>CM024764.1:48165721-48660443 GCA_014218235.1 Colocasia esculenta | reverse complement strand
TTGTCAAAAACATCATACCTGAAATTCATGTTCAAAAAGTATTTTGCAAATCACATTTATCATTTATAGTCATGATAAATCATTTAACTAATGATATATGTGTTTATTTTTCAGGTACAAACATTTTATGCAAAAGATGTGTCGACACACCCATCAATGGTGTCGACACATCAACACAGATTCAAAGAAAAATTGTGTAAAAATGTCAAGAGTGTGTCGACACATGTCAAGAGTGTGTCGACACGAGTGGCAGTTTTCCAGAGATCAAGGGTACCCAGGTCGACACACTCCCAGGGCAGGTCGACACTAGACCCAGTTCCCAGAACAGCCAGTTTGAGGAATTGGACAGCAGGTCGACACACTCAAGAGCAGGTCGACACGGGACCTCTCTCCCAGAACAGGTTTTTCTATCTTGGGACAGTGTGTCGACACAACCACCAGGGCAGGTCGACACACTACGGAAACTTTTCATCCTAAGAGCTGATGGCTGCCACGTGTCCTTCTAGGGCGATCAGAATCTCTCTTGGAAAGCGTGCCCTTGTACCCCAAAAGGGTATCTTTGGAATCCTAAGGGTATAAAAGGTCCTTTTTGGCCTGCCTTCAAAGAAGAGACCCAACCAACCTCTTAGAGCCTCCTGAAAAATTCCTGGCGGCCATAAGAGTTCGTGTCTCCCTCCTGCCTTCCTGGAGTTTCCTGAAGACCTCTTCTCACCAATTCAAGGCGTGAGAATTGTGGTTTGATCTTAAAGAAGCCTCTGAAGCATCTCAAGGAAGCAGATCAAGTAGAAGCCATCGTTGGAGAAGAATTCAAGGAAGGTCCAACCTCCCAGATTGCAGAGCATCGTCTTGGACTTCATGTTTACAAGCTTCTTCCCAATCCAAGCTTCTACAAGGGAGTACACTTGAAGAACGAAGCCTTCAATACATTTTACTTTACTTCTGTTCTTCTGAGATATCTCTTGAGATTATGCAAGTGCTTCTGCATAATTCTCATTAGTGTTCTCAAATTTCGACTAGATCTGTTGCTAGGAGATCTTGTCTTAAGTTGGTGTCTAGCAAGTATGTGTGAGCCTTGTGCTCAGGTTGTTGTGAGCCGGTGTGCTCAGTGTTGAGTTGTCAAACTCAAGTGTGGTTGAGCAGTCTTGCTCAGTTGTTCTAGAGTAGTCTTGCTCTAGAAGTGGTGTGAGTTGTAAGCTCTTCAGTGTTGGAGTTGTCAGGCTCCAGTGGGTGTGTTACCCAGTTGTGTTAGTGAATCCTCACGGGTTGTGAGGGGTGGATGTAGGAATCACATGGGTGATTTCCGAACCACCTAAAAATCCTTGTGCATTTGTTTTCTGTGGTTTGACTGATTCATCCGCTAGATGCTTGCATAGGATTCGTTTTAATTCACTTAATCAACTTGATTCACATCTAAGTTTTTCAACCCACTCCAATCTAATCAGATCAGTAGCTTTTCACTGATAACATTGCCTCTGATTCTAAATAGTTTTAAAAATTATTTAAGCTTCCGCAAAAGTGGCTAAGATCTATCATCACCCCCCCTTCTAGATCTTTTCCACACATTTATTTCGATCCTTCAATTGGTATCAGAGCGGGTTTACATCGATCTGATTTGAACTGAGCAGCTTTTGTTTCTGAGTATTGAGTGTTTGTTTGTTTGTTTGTCTGGTTGTTTGTTTGCTTGCTTGCTCAACTACTTCTCTTTGCATTTACTTAAGTGTCATGGACTCAAAGGGTTTCATAGCTGAGGGCCATTCCATAAATAGGCCACCATTCTTTAATGGTTGGACTATTCTTATTGGAAGAACAGAATGCAAGTATTCTTAAGGGCCCAGAACTATGAGATCTGGAAAGTAGTTGAGGCTGGTCCCTATGAAAACCAGGGTGAGGAAGAAACCTGGACGAGGGAACAAATTAGGAGAGCTACATTGAATTACAGTGCCATGAACATGATTCAATGTGCTGTCCATCCCAAGGAGTATTCGAGAATCTCTATGTGTAAATCTGCCAAAGAGATGTGGGATAAACTCGAACTACTCTATGAGGGAACATCTCAGGTCAAGGAGACCAAGGCAAATATCTTAGTTTCAGAATATGAACTTTTCATGATGAAATCTAATGAATCTATTTCTGAAATGTTTGCCAGATTATGGTGATTGTCAATGGACTCAAGGCTTTGGGTAAGGAGTATACTGATGCAGATTTGGTAAGAAAAATTTTGCGTTCACTTTCTTCAATTTGGCATACCAAGGCCACTGTTATTGAAGATTCAAAAGATTTTATCCAAAATGTCTTTGGATGAATTGATTGGATCTTTAATGACATATGAAATAAACTTAAGAAGAAATGAAGATCTTATCATTAAGACCAAGCCTATGGCACTCAAAGCCTCTTCAAGCAACAAAGATAAAATCAGGATAAAACAAGTTCTGAAGAATCTGAGTCAAATGAGGATGAGATTGCCCTCATGACCAGACAATTCAGGAAATTCTTGAAATATAGGAAAGGGAAAATGACTGGGAAAAAGAAATTTCCCCCAGGTAAGAAGAATATTTCCTCTTCCAATTTCAATAAGAATCATAAACCTGATGAGAATGTTATCTGTTACAGGTGCAACAAGCCAGGACACATGAAGGGAGAGTGTCCTGAGAACAAAAAGGAAAAGCACAAAAGATTCCAGAAATACAAGAAGCCCAAGGCCATGGTAGCCACTTGGTCTGATGAAGACACAAGTGAGGAAGAAGAAGAGAAGAAGTCCTCAAGCTCAGAGAGTGAGGAAGTTTGCTTCATGGCCAACAGCACAGATGGAAAGGTAAATACTTCCTTTGAAGATTATAGTGTTGAAGATTGGCAGGATGTGTATGCTGAATTGGTAGAAAGATACTCTGAAATGAGAAAAGAAAACAAACACATCAAAAAGAAAATTGAAAATCTTTACCATAACCAATCTTCAAACAATAGAACCTGTGAACTGGAATCTGAAGTAACAGAATTGCTTGAAGAAAAAGAAATTTACTGAACCAATTGATGATTTAAAGCTTGCCTCTCAGAAGGCCTCCCAAGACTTCAGAAATTTAAATGAAAAGCTGGAAATTGAAAAACAAGAAAAACAACAGAAAATTGAAGAAATTGAAATTCTTAAAAACCAGCTAAAGGAAAAGGAGGAGGTTATCCAAACCTTCACAAAAGGCCAAGATAACCTAGAGGCATTGCTAGGATCCAACAAGACAACCACATCTCATGGATTGGGATTCAACAAAAAGAAATCAACAAAAGATAAATCTGGTGAGAAAAAGGGAAAAGCACCTTTAATCAACTTTGTTAAAGGTCCCAATCTGGAAAACACTGAAATCCAACAAACAGCAAACAAAACCCAAACAAAACCCAAACAAAACTCAAAACAAATCAAAAATTCAAAAACAAAAGAAGACTGTCAGGTCGACACAGTCCCCTGACAGGTCGACCTGTTCAACACCAAAAACCATAATCAACTCAACTAAAAATTCAAATAAAAATCTGAGAAATAAGAAAAGGGAAAAGAAATGATCCATGAAAACCTTGGACCTCCAAGACAGCTCCTCAAGAAAAGTGGATTAATCCTTGGAACCAATGGTATGAAAATCCCTGTTGGTATTATCCTCAATACCCTTATCCAAATTTCTGGATGTACCAACACAATCCATGGATTCCACCTCCTTCTATGAACTCAAATTTTCAAATGAAAAACTCCCCTCCTACCAAAAACAAAGATCTTGGTGCTTTCATTCCTAAAAGAAAGAACAAACAGAAAAATGCTGAAAACACCAAAGTAACAAAACAAAAATCTAAAACAAATCAAATTTGGGTGAGAAAGGATTTGCTGTCTTTGTTAAATCATTCTGATGGTCCCAACTCTGTTTGGGTACCAAAATCTTCTCTCCACTGATCTTGTTGCAGGGAAGTCGTGCACCCAACACAAATGTATGGTTTCTTGACAGTGGGTGTTCACGACATATGACTGGAGATAGAGCCAAATTCTCATTCCTGCTTGAAAAGGAGGGAGGGTCAGTCACCTTTGGAGGTAAAAATAAAGGAAAGATCATTGGATCTGGTAAGGTTGGTCAAACTTCTTCAAACTCTGTAGATAATGTCTTGTTAGTTGATGGACTTGATTATAATTTGCTCAGTATCAGCCAACTATGTGACAAAGGTCACAAAGTTGTGTTTGAATCTGATTTTTGCAAGATAATAGATTCATCAACTGATAAAATCAAATTCTTTGGAAAAAGAGAAAACAATGTCTACATGATCAACCTTAATAAAAACTTTTCTGAAAATCTTTGTTTTGTTGCAAATAAAGATGAAATTGCATGGACTTGGCACAAAAGACTTGGCCATGCAAGCTTCAGAACAATGAATAAGTTGTTAAGATTGAATTTGGTTAAAGGTCTTCCTGAATCCTTTTCTAGTGTTGAAGGTCAAATTTGTGGGATCTGTGCTAAAGGAAAACAAACTAGAAAATCCTTTAAAGTCTTCAATGATGTACTCACATCTAAGCCACTAGAACTTCTTCACATGGACCTCTTTGGGCCAACAAGAGTTCTAAGCTTGAGTGGCAAAAGATATGGATTTGTAATCATTGATGACTTTACTAGATTTACCTGGGTTATTTTTCTATCTCACAAAAGTGATGCATGCCTTGAATTCAGGAACTTTTGTACCACTGTCTTAACCACTTATCCATATAAAATCAAAAACATCTTAACTGATCATGGGGGTGAATTTGAAAACACATCCTTTTCTGATTTTTGTGCTGAATTTCAGATATTCCACAAGTTTTCTTCACCAAGAACTCCAGAACAAAATGGAGTTGTGGAAAGAAAGAACAGAACTCTTGTGGAAATGGCTAGAACCATGCTTCTTGAGAGTAACTTGCCCAAATCCTTCTGGGCTGAAGCTGTGAACACAGCAAACCACATACTCAATAGAGCATTGGTCAGACCAAAAATCAAGAAAACCCCCTATGAATTATTGAAAAACAAAAAGCCAACTGTTTCCTATTTTAAAGTCTTTGGGTGCAAATGCTATGTACACAATAATAACAAAGAAAACCTTGACAAGTTTGATGCTAAGAGTCAGGAAGCTATCTTCCTTGGCTATTCTGAAGTGTCAAGGGCCTTCAAAGTGTACATAATGAAAACCAAATCTGTTGAAGAATCTCCACATGTTATTTTTGATGAAAATTCCTTTTCCACTAATGATTCTAAATCTTGCAGGGAAAAACAAGACAATGAAGAGGATGACCTCATTGTGGATTCTTCACCAACCGTTGAGGAGAGTAATAACATTGAAGAAAACCTGAACAACAACTCACAATCTCCAAATGGTTCAGGTAATACTGATTCAGAAGTGGGTACTTCTCAACAGGTAATTTCTGAACCTCGATTCTAAGAGATCACCCATTAGACAGTGTAGTTGGCAATCTAAATGATAGAGTTAGGACCAGATCATCCTTTTTGCAAAACATTGAAGAAGACTCACTAGCTCTAATTTCCCAAATTGAACCCAAGTCAATTGATGAAGCCTTATCCAGTTCTGATTGGATTAATGCTATGCATGATGAACTTCATCAATTTGAAAGAAATCAAGTGTGGGAATTAGTGCCTAGACCTAGTGACCAAACAGTGATTGGCACTAGATGGGTTTTCAGAAATAAATTGAATGAAGCTGGTCAAGTAATAAGAAACAAAGCTAGGCTAGTTGCAAAGGGGTATAACCAAGAATTTGGAATTGACTTTGAAGAATCTTATGCCCCTGTAGCTAGACTAGAAGCTGTGAGAATTTTCCTTGCTTTTGCATCCTCCATGAAATTCAAAGTCTTTCAAATGGATGTTAAAAGTGCATTTCTAAATGGATATATAAAGGAAAATGTGTTTGTTGAACAACCTCCTGGATTTGATAATGAAAAATATCCTAACCATGTTTTCAAGCTTAATAAGGCACTCTATGGTCTTAAACAAGCTCCAAGAGCTTGGTATGATCGTTTGAGTTCCTTTTTACTTGAAAAAGGATATTCTAGAGGTAATGTTGATCAAACATTGTTCACAAAAACAGTAAAAAATCAAATAATTGTGGTCCAAATTTATGTTGATGACATAATTTTTGGCTCCACCAATAAAGGCCTTTGCACTGAATTTTCAAATCAAATGCAGAATGAATTTGAAATGAGCTTAATGGGAGATTTAACATTCTTTTTGGGATTGCAGGTTAACCAAACGAATGAAGGAATCTTCATCAGTCAAACCAAATATGTCAAGGAGCTACTGAAAAGGTTTGACTATCAGAACCTTAAACATTCAAGCACACCCATTGCAATAAATGCTAAGCTAGAAGAAGACCCATCTGGTAAGTCAGTAGATCCAAAAACCTACAGAGGTATGATTGGCTCTCTGCTCTACCTTACTACTTCTAGACCTGACATTCAGTTTTGTGTGTGCTTATGTGCTAGATTCCAATCAAATCCTAAAGAAAGTCATATGCTTGCTGTGAAAAGAATTTTTAAATATCTTGTTGGAACATGTGACTTAGGAATTTGGTATCCTGCTGGTTGCAAGTTAGAATTGTTTGCCTATTGTGATGCTGATTATGCTGGGTGTAAGTTAGATAGAAAAAGCACAAGTGGCTTGTGTGTATTTCTAGGTGGGTGCCTTATTTCTTGGGCTTCTAAGAAGCAACATTCAGTTGCTCTGTCAACAGCAGAGGCTGAGTATGTTGCTGCAGGTAGATGTGGAACTCAGATTCTCTGGGTGAAACATCAACTTCTTGATTACAACCAAGATTTAGGGTGTGTACCCATCCTATGTGATAACACAAGTGCAATCAACCTTTCTAAAAACCCCATTCAGCACTCTAGAACAAAACACATTGAAATTAGGCATCATTTCTTGAGAGATGAGGTTGCAAAGAAATCTTTTGAACTCCATTTTATTGAAACTGAAAAACAAATTGCAGACATATTCACAAAACCCCTTCCTGAAAATAGATTCTCATCTTTAAGGAGAGAACTTGGTCTTTGTAAATGTCCACCTTCTTGATCTCTCTTAAGGTTTGGGTTGAGTGCTATGCATTATCTAAGGAGGAGTTCTTTGCATTTCATATTTCCTTGCTTCCTCAAGACACATTGTTCATATCTCTCTCATTTTCAATTCTATTTCCCTTTTTACAATAAATTCTCCACTTCTGATTGTGTTGAAACTTCTTGGTATATCAAATAGTGATTTGGAGAAGGACAAGTTATGCTTGTCTGGACACTTTCACTATGCGTGAGAACATATCTCCGCCAAGTACTAAGAAGTTAATATGCAATAATTGAGGGGGAGCTTTTATTGTTCCAAGAGAAATTCTTTTCTGATTTCAAAACTTGCACAGTTTTAACTTCCACTTCTTTTTGCTAATGAATTCTCCAACTCTTATTGTATTGAAATCTCTTGGTATATCAAATGGTGACTTGGAGAAGGACAAGTTATGCTTGTCTGGACACTTTCACTATGCGAGAGTATGTGTCTCCGCCAAGTACCAAGAAATGGATATACAGTTGTTGAGGGGGAGTCTTTGTTGACCAAGAAGAAAATTTCCTTCTGATTTCAAAACTGCATATCTTTATTATGATGACAAATGGTTGAAATCATCATCTCAGGGGGAGCTAGAAAATTCACAAGTCACCTTTTTTGCAAATTTCAAAACCCTTCTTGCATTTCATCAATTCCTTGCATGATGTCCTCATTCTAAAGTCTAGAGTCTCAAATGAACCTTGAGTGATCTATTATATTTTTACTAATCAACTTTCCACTATGTCTCTCAATCCACAGAAATTCAGATCTCTTCCTAAACTAAATAACAACTTGTGTATTGAACTTAAAACATTTCCTTGTTTGCAACTGATGACTGGATGTATTTGAATTCTATCTCACAAACTCTCCAAAATCTTATAAAATCCAACAGAGCAATGGCATTTGTGCTGAGAAACTGCACACCTTCACAATGAATGAAGTGCTATGTATGTCATGAGGCATTATTGCTAACTCTGTTCAAAGGGGATCCAAATTGAAAATAACCTCAAAATTCAAGCAATTATGTGCTATGCTTTTGATGATGACTGAGTAACTGGAAATATTGGCGTCTAAAAAACGTATATTTTCATGTCAAAAGGTCATCATTTACCCCTTTGAGACTTGACAATGACTAAATCTTGAGTATCCAGGGACTATGGTGTGTAAAAGCACTAGTACTTGAGTGAAAGAGATTTACATCATTTGATAGTTTGTTAAAAGAACAAAATATGAAAATTATTGGAGATTTGTTTAGAAAGAATCATCTTCCTCCTTCATCAAGTTGTTCTTTAAGTTTGTGTTTTACTTTCAACACAACTGTGTTTAGTCTAGATGATATCTTTAATTCTTGAAAATTGAGAAACATGGTAGATTTTGGTTGATTGTTAGATACATTATATCTCTCAATTTATCATTTTGTTGATTCAAGTCTTGGAATGCTAATATCCTGTTGGAAATTGTGTGAAATACTTGAACTGTAATGAATTTTTGCAAAATACAACAAATGAATTTTTAGGCCTCTTAAAAATCCTTGAAATGATAATTCCTCTCATTATTTATCATTATAAAGATGTCCCCAAATTTCTCAAAAAATTTCCTCTCAAAAATTCAAATTTCTCTCAAAGGCTGTGTCGACACAATCCTCTTTCGTGTCGACACACAACCCCAGTCAAGTCGACACACCCTTCCTCATGTGTCGACACTGCCTTCTTGCCAGAACCCTTTCAAACCTTTCGGGTTCACCTTAACCCCTTGTTGTTCCTGCGGGGCAGTGTACCACTGCATCCCTTTTTGGGCATCAGGTCGACCCGACGGCCAAACTCTCACCTTTCCGGCAAGAAATTTTCCCATTTCTCTCTAACTCTCATCCCCCTTCAATCACCTCACCAATCTTCCATCTCCTCTCTGAAATTCCACTCCTTCCTTGCACCATGGTCCGCAAGTTGGGTCCCCGCCGTGGCGCAAGGTCTCAGGCTTCTTCAAGGCAGGTTCCGGCACAGGTTCCGGTTGAACAGATTGAAAGAAGAACCAAGCGAAGAAATGATCCTGCAGAGCTTCCAGGATCCTCTTCTGCACCTCTCAGAGCTTCAAAGAGAGGTAGGACCTCCAATACTGGCAGAGGTAGACAAGTTTCAAACCCTAGATCAGATATTTCGGGCGATTCCTCTGACCATGCTGAGGAATCATCTTCATCTTCCTCTACTGAGTCTCAAGAGGATATACCCTCAGAATCCGTCAGTGCTGCCAAACTGATTTTGAAGCCTAGAATTCTTGACCTTTCTGACACCCAATTAGCAGACTCTCTCCCAGAAATTCAAACCTATTTCTCCTTTCAATCTTGGATACCTTTTATTTCTGAATTTCAAGTCTGCTATCCAAGGTTAGTTAGAGAGTTCTACAAAAACCTCACCTGCACAGAAGAAGGTTTTAAATCCAAAGTCAAGGGGATAGAGATAGACATGCCAACTGATGTAGCAGCCTCCATTTTCAAAGTGCCAGATGAAGGGGCTGACTACCATGAATTTGAATTTGACTTACATGAAGCCTACTCAATCTTGACAGGCCATCCTGCAGATCCATCAGATCCCAAACAAACCTATGTGACAAGGTTTAATGCCAACTCATTTCCACCTGTATTAAGGGTAATTCACCACATCTTGACAACCATAGTTACCCCTCAAGGTGGTGGGAGGGATAGATTGACAGATATCCAGAGATTCATACTCTATTGCATGGTCAAAGATATCAAGGTCAACCTTCATGTGATTCTTTATCAAATCATTTCTGAAACTACAAGAGCAGACCTCAAGAGATCTCTACCTTATGGAGCACATCTGACCTCAGTGTTCAAGCACTTTGGTGTGCCATTGGAAAATGAAAAATTCCAATCCATTCCCAAGTCAAACATCTACACTTTCAAGAATATCCAGAAGTTTATGGGATTCAGATTGGAGGGAAATCAAATTAGAAGAGGACCAGCTGTGGTTGAGGCTCCTCCAGTTCAAGAGGAACAGCCTCAAGTTCAAGGGGAACAGCCCCAACCTCAGGAGGATCAGCCTCAGGCTCAAGGGGATCAGCCCCAAGTACAAGAGGAACAGCCTCCAGCTGAAGGGGACCAGCCCCTAAGTCAAGAGGATCAGCCTCCTATGCATGAGGATCAGCCTCAAGTTACAATGAAGGTGATAGTCCTTTCCATGCTCCTCTCTCACCTCAGCTTCCTCATTTTTCTCCACAACCCTCATTCCAACCATCCACATCTTCTGGTGGGCCTCCTGTTCCACCAGAATTGATATCATTCCTCAATGACAAATTTGAATCCTTCAACTCCTCACTTCAATCCATGTCCACATCTTTTGAGCTACGGATTCAAAGACTGGAAAACACAGTATCTGCCAAATTTATTGAACAGAAGGCAGCTTCAGATTATGCAGCTCAAAGGTTCAATAGGTTGATTGGCACATTGGGAGATGCCTCTCTATAGTTAAAAGAGCATCAAGACAAGTTGGAGATAGTTATGAAGGGAATATTGGCAAATTCCCAAAAAGATGTCTTCAACACCAACCAAACATTGCATGAGATTTCCAGCACCAGACTGTCATTTGCTCATTTTGTGGATGATTTGGAAAGTATGAGGAATTTCAATGAGCACATAGACAAGCAGCTTAAAGCATTGACCATGGAATTCAAGATAATGCAAAGACCTGGTTGGTCAGCTGGCTCATCAAGTTCTCAACATGTTTCAGATGAACTGAAAAGAACTCAGAGCACCTTGATAGAGCATACTGATAAAATGGAGCATTATCTTCACACTCGGCTGACAACTATCCATAAACAGATAAAGTCAAGCATGAAGTCAATGGACAAAAGATTGTCAGACATTGAGATGCTTCTAGCTCCAATTCCTCCTCCTCCTCCATCTTCTACCCAATGAACATCTTTTTTGATAATGTCAAAGGGGGAGAAGAATGAATGAATTGAATGTAATATTTTGATGTAATGATCTTTTGAATGAAATGAATGAATTGAAATGGTTGTTTGATGAAATGAATGAAATGAAATGGTTGTTTGGCTTCAATGAAATGGTTGTTTGGCTTCAATTGGCTTCAATACAAACTTTTGTCTTTGTGTGTGAATACTTGTTCAATTGTTGACTTGTGTGCACAAAACTTCTAATTTCAAGTAACATTGTATCTCACAAAAATATCATCAATTGTTACTGAACAATATCAAAAGGACATTGACAAGTATGAACAAAAAGAAAAACAAAAACTTAAACAATAAAAATTGCTTAAAAAATCACATTTCATCAAAACCACATTCAAATATGGATTTAATGTTGTCATCATCAAAAAGGGGGAGATTGTTGGGTTGAATGCAAATTCATATCATTTCCCTCCTATTTTGATGATGACAAGGAGTGTTCTTAAAGCAATTTAATTGAAGCATGTCAAAAACATCATACCTGAAATTCATGTTCAAAAAGGTATTTTGCAAATCACATTTATCATTTATAGTCATGATAAATCATTTAACTAATGATATATGTGTTTATTTTTCAGGTACAAACATTTTTATGCAAAAGATGTGTCGACACACCCATCAATGGTGTCGACACATCAACACAGATTCAAAGAAAAATTGTGTAAAAATGTCAAGAGTGTGTCGACACATGTCAAGAGTGTGTCGACACGAGTGGCAGTTTTCCAGAGATCAAGGGTACCCAGGTCGACACACTCCCAGGGCAGGTCGACACTAGACCCAGTTCCCAGAACAACCAGTTTGAGGAATTGGGGCAGCAGGTCGACACACTCAAGAGCAGGTCGACACGGGACCTCTCTCCCAGAACAGGTTTTTCTATCTTTGGGATAGTGTGTCGACACAACCACCAGAGCAGGTCGACACACTACGGAAACTTTTCATCCTAAGAGCTGATGGCTGCCACGTGTCCTTCTAGGGCGATCAGAATCTCTCTTGGAAAGCGTGCCCTTGTACCCCAAAAGGGTATCTTTGGAATCCTAAGGGTATAAAAGGTCATTTTTGGCCTGCCTTCAAAGAGAGAGACCCAACCAACCTCTTAGAGCCTCCTGAAAAATTCCTGGCGGCCATAAGAGTTCGTGTCTCCCTCCTCTGCCTTCCTGGAGTTTCCTGAAGATCTCTTCTCACCAATTCGAGGCGTGAGAATTGTGGTTTGATCTTTAAAGAAGCCTCTGAAGCATCTCAAGGAAGCAGATCAAGTAGAAGCCATCGTTGGAGAAGAATTCAAGGAAGGTCCAACCTCCCAGATTGCAGAGCATCGTCTTGGACTTCATGTTTACAAGCTTCTTCCCAATCCAAGCTTCTACAAGGGAGTACACTTGAAGAACGAAGCCTTTCAATACATTTTACTTTACTTCTGTTCTTCTGAGATATCTCTTGAGATTATGCAAGTGCTTCTGCATAATTCTCATTAGTGTTCTCAAATTTCGACTAGATCTGTTGCTAGGAGATCTTGTCTTAAGTTGGTGTCTAGCAAGTCTATGTGTGAGCCTTGTGCTCAGGTTGTTGTGAGCCGGTGTGCTCAGTGTTGAGTTGTCAAACTCAAGTGTGGGTTGAGCAGTCTTGCTCAGTTGTTCTAGAGTAGTCTTGCTCTAGAAGTGGTGTGAGTTGTAAGCTCTTCAGTGTTGGAGTTGTCAGGCTCCAGTGGGTGTGTTACCCAGTTGTGTTAGTGAATCCTCACGGGTTGTGAGGGGTGGATGTAGGAATCACATGGGTGATTTCTGAACCACCTAAAAATCCTTGTGCATTTGTTTTTGTGGTTTGACTGATTCATCCGCTAGATGCTTGCATAGGATTCGTTTTTAATTCACTTAATCAACTTGATTCACATCTAAGTTTTACAACCCACTCCAATCTAATCAGATCAGTAGCTTTTCACTGATAACATTGCCTCTGATTCTAAATAGTTTTAAAAATTATTTAAGCTTCCGCAAAAGTGGCTAAGATCTATTCATCCCCCCCCCTTCTAGATCTTTTCCACACATTTATTTCGATCCTTCAGTTATGGTGGAGAGGGCTTCTCCCGGTCTGCACAGTTACCAAGATTCGCCACTAGATTGCCCATGTGGAGGGTATGTGTTATGAGATGTGATGTGATGTGCTATGAGATGAGCTATGTGCTATAAGATATGTGCTATGCGATATGGGTGCGTACGTCCTCTAGTAGGTAGTTAGGACTATGTGTCACGTCCCGACAATGACGCAGTGGATAGTAATAATTTGGAATTAATTCGAGATAATAACCCGACACGTGAACAGTCGGAAAATAAGCCTCTAGCTAGCACGCACTAAATGTATAACAACATACATCATCATAGGGCCCAAATATTCAAATCTCAACTTATTGTATTCAAAATGGAACTATTACAACTCTTAGACTATGGGATAATAGGACTAGACTCAATAAAAAGGAAAAGTACACAATACTCCTCACTTCCTACTACATGTTCTAACTCTCAAAGCAAATTACTATAACTAGGCTCATAGTTGGAACGCTCATCACTCGGACACATTCCCATCCTCGACTTGCTCTTCCTCTTGAACTTCATAGTCACCTAGGTAATCATGGGGATTGTGCCCCCCCCCCCCCAATACACAAGCATGTATTAAATCTAATAGCATGGAAAAGAGGAATGTGATTACCACCTAGATAGTTGCCTAATGAAAGAAATGATGTAGGCTAACTACACTAGGAAAGGGATAGAGAACGAGGGTGGACCTAGTATCGCGGCAGCCATACCTTCCGCGACCATTCTGATAACGCATCGCCTATGCCGGACGCGTCGCCTTGTCACGTCGCCCTCTACCGTCGCGTTCTCTTCTGTGCGGGAGATGATGGATGGGACCTTCTTCCCATCCTCCAGTCGGCCAGAGGATGAGAGCTCCTCGTGGAATATTGCTTGGGTGCCTGCCAAAAATAAGAGAAAACAACAAATGCGCTATTAGAACAAGTTAAGTGCGGTATCAACTCAAAAATGAAAAGAAAAGAGGAAGCATGGTGGGAACGAACCTGGGGGTGGTTTTTAAACCCCTAGGGTATGTGGAAAACGTGGGAAGAAAAGGGAATGAGTCCTATCTAGAAATGAATTAAAATGCATGAAGAAAAGAGAGGAAAAGGGAGGGAGGAAAGAAAGAGCCCCATGAGGGCGACTCCCTGGCGTGTGATGGCATCCAAAGCTCATGTAAAGGCTTTAGGAAGAAGTGGGGGTCGTCCTCCTCACGTTCCACGCTCCATGGATGTGAAATGAGCAAGCTTTTGAGGTGGGAATGTGAGGGAATGAGAGGAAATGGGAGAGCTGCGAGGCTAAGTCCAGATCAGAGGAGATTTCGGCAGCCCTTCGGGGTAGAAAATGGGGCTCTCCCGTTCATGAAGAGAGGGCCTTGCTTTTATAGACTTTTGAGAGATATTATCCCCTTAAAATGATTAATACTTCAGATAAGAGATAAATCCCATTAAAATTCGTGTGGGAGAGTCCTATAGGCCTTCTAAAGAGTCCCCTAGCCCCAAACCTCGCCCAAGGGGTTGGGATATTATTTGGAGATAGGGATAAAGCCATAGGAGGGAAAATATGAGGTAGTTGCGGAGGCCTGCATGCGCAGTTGCAGTCACGTCGTATCGTAGGGCCGCGACTTGCTAACGCGACGGTCCTAGGCGTCGCGACAGTATTGATGATCAGTCTGTCCCCATGCAATTTTAATTAATTGTATATATATACATATTTTGATGATTAACAAAACCAAACAAGAATTTATCAATTATATCTTCTGAATATCTCATAAGTCTCAAGTACAGGAAAAATCATCGAAGTCAAACAAGCCAATAAAGGTATGCATTACTACTCTGAAACTTTAATCTTTTCAAACATGAGATTTCTCTAAGTCCATATCAATTTCTGTTAAAGTTCATAACGATTCTCTTATGAGACTGAAAAGTCATGTCATTTCAATCAAGTCGATGTCATAACGACTTCATAAGTGATCATAACGATTTCTTTAGAACTCGCAACGACTTACTTGTTGTAACGACTTCATAAGTGATCATAACGATTTCTTTAGAACTCGCAACGACTTGCTTGTTGTAACGACTTCATAAGTTATCATAACGATTTCTTTAGAACTCGCAACGACTTGCTTGTTGTAACGACTTCATAAGTGATCATAACGATTTCTTTAGAACTCGCAACGACTTGCTTGTTGTAACGACTTCATAAGTTATCATAACGATTTCTTTAGAACTCGCAACGACTTGCTTGTTGTAACGACTTCATAAGTTATCACAACGATTTCTTTGATACTCGTAACGACTTGCTAGCCGCAACGATTTCTTTAGTTCTCGTAACGATTTCTTTGATACTCGTAACGACTTGCTAGCCGCAACGATTTCTTTAGTTCTCGTAACGATTTCTTTGATACTCGTAACGACTTGATAGCCGCAACGACTTCTTTAGTTCTCGTAACGATTTCTTTAATACTCATAACGACTTGCTTTGTGTAACGATTTTTAAGTGTTTCACATCGACTTCTTTAGAATCAAAATGACTTGCCATAATTCATAACGATTTCTTATATCCTCTGTCATAGAACGATTTGCTATAACTCATAACGATTTCATAAGTCATATAGTCTTCAACGTCATATTTTGATATCTTATTCATCTTAAAGCATTGACCAGTCAAAATCCACGTAGACATCTATCTGACGCTTTTGCATTTATGAGATCTGAACGTATCTCTGCATGCATGCAGACTATATCTTCCTTTATCGTGCTTAGTCTGATAACGTCCTTTAGACTTAAGCCAGTTGGTATTACTATTTTCTTGACTATTGCTACTGACGTTGACTGATATCAGAGACAGCCTATCGGTCTGCTGTTTGAGCTTGACATCTGTGCAGACCTTTGATGTAACTTCATTGTACAACGTTAGACAAATAAAAGCCAACGGATCTCTGTGAAGATTTCATCTCTATGCGTGCTCAAGTGATCAAAAGACTGAGACAGGAAGCTTCCAAGACTCCAGATGTCATTCAGTCTAACGGCTACTCAAGAGAGAGACAACGATCTCTTCAACGACTAGATTTCAAATTGAAGATATATATACAAGACAGAAGAATAGAAGGACATCGCATCGAAAGACTATTTTTCAAATTCTTCTGAAGAAATTCAAGAGCCAAGATCCTTCACTCCGCTTTTGCTCTTTTGCTCTCCGCTTGTTCTTGTGAAAATCTTGAGAGAGCCTGTTCAGTTCTGAGAGTGTGAATAGTTCTTAATCTCTTCGCTCTCAGTTCTAGTTGCTTCAGATCCTCTCTTGTCAAAAGCTGGATCTAGGGGCGTGAAAGTCTGTTTTCATTCTTCTCTGTGCTGTTCCCTTCGGGTGTGAAGGAAGACCTGGTGGTATCCAGGGTGTTGCTCCCTTTGGTTGTAAAGGAAGACCTGGTGGCATCCAGGGTGTTGTTCCCTTCGTGTGTGAAGGAAGACCAGCTGAGCTGGGTGTTGTAGCGTCCTTAGGGGGACTGTACCCTAGTTAGTGCAATCCTGAGTTGTTGCTCAGGGACTGGACGTAGGACTCCTAAGAAAAGGAAGTCCGAACCAGGATAATCCTTGTGTTGTGTGATTGTCTTCATTGCGTAATTGTTATTTAAACTAACAAGTAACTAACGTAGTTCGAAGATCGTTTGTGTGATTGTTTTTGTTACAGGTATCTCCTAGATTGAATTTATAAAAACCCATTCACCCCCCTCTGGGCTTGTCAACAGGGCAACAAGTGGTATCAGAGCAAGTCTCTTCGACAAAGAAAGGATCCAACGATCTGAAGAGTAAAGATCCATGGCAGCCCAAGGTAATTTTGAAGGTCAGTCAGTCAACCGACCCCCTCTCTTCGATGGTGAAGATTATCCTTACTGGAAGACCAGAATGGAATACTTTTTACAAGGACACGACTATCAAATTTGGTCCATAGTAGAAGAAGGTGATCTGTTAGTCACAAATGAGAAAGCACAATGGACAGATGATGACAGAAAGAAGATTTCCCTGAATTGCAAAGCAAAAAGTATCCTATGCTGTGCTCTAAGTAAGAAGGAATTCAACAGAGTTTCAGCCTGCAAATCATCAATGGAAATGTGGGAAAAGCTCAGGATTACTTATGAAGGCACAGACAAAGTGAAGGAAACAAGAATTGATATTCTTGTCACTCAATATGAAGATTTCAGATGCAATCAAGTGAGTCCATAACCCAAATGTTCAGCCGGTTCACTGACATCACAAATGGACTGGCTAGCCTGGGGAAAGTATATGAAATGGGAGATATGGTAAGAAAGATACTTAGATCCTTACCGTCCTCATGGACTCCAAAAGTCACAGCAATAGAAGAAGCTAATGATCTGAAGAGAATGTCTGTAGAAAAACTCATTGGGTCCCTTATGGCCCATGAAATCAATATGGAAAGGCTAGGAGAGTCCTCTAGCAGAAAGAAGCACTCCAACGCCTTAAAAGCTGAAGAAGATTCACCAGAAGCAAGCTCAGCTGAAAGTGAAAGTAATACAGACAGCGAAAATGAAGAAGCTATGTTATCCAGAAGGTTACAGCGAATCTTGGCTAAAAAGAAAAAGTCTCAATCTGGTAGAAAGTATTTCAAAAGAAATAAGGACTTCAAGAAACCAGATGGAAAAGAAGTGAAGAAAGGAGAACCCATTTGCTACGAATGTAAGAAGCCAGGACACATTAAGACTGAGTGTCCTAAGTTAAAGAAATCAGAATTCAGGAAGAAGGACAGTTCCAAGAAGTTTAGAAAGTTCAAAAAGAAAGCAATGGCAGCAGCATGGGAAAACAGTAGCGACTCAGATAGTGAGTCGAGCTCCTGCAGTGATGAAGAAAAAGCCCACTTGGCTTTCATGGCAAACACTGAAGAAAAGGTAACTTCTGACTCATCCTTTGATTCATGCAATGGTTCAGACTCCGATAGTTTAGAAGAGGCTTTCAATGAACTTTATGAAAAGTATAAAGAAGTAACTAAACTATTAAAAGTAAGTAAGAAAAACATAGTCTGTATAGAAAATACAAACTCAGATCTAAAATCAGAAAATGAACAATTAGAAAGTCAAATAATTGAACTTAAACGAAGAAATGAACTGTTATGTGAAGACCTAAAAGTTAAAAATAAACAAATAACTAAACTAGAAAAACATGAAAGTACTGATGAATTACGGAAAGAAATTGAAAACTTAAATGAAGAAAATGATAAACTATCAAGCACACTAGAAAAATTTACTAATGGTAAAAACTCTCTAATATTAAAAGGTGCGAGAAGATCAGGTAAGAAGAAAAATGGATTAGGATATACACCCCCAGATAATGAAGAAACCAAGGTCTATCCTAAAACATATCCAACACCAAAATTTGTACCTGAACAAGATATAGCATACAAAGCTAATTTTAAATACATAGAAAAAGTGACTAAGTTATCCTGCTGTAGTCACTGCAATAGGTTAGGACATATTAAAACTACATGTCCAACAAGACACAAAAAATGGATATTAAAAGATAAAGTTAATGATACTAACCAATCAGGACCCAAAAGAATTTGGGTACCTAAAGCTTGATGTCTCTATTTCAGGACAACCCTCGAGCATCTAAATGGTATTTGGACAGTGGGTGCTCAAGACACATGTCAGGAAACCAGAAGTTGTTCTCTCATCTCCAAGCTGAAGATGGAACAGTTACCTATGGAGATAATGGGAAAGGAATTGTAATAGGCAGTGGCTCTGTGGAAAACAAAGGAAAAACAGTCATAGAAGATGTGCTACTAGTCAAGGGATTGAAGCACAATCTCATTAGCATTAGCCAGCTGTGCGACAGAGGCCATCAGATCAAATTTCAAGAGTCAAAGTGCAGTATACTAAAGGATGGAACAGTCATCTTCGAAGCTAATAGAGAAAAGAATTTGTATGTGCTCTATCTTGAAGAACTCAAGGTTCAAAATGTTTGCCTGGCGGCAAATAAAAATAAATCCACAGAATTATGGCACAGACGACTTGGACACTGCAGCATAGATGGCATGAGAAAATTACTAAAGAAGAATCTTGTGCAAGGTCTACCTAAGGTCAGTACAAAGTTGGAAAGTGTATGTAAACCTTGTGCTAAGGGTAAGCACACCAAGGTCTCCTTCAAGTCAAAGACGGTGGTGACCACCTCAAAACCCTTGGAGCTCCTTCATATGGATCTATTTGGGCCAATGAGGACTACCAGTCTTGGAGGAAAGAATTTTGGATTTGTCATAGTTGATGACTACTCAAGATTTACATGGGTATCATTCCTAGAGCACAAAGATGATACTTTTGAGAGTTTTGTAAGCTTCAGTAAGAAAGTTCAGAAAGATCAGAAGTTCAGCATTGTGTCCATCAGATCAGATCATGGTGGTGAATTTCAAAATGAGAAATTCTCTAGATTTTGTGATGATCAGGGAATTGAGCACAACTTCTCAGCACCAAGGACACCTCAACAGAATGGCATCGCTGAGAGGAAGAACAGAACCCTATTGGACATGGCAAGAACTATGCTCTCAGAATATGATCTGCCTAGATACTTTTGGGCTGAAGCAGTCAATACAGCAAGCTATATTATCAACCGTGTAATGATCAGGCCAATCCTGAAGAAGACTGCATATGAACTATTCAAAAGGAAAAAGCCTCAGATCAGTCACTTCAGAACCTTTAGATGCCCTTGCTTCATTCACAACAATGGAAAAAGAGATATCGGTAAGTTGGATGCCAAATCAGATGAAGGCATCTTCATGGGGTATACATCTAAACCTAAAGGCTATAGAGTGTTTAATAAACGTACCTTGTTGATTGAACAATCTGTGCACATTATTTTTGATGAAACTAACCCTTCCTTGAAAATATCATTGGTGATCCATCCATTGGGGTAAGAACAAGAGGTAATGTTATTCCTTGTGATTATTTAGCTTTTGTTTCTCAGATAGAGCCTAGGACAGTCAATGAAGCTCTCTCTGATGAATCTTGGATAGTAGCCATGCAAGATGAATTAAATCAATTCAAGAGAAACCAAGTATGGTCTCTTGTTCCTAGACCATCAGACCATCCAGTCATTGGCACCAAATGGGTGTTCAGAAATAAACTGGATGAAACTGGTGCAATCTTAAGAAACAAGGCCAGGTTGGTAGCTCAAGGCTATTCTCAAGAGGAAGGCATAGATTTCGATGAAACCTATGCACCTGTAGCTAGACTTGAGGCCATTAGAATATTACTTGCATATGCATCTGCTTTGAACTTGACACTATTTCAAATGGACGTTAAATCCGCTTTCTTAAATGGTTTCATAAAAGAGGAAGTTTATGTGGAACAACCTCCGGGCTTTGATGACACAGAATTTCCTAATCATGTTTTCAAACTTCACAAGGCATTATATGGTTTAAAGCAAGCTCCTAGAGCCTGGTATGAAAGGCTTAGCTCTTTCCTTCTAAACAATGGTTTCAGCAGAGGTCAGGTAGATAGTACACTTTTTATAAAGTCAAAAGTCAAACAAATCCTACTGGTTCAAATCTATGTAGATGATATCATTTTTGGGTCTACTGATGAGTCTCTTTGCAAGTACTTTGAAAAGTTAATGCAGGGAGAATTTGAAATGAGTATGATGGGAGAACTCAACTATTTCCTTGGACTACAAATCAAGCAAGGAAAGGAAGGAACTCACATCAGTCAAGCTAAGTACACAAAAGAACTATTGAAGAAATTCGGATTCGAAAATACCAAGCCACTGTCAACACCAATGAGTACATCAACAAGAATGGACAGTGACAAAGATGGTAAGAAAGTAGATCAAAAGATCTACAGAGGTATGATAGGTTCACTCCTTTATTTAACAGCTAGTAGACCTGATATTTTATTTAGTGTATGCATGTGTGCTCGATATCAGGCAGATCCTAAAGAATCACATTTAATTTCTGTGAAACGAATATTTAGATATCTAGCAAGATCTCATGACTTAGGTCTATGGTATCCAAAACAATGTGAAATTAACCTAGTAGGTTACTCTGATGCTGACTATGCTGGATGTAAATTAGATAGAAAGAGCACCAGTGGTTGTTGCCAGTTCCTTGCAGGGTGTTTGATATCTTGGTCCTCAAAGAAACAAAATTCAGTAGCACTCTCTACAGCTGAAGCTGAGTACGTGGCTGCTGGAAGCTGCTGCACACAACTCTTATGGATAAAGCAACAGCTTGAGGACTTTGGATTAAATATCAAATCGATCCCGTTGCTATGTGACAACACCAGTGCCATTAATCTCACCAAGAATCCAGTCCAGCACTCAAGGACCAAACATATTGAGGTTAGATATCATTTTATTCGTGATCATGTTGCAAATGGAAATATTGAAATATCTTTTATTGATACAAATGGCCAATTAGCAGACATTTTCACAAAAGCCTTACCTGAAGAGAGATTTACATCTCTTAGAAGGGAATTAGGCATGTGTAATTTGTGATAAAAGTTTGCTTACAAGTGGCATATTAAAGTTCAGAATTAAAGCAATTTTTTTTTCCCTCCTTGGCGATAAGCAAAAAAAAAAAATTCAAATTTTATTGCAATAAATTCTCTCTCATTGAAGTCCAGTTGAACGGTCAAAATCTTTTGTCGTTTTCTCCGCCGCTTGGCGCCTCACTTTCCACGTAGCATTAATTTATTCATAAAATCGATGTCAGAACGATTCGTGCCTCATCGTCTACCCCTTTCCCCTCTTTTAGCCTGCCGCTCGAGCCGATGCCCTAACAACTCCATCTCAATCCTCTGCAAATTCGAATCTTCCTCCTACTTCCCGCAAAATTTCTTGAGGATTCTTTCTCCTCACCTTCCGTCTCCACCCTCCGTTATCTTCCCCACCTGAATCAATGGCCGCTCCTATCATCGCCGGCAGTTTGGGTGGCTACAGCGCCGAGTTCCTCACTCCTGAGGAGCAGGAGAGGTTCACATTTGTGAAGACGAAGCTCTGTGGCAACAAAGCAGTAGATGTAGCTAATCTGCGGAAAAGTGGAATGAGCAGCTTAGTAGAGTTGATCAATCAGATGCAGTGGACAGAAATTTCCACCTTTTCAGAGGTCAGTTATCCGGACTTGGTAAAAGCCTTTTTTGTGTGTATGCGAACAGAGGAAGATGGGTCTCTGGTTTCGTCAGTAAAGGGAACTTTGATTAGAGTAGACCCTGAGTTGCTGAGAGTGTTATTCAATGTAAAGATTCCGGATTTAGTGGGATTCACTCTGAGGATGCCCAAGTGAAAGGGCTGGGAATTATAGGGCCTGGATTCAAGCTGAGAGACGGCAAGATCGACATAAATCAATTATCAGCCTTCAATCGTCTTCTCCATTTTATTGTCTGTCAAATCCTAGTTCCCAGAAGTGCAACGTTTTCATCTTGCACAAAGGCCGATTCGGACATGATGTACTGGGCCATTCAGAATAAGGAAATAAATATGGCCGCAGTGATAATGGAAAGAATGAAGTTTGCAAGAGATCAGATTTGGGACACCAAGAGTAAGTTAAATGTGTCCCTGCCTTATGCCCATCTACTCACCAAAATTTTCAAACACTTCGGTGTTGATTTCTCTGGGGCAGTCGTAGAGAAAATGGGCCAAGCAATCAGGTCCAGGAATTTGAAGAAGAGTGGTTTCTCTGTGGAGAATGGTATTTGGTTCAAGGCTTCAGTGGCCGAAGGCGAGGCCATCATTATCGACACTCCAGTTGTTCCTCCAGAGATGGAATCAGCAAATATGGATCCAGAACTGCCAGTGGAGTCAATTTTAGCTCCAGCAGTTGAAGTAGCAGAATCTTCAGGACCCTCCATTGCAGAAGTTCAGTATGAAAGTGCAGTAGAAGAAGAAAGGGTGATTGCAGAAGCTTCAGGATTTCCAGAAGAACCAGTTCAAACCTTTGCAGAAAGGCGCATTGAGGATCTCCTCCCAGAGGACATTACTCCTATTGAGGACCCACATCCCTCAATTGTAGTTGCATCAATTCTGGCAGACATCTTAGATTCCATTCCTTTTATTTCCAGTGCTCCAGAAGCAAGTAGCAATGTTGCAAAAGAGACTGTGGCACCAGGCCACATTGATGAACAGATGGAAGATGTTCCAGTCGAGGTCGAGCACCAAGCTGCCCAAGGTGTCTCTCAAGTGGAACCTGCTCCCAGTCAGGGGGAGCAAGTATCAGATGAAGAAAATGCTCCTATTGAGGGGGAGCTATCAAAAGAAGGTCATGAAGGTGCATCTCCAGATGTTGAGAAGGTTGAAGAGCAAAGAGATTTTTCCAATCTGGATGACAGAGAAGGAGTGACTGCAAGCTCTTCGAGCTCAGATGATGATGTCCCTCCCCCAGAAAATCAAAGTAAGAAGAAAGGAAAAGCGGTTGCCTCTGGAGCTCCCCTCCTGGCTGATTCTCCATTTCAGAGGAAGGCTAAGAAGAAAATTGTCATACATTTGAAGCCAGTAATTGAGAGGTTAAATGTTCAAGGTGAACTTCTATGTTCTCTCCAGTCAGATGTCAACTCTATTTTTATGAGTCAAGCTTCGGCTAACAAAGAGTTGGCCCAAATCAGAAATGCTATGACTTGGTTCAACCAGGAAATGCGCAGCATGAAAGGGATGCTCTCAGATATTATCAAAGTAGTTGGAGCTCATGCTCCTCCTCCTCAAGAAGAAGCAGTTTCACCAGGAGCAGCAGCAGCATCAGAAAATGCAGGGCCAACAGGGCCAGATGTTCCAGATGCAGGGCCAACAGGGCCAGATGTTCCAGATGCAGGGCCAACAGGGCCAGATGTTCCAGATGAAGGGCCAACAGGGCCAGATGTTCAGGATGCAGGGCCATCAGGGCCATCTATGCAAGATTCCAGACCATTGGAGAGTGAGCCTGTGCAGTTAGAGGCAGAAGAGATCTTGGCACCCAAGCCCCCAGCTCCCTCTTCTCCCTCTCACACACCCATTCCTCCCACTCCACCATCAGCTCCTACAGCTCCTCCTGCTCCCCAAACATTCAAGAAGCCTCAATCTAGACCCATTTCATCTCCTACTCCATTTCAGTCCACCATTCCTTCTCCTTCATCTGAGGCCCCTCCTGGATCCTCAGCTGGAGCATCATCCTCCTCCTCCGGTCCCTCCCTTGGACCCACTGATGCTCCTCACACTACTTCACATTCTTTCTTCATCCTACTCCTCCACCATCTTTCATCACTATCATACCTGTACATGCTCAACTCAGTTCTCCCTTTATTGAAAAGATAAAGGATGAATTTGAGGAAGGGATCCTCAGGTCTGTGTTGAAAGTGGGAGACCATATTCACAGGACAGATCCTTCTGTTCCTGCCTCCAAGAAGAGGAAACTTACTTCTACCTCTTCCTCTTCCTCTGAACCCAAATACCCTCCTTTGTGGTTTTCTCTCACAGTGGCCAACCACCATAACTCACTGTATAGGGAATACCTTTCTAAAGTTGCTTATGCCACCATCATCAACCTTCCTTTTCAAAACCTTACAGATTATCTGCACACTATTTTTCCTTATACTTCTCTTTCAAAAACCGAAAAATCCAAAATTTTCTCTCTTGCTCACTCCAAATCTGAAGAGCAGTGGGGCAAAGGTCACAAGGATCTTCTCAAGAAGTTCACTCTTGCCAGATCTGCCAGATTTCCTCCAAGGGACCACTCCTTGACTCTCTCTGAATGGTTCAGGATGTATCACAAAGAACTCTGGGCACCCTTCATTCAATCAGAAATCAAGATGATCAGGCATTTCATGCTCTTCAACAACTTCAGATACATTAATAAACTTCCAGAAGTTCAGCTCTGTCAGTTCAAGAAGGCCATTTCAGCCTTGTCTCCAGTTCCAGCTCACTCTTCAGATATTAAGGTAGACTTTGCTACTCTTCAAATACCTGAGGAGATAGCCCTGCCTCAAATTCACTTTCTAGTTATGGAATCCTCTGTAGGATCCATCATCTTTGAGCGTTATGCCAGGGTTTTGGGCAGAATTAAAGTTCAGAAAGGATGCATGGTTTCCTTTACTAGATTCCTCTTCAGGGAATATCACCTGGGCCATGTCAAGGCTGAAGTTCTCTCCCCTATCTTGTCTGAATGTGAAAGGCTCACATCTTCTGATTGGTCCACATTCTACCCTCTGTCAGCTCAGCAGCTGTCTGCACTCAATGAAGCTCAGGCCAGGGAAGGCAAACCAGCTATTTCTCCAGCCACTTTTTTAGATATGAACTCCATCAATCTTGTTGATGACCCCTTCAGAATCTGGGAAGAAAGATACAAAGTGTATGTGGCTTTGCACCAAGCTCTCAGAGCCAACCACAATCACTATCCGGTCACCATGGACCAGTTCCTCTCCTGTGCCAGCTTTGGCACTTCTCGGTTTCTCAAGTTCAACATGGACAAAGATGCCTATGCTGATCTTCTCTATAGGCATTTAGATCTTCATATCAAACGGATGGCTTCCACCATGGGACCATCTTACTCTGTGTCTTTTGGCGTTTTTAAGTCTCTTTTTGAAGAGCAGGAAGTTCAGGCATGGGAAACCATCTCCCATTTTGCCTCTCTGTTGTCTCCTGCCTTCTATTTGCCTGTACCTCCGCAATGAATGCCATGACTCTATGAGTATTCTCTCTTTCTCTTTCTCTCTTCTTTCTTTGTCAAAGTGTTTCTTTTTGCTTAATGACAAAAAGGGGGAGAAAAAGTACAAAAAATTCAGACATTTTTCTTATGCTTATTGTTCAGTTTTGTCATCACCAAAAAGGGGGAGATTGATGATCAGTCTGTCCCCATGCAATTTTAATTAATTGTATATATATACATATTTTGATGATTAACAAAACCAAACAAGAATTTATCAATTATATCTGCTGAATATCTCATAAGTCTTAAGTACAGGAAAAATCATCGAAGTCAAACAAGCCAATAAAGGTATGCATTACTACTCTGAAGCTTTAATCTTTTCAAACATGAGATTTCTCTAAGTCCATATCGATTTCTGTTAAAGTTCATAACGATTCTCTTATGAGACTGAAAAGTCATGTCGTTTCAATCAAGTCGATGTCATAACGACTTCATAAGTGATCATAACGATTTCTTTAGAACTCGCAACGACTTACTTGTTGTAACGACTTCATAAGTGATCATAACGATTTCTTTAGAACTCGCAACGACTTGCTTGTTGTAACGACTTCATAAGTTATCATAACGATTTCTTTAGAACTCGCAACGACTTGCTTGTTGTAACGACTTCATAAGTGATCATAACGATTTCTTTAGAACTCGCAACGACTTGCTTGTTGTAACGACTTCATAAGTTATCATAACGATTTCTTTAGAACTCGCAACGACTTGCTTGTTGTAACGACTTCATAAGTTATCACAACGATTTCTTTGATACTCGTAACGACTTGCTAGCCGCAACGATTTCTTTAGTTCTCGTAACGATTTCTTTGATACTCGTAACGACTTGCTAGCCGCAACGATTTCTTTAGTTCTCGTAACGATTTCTTTGATACTCGTAACGACTTGATAGCCGCAACGACTTCTTTAGTTCTCGTAACGATTTCTTTAATACTCATAACGACTTGCTTTGTGTAACGATTTTTAAGTGTTTCACATCGACTTCTTTAGAATCAAAATGACTTGCCATAATTCATAACGATTTCTTATATCCTCTGTCATAGAACGATTTGCTATAACTCATAACGATTTCATAAGTCATATAGTCTTCAACGTCATATTTTGATATCTTATTCATCTTAAAGCATTGACCAGTCAAAATCCACGTAGACATCTATCTGACGCTTTTGCATTTATGAGATCTGAACGTATCTCTGCATGCATGCAGACTATATCTTCCTTTATCGTGCTTAGTCTGATAACGTCCTTTAGACTTAAGCCAGTTGGTATTACTATTTTCTTGACTATTGCTACTGACGTTGACTGATATCAGAGACAGCCTATCGGTCTGCTGTTTGAGCTTGACATCTGTGCAGACCTTTGATGTAACTTCATTGTACAACGTTAGACAAATAAAAGCCAACGGATCTCTGTGAAGATTTCATCTCTATGCGTGCTCAAGTGATCAAAAGACTGAGACAGGAAGCTTCCAAGACTCCAGATGTCATTCAGTCTAACGGCTACTCAAGAGAGAGACAACGATCTCTTCAACGACTAGATTTCAAATTGAAGATATATATACAAGACAGAAGAATAGAAGGACATCGCATCGAAAGACTATTTTTCAAATTCTTCTGAAGAAATTCAAGAGCCAAGATCCTTCACTCCGCTTTTGCTCTTTTGCTCTCCGCTTGTTCTTGTGAAAATCTTGAGAGAGCCTGTTCAGTTCTGAGAGTGTGAATAGTTCTTAATCTCTTCGCTCTCAGTTCTAGTTGCTTCAGATCCTCTCTTGTCAAAAGCTGGATCTAGGGGCGTGAAAGTTTGTTTTCATTCTTCTCTGTGCTGTTCCCTTCGGGTGTGAAGGAAGACCTGGTAGTATCCAGGGTGTTGCTCCCTTTGGTTGAAAAGGAAGACCTGGTGGCATCCAGGGTGTTGTTCCCTTCATGTGTGAAGGAAGACCAGCTGAGCTGGGTGTTGTAGCGTCCTTAGGGGGACTGTACCCTAGTTAGTGCAATCCTGAGTTGTTGCTCAGGGACTGGACGTAGGACTCCTAAGAAAAGGAAGTCCGAACCAGGATAATCCTTGTGTTGTGTGATTGTCTTCATTGCGTAATTGTTATTTAAACTAACAAGTAACTAACGTAGTTCGAAGATCGTTTGTGTGATTGTTTTTGGTTACAGGTATCTCCTAGATTGAATTTATAAAAACCCATTCACCCCCCTCTGGGCTTGTCAACAGGGCAACAAGTATGCCCACGTGCATGAATATGCATGGGCTGTCGCGGCGGCCTCTGACGTCGCGACACACTAACGCGACGCTACGATACGCCGCGTCAAGAAAACTAATTATCTACGAATTATCTACGAATTATCAGCTAATCACATGAAAGGATAAGAGTTATTTAGGCCTAAGGACTCTCTCCAAGTGACAATGGGCAGGATTTCATGGAAATTTGAGTTGTTAATGGGCTCAAAACAAGGCTATTGATGGGCTCAAGGTGAGTGACCAACTAGGGGCTCACTAGGATAGCAAGAAATATAGTTCAACTTATAATTCAGAATCGGGTGTCTACAGATTGCCCCTCCTTGGCTTCCACTTTGTAAGGAAACGAAGCGGAAGTGTAGTGGAGGTGTCACAAAGTGACGGCGGAACGGAAATGATGCGAAGTGGACTGAAAAGATGGGAGCCAAGGTAAAGAGACATCTGATCTAACCAACAAGCAATTGGAACCTTTGTGAAAGCTCCGAGTTAGCTGCTCGAGCAGAATGCAAAGAAAAACGCAAGTCTGGACGAGAAGGAGAAGAAAGGGACGATCAACCCCTCGATTGAGAGGTACCCTAGCCGATTGGCCTACAAGTTTTGTTTTGGAGGGACATGTGCGTGCCAGGCAGGTAACTCATGACTCTGTCCTGGGAGCGGTTCGCAACCAAAACGGATCAAAGGAATAAAATGAAAATTGGATAAGTAATCCAGACAGGGAAATTCTTGTCAAACTGATGGGAACCACTCACTCGGAGGCAAACCTTCCAATTCAGAGTGGAATAAGATTTCTTATTTGAAACATGAAGAATAATTGGGCACTCAACAAGGGCTCACCATTAGCCAGGAATGAGTCAGGAAAGCTCAAAGTCCTACATGATGCATGCTGGGTTAAAATAAAAGAAATCATCAAAACAAATGTAAATAAAAAGAGAAAATAGAAAATATATCAAGGATAATATTGTTAAGTCAAATAAGAACGGGTCAAAAGACTACCTACAACCGCAGTGCAGGCTTGAATCTATCGTCCTCGGACTTACTTAACACAACGGCCTATCCAACGATTAGCAATGCGCACCTAGATCATCATTGTTTTTGATAAAGGGGAACTCAAATCCCAGAGCACATTGAGAACTAGCCGGTCCTTGAAACGATATAATACATAGAATACCATATAGTAATGCAGGGAGTAAGGAAAGAAATACTTACCTGACTTACCTGTGATGTCCTTCTTTTTGTGATTTTTTGATTTTTTTTTTTTTGTTGTTTTTGTTTTGTTTTTTTGTTTTTTTGACAAAATAGACATAATAAGCACAAAAATGACAATATATACATAAGCACAATCGAACAAGCAAACATACTATGCACATACATGGAAATAACACACATGGTAGAGAGGTGACGCCTGTGGAGACCGCGACATAGTCGCATCACTCCGCTATGTCACGACCTTGTCGCGTCATATCGCGGCGTTGCGACTCAAACCGAACCCTGAAAACGCAAAAGACCCATGTTTATCTCTATCCTAAGACTCCTAGAACTCCATTAGGATTCCTAGACCTCTCCTAACCTTATCCTAATATCTAGTTACAGGATTGAGATGGGTTTGCACCTCCTAGAGCTTTATAAATAGGGGATTTTAGGGTGCTAATCCTGCAGCTTTCTCCCTCCTTCTTCTCTTCTTCTGTTTTCTCTCTCCTGTAGCCATGAAGAGGTCTTTCTCAGCCTTCGAAGAAGACATACCACCTTATGCTGGTCCCAAGGCCGCCCAGGAGTCTCATGCTGAACTTCAGCAACTCTCTTCTATCCCGGGGCACATATGCATGCGCCTGGAGCTCCAAGTAAGTGCTCTTTGTCCTTCTAAATTCTGAACTTTTGCCCTGTTTTGCTCTGTTTTCTTCTTCTTCTTCCTCCCTGTTCTCAACCTTCCCTCTCCCATTTCTCTTCAGATTCTTCCTGGCCAAAGGAGATTTTCCAAAGTGTCATGGTTATCTCCTATGATAGAGCTACTTCTGCCTGCCTCGATCCGTCACTTGAAGGAGTGGGGACTATCCACTGTGTTTGTGCTCGCCAAGTAATACCACAAGATTGTGCACGTGTGGGATAGCATCACAGTGCTGGTGGAACTGTGGCATCCCCAAACCCACACGTTCATCTTCCCTATGTTTGAGGCTACTATCTTGCTGGAGGAGTTGGAGACAATGCTAGGTCTCCCACGGTATCAGAGGGGCGAGGAGCTTGCGATTTCCTACACAGTGGCTCCTATTAACGCATGGAGTATCCTTTAGGAGATCACCACGAAGAAGACCGACCTGCGTTCCATGACCAGCGGGATGCACGTGCACCTTCTCCCCATCGCGCAGTGGGTCATCTCTCAATGCAAGCTCAAGACTGGGAACCACACTGCCATTGCCAAGGTGGCCGCCATTTGCATCTATGGTGTTATTCTCTTCCCAGTGATGGACGGCGCCATCTCCTTCACCAATCTGAGCATAATCTGCTCGATTTCTGAAGGTATAAGTATAGGACAGGCCGTGCTTGGTTATTTATATGCTGGACTTACTACTTTAGCCACCAGAGGCCCCTTCTTCGATTCCGTCATTGCACTCGAACTCTGGATGGGCATGCATATACAGTTTCGGGCCATGGACACCATCTCTACAAAGTGCAAAACCATGCTGCATCATCCCTTTGTATTCATCGGTGCGCCTCTCTACATGACACCACAGGCGTGGTGCAAGACAGCACAAGTGAAAGGGTTGAAGGACTGGCGTAATTATCTCAGGAAGGTGATAGTGGCAGAGTTCGAGATGCGTCCGCGCTTCCTCCACAACAGAATGATCCACCTGCCTCAGCATTCCGGATTGGCACTGCGACTGTTGGGCAATGAAGCATTAGTTCTCTACAATCCAGACCGTTGCTACCTTCAGTGTGGAGCAGCTCGCACCGTGGTTCCCTATCTTCCACATTACCCACCTATTCAAGAGAGGAAGAGGGGTGACGAACAGGACGAACGGGATGTGCGGAGCGCCGTCATCGATTGGGAGGGATGCACGATGGGTCTTCTCCAGGCCACAGTGGTAGAAGACAAAGATGTGATCAAGGAATACCTCAAGGCATTGAAGGAGATTCAGCCAGTTGCAGCGGAGACTTGAGGATAGCTACATTGATGTTAGAGAGGATGTTAGATGGTAGCTAGGGCAGGAAATTTGCATTTGATTGAATGTAGAGATGATTTAGAGAATGTATTGAATAGTTTGGATAAATAAACCTGAATTTTGTCCTGTTTGCGCATGGCTCTATTTGTAACGTGACAGTCAAGGCAGTCGCATTAGCGTCGCGTCGGAGCGGTGAGTGGCGACATGGTCGCGGTTACCCAGAGCGATGCGAAGTTAACGCGGTGGCCCGCTACGTCGCGTCTTGAACTGAACATTCAAAAACGCAAGGCACCCTTCTTCTTCCCCCTTCTCGTGCTTTCAAACCACCCGAGAGAGAGGCCTTCGAACACCCCCCCCCCCCCCTCTTGGATCCTTAGATTCCCTTGCTTTTTGCTCTTCTGGACTTACTCTTTCCCTCAAATTCGAACCTATTCATTCATCAATCCCATGGACGGAGGAGGTGATGCCGGTGCGGGCTCTTCTTGGGGGAAGAGGCACGCGGCGAGGAGGAGCTCTCGGCGTCGTGCGGAGGCACCCCCGGCAGAAGAGGTGAACTCGGAGATTGAGATGGAAGTGGAGGAAGAAGAGGTAGATCCCATCGTTGACGTGGAAGAGGTGAGGAAGGAGCGCGAGAAAGCGATGAAATCGGTGAGTAGCAAGACCTTAAAAACCTTGTATGAATGATTGGGAAAGGGAGAGGAGGCCCCCAGAGGGTGCGTGTAGGGCGTGATGCCCAAAGGGGAAAAGGATCAGGTAGGGGAGGCTCTGGCCGGTCCGTTCCTAAGAACACGCCGACCCAATCCGTCGCGACACCAGTAGTCGCGACAGACAAAGGGGGCGTGACCTTGTCACGTCGGCGAGAGCCGATGTGGCTTGATCGCAACTCAAGGGGGCGACGCGACCTGGTCGCGGCGCACAGCGCCGTCGATGGTCGCGGCCTACAAGGAGGTCGCGACTCCAACCAAGCGGCTTAAAATCTGACTGCTTTTTTTTGGCTAACTTGTGCATGCAGGGTGAAATGAGGGCCCAGGTGTCCTGGCTTTTAGTGCTAGCCATTTACCTAGCCTTCCCTTCTATCCAGAGAGATAGGTTAGAGGAGATGGGGTTTGGGGAGGTCCTGAGAATGGATAGGATGCGGGCGGATCCCGCGCTCACCTAGGCTCTGCGGAGCAAGTGGGATACAGAGGCGACTGCCTTCATATTTTCATGGGGTCATATGATCCCCAGCCTTGAGGACGTGAGCAGGATCATGGGGTTGAGGGTGTATGGGAGGCCTGTGAGCGGTTTCACCTACCCCTGCTACCAAGATCTAGCCGACCGACTCCTAGGATTACCCGTAGGGCAGAGGTCCTCCCTTGTTGCCCGGGTAGCACTTCAGGAGAGCTTGGGACTGCATGACGTGGGGAAGAGAGTATGGGAGACAACGGATGACCAGCTGCAGAGGTTCACCCGGGGTTGCCAGGCGGGGTTAGCAGACGAGCCAGGGGTAGAGGCGGACATGGACCTGCGTCGCTTCCTCATCCTCTTCCTTGGTAGACTTCTATTTGCCACGAGGGGCGATGCAGTCCATTGTCGCTTTCTGCCTCTCCTGGAGGACCTGAGAGAGGTGGGGAGTTACGCTTGGGGTGCAGCTTTCCTGGCACACCAGTTTGACAGTCTAAGCATCTCCGAGCGGTAGACTTTTACGAGCGGCTTCTTCCCTTTTCTCCAGGTACACTTCCCTCTTCTTATCCTTTGTACTCAAATGCAATTGCTTTGAATTGTGATCTGATTGCCTTCTCTTTTGCAGGTTTGGACTTACCTCCACCTCCCAGGCCTAGGGAGGGGGATCCTCGTGCGACCGGGCCTCGTGCCCATAGTTCGCCGGTGGGACTCGCGTTGGGACACCCGTACCCTGGGCGACCAGTTGGCGCATATCCAGGAGGCCATTGACTGCTATCCTCAGTTGGATGTGAGCATTCTAATCTCCCTCCCTCTAAATCTATGTTTGATTTAACTGCTTGGTAACTGATTGTGCTTTGGCGTGCAGGTGGTGTGGCAGCCATACCTGGAGGAGAGCGACGAGGGACACCATGGTTGGTGCAGGCCCGCCCCTACTTTGTTAGGTCGGTGTGGCTGCATGCACTCAACCTTGTACTACCTCTGCACATGTTCCTGCGCCAGCGCTCCCTGAGGCTTCGACAGAGTGCGGTGGAGTTCCCAACCCGAGACTGGTTCCGCAGACTGGGTCGGAGCTTCCGGGGACTCCACGACATGATCGATTGGCACAAGTGGGCAAAGGAATAGATCCAGAACTGGGAGTGCCGGGGCAAGGGAGTCAAGTCTAGCGCGACCTCGGATGATGTGTACCTTCAGGCATACGCCCTGAAGTACGGAGGAAAGGTGTACAAGAGCGCCCGACGGCAGGTAAAACCCCTAAACCACGACTTTGTGAATTCACCTTAGTGGAATTGAGCTAATGATTTATAAATGAATTGCAGGTGGACGTGACTGGAGAGACTGCCTCACTCCGGGCCCTACTCTTCTCAACGATGCAGGATCGCGAGGTGGCACAGAAGGGGGCGGAGCAGCTGGTAAGTACTTACTCAAACTTCGGCACTTTACCAATTTCATAGCTGATTTGAAAAAAAAATTGATGTGTATTAAATGTGCAGCGGGGAGAGCTGGACCGAGCGAGGAGGACACAGGGAGGTGCCTCCTCTTCTAGAGCAGTAGAGGATTCCCAGTTGGATCTAGTAGACCGACTGGCTGGTGCAGTGCAGAGAGCTGAGGAGGCAGAGGCATCATTAGCTGAGCGGGTAAGCGTGCCTAGTGATTTGAAAATTGAGATTTTATTCATACTGACCTTGAATTGATTTCCTGCAGGTGGACGAGCTGTGAACCGCCACTGACCGAGCAGCCAAGCTGGAGAGGGAGAGGGACAGCGTAGCAGCAAAGAGAGATCAGCTACGCTCCCAGACGATTGAGATGACTGCAGAGCTAGAGAGGATGCGTACGCAGGGACCGGTTGCGGATCAGGTGGAGCTGACACGACTTCGCTTCGACTTGCATGTGCAGCAGACTTTAGCTCGGAGCCTGCAGGAGCGGCACGAGCGGTGCTAGCCGGGCGACGGGCGCCTCCATGAGGCAGTATCTAGTAGACTCCTCTGGCCGTTGGAGGAATGAGGAGGAGGAGAGACGCCTGGCAGAGGAGGCGAGTGCTAGGAGCGGTCGGGGTGGTGGTGAGATGCCACCACCACCCGACAGGCATGAGGGATCTGGGGAGAGTGGTGGTGGACGGTGAGGAGCTTGTGAGCCACCTCCCCCTTATCCTTGTACATATTGTCCTTACTAGTAGATTTTTTTACATTTCATGCCAAGATTTGTGATTGTATTTGAATGTGATTGACACGGGTGAGATGAGATCCAAATGAACGAGAGAGTAAGAAAGAGAGTGGAAAATGAACTGAGTACAACGTTGTATTGTTCTTCAATCTCATGTCCCTGCGCACTTAGCAAAATAGGTTAGATCTGCTCTTTGGCTCAGCCCCTTGCTCTAAATAAAGGGGTGCTTTGATCTTCGTGATAGTCAAAGGGCTGAGCCTTATTAAATAGGCGCGAAATTAAAAGAAATAATGCATGCTAAAAAAATGATATGTACATCTTTTTTTGGATTTTGTGATTTTTTATTTTTTTAGATTTTTTGTATTTTTTAGTTTTTGGATTTTTGGGGTTTTCTGATTTTTTTTTTTTGGATTTTTTGGGTTTTCTGATTTTTTTTATTTTTGGGGTTTTCTGATTTTTGGATTTTTGGGGTTTTTTTATTTTTCTTCTGACTATCAAACACCCCTAGGTGCAGTGTTCATTTGTTCTTGGACCTCCCATAGCCGATCGCCCCTAGTCATCAGTGTTCCTACATAGACCAAGTGTAGAGGGGAATTCGGTCTTTTAGGAAGATGGGAAGACATATAGGTAGAAAGACATTGGCGTCGGAGTGCAGGGCGTTGGTTTGTGTGATCCGATTAGGGGGAGTATTTCATGTGAAATCTGTCTGTTGTCTAGAGACTTTATGGTCATTTGTTTAGGGCATGCGTACGACCAGACTCAAGGGCGTCCCACGGGAACTATACTGCCACTCTTTGACATGCCCCTATTCCTCATATTTTGACTCATTTGTTCTTTTTCATTGCATATTTCTTTTGCACATTTTCACAGACCGTCTCTATTTGAGAGTTCATTCGCACATGATCGACTCCCCCTTACCTAGTCTACAAACCAATCAATCCTTTTATCCCTAAACCTTTGTCCGAATAAGAAGAGAACAGACCTGTACCCCTCCTACGCAAGGACTAGGCCGGAGCACTCTTGTCTAAGGGACTTCAGCTATGGGCGACCATGTAGTGTGTGGTGACTAAACTTAGGGGTGATCCAACAGTCATAAAGGATGAGAAACTCAAAATAGTCAATGCTCCTTTAGAAAAGGTGCCCCTATAGATAACCTTTTATTAAGGGTAGAATCTTTTCAAATACAAACCATTCCACGGGTGAGAGAGCTCCTCACCATCAGCATTTATCAGCATGTACGCGTTCCCAGGGTATATTTCCTTAACGACGTACGGACCTTCCCAATTAGCTTGCAGCTTGGACCTAGGACCTCCAGGTTTTATGAAAATTCGCTTTAAAACCATGTCTCCTTGTTGAAATTTGCGTTCAATCACCTTCTTTTGAAAAGATCTTGAAAGCCTATTTTGATATGAAAGTACATGATCGGCTGCGGCAATACACTGTTCGTCTAAGAGTTCCAACTGTGTAAGCAACGCCTCCCGACGTTCATCGAGATTAAGTTCTTTATCCAATTGTACCCTTAGAGAAGGAATGAGAATTTCATGTGGACATACCGCCTCCATCCCATAAGTAAGTGAAAATGGAGTTTTCCCCGTGGGCATGCGGATGGAGGTACGGTAGGCTCATAGAGCCTCAATCAATCTCTTTGGCCAATCAGCAAATTTATGGGACTCACAAGTTTTCTTTAGAATTTTCAAAGTGTTTTGTTTGTGGCTTCGGCTTGACGTTGCTCTGTGGATAATATGGAGACGAATGATGCAAAGCAATATTAAATTTCTTACATAAATCCTGAAGTTCCTGGGATATGAACTGCGGCCCGTTGTCGGTGACGAAGTCACTTGGTACTCCAAACCGCGAGATGATGTTCCTCATGATGAATCTGCACGCGGTTGAACCTTTGATTTCTGCAAATGCTTCAGCTTCGGCCCACTAGGTGTAGTACTCAGTAGCAGTGAGAATGAAAGATTTTTGTTTTACTTGAGCATTAGGATCACCAAGGGGGCCCACAATATCAAAGGCCAAGGGGAAGATAGTGGATGCAAAGAGGAGGATGGAGCATGGATTTTGTCGGCATGGACTTGGCACTTAACACACCTACGGACGTAGATGGCACAGTCTTCTTCTAGGGTTGGCCAATAGTAGCCCTGCCTAAGAATCTTCTTAGCCAACATTTGGCTATTCACATGCCCACCGCATTCACTGGAATGAGATCCTTCCACTACCTTCCAGGCTTCTTCATCCGACAAACACTTGAGGAGCATTCCATTTAGAGCGCGTCTGTACAACACTTCTCCGACGATGGTATACCTTAATGCCGCTCTACGGATGGCTCTCCTATCCTCAGGTTCAGCCTCTTCGGGGAAGGTACCATCCTTGCAGTATTACTCAATCTCGTGATACCATGGCCTTTCTTCTTCCATCATTTCTCCTAGTTCCACGAGCATTATCTCCTTCACTTCTTTTCTCTCTGCCTTCAACACTAATGAGCTCCTAAGGTTAATGAACCAAGGATCCTGAGTGGAGGGAGCCTCTAACCTTTGGACAGTGATTGTCTCAGCGCTGCGGCTGAGAGGGAAGGAGAGAGAGGAGGCCAGGGCATCGGCCAGGATATTCTGAGAGCGAGGAGTATGGATGTAGATGAGCTTGCGGAATTGCTTGGCTAGGAGCGTGACCAGATCTTGATAAGGCTTCAGCTTGGGGTCACGAGTGCGGTAGGTAGAAAGGACTTGCCGAAGAATGAGCTGAGAGTCTCCTATGATCTTGAGATGGCATGCGCCTAAGAGATAGGCAAGCTTTAGACCAGCTAGGAGAGCCTCATACTCGGAAATATTATTGGTGGCAGGGAACTGGAGCTGATAGGCAAGTGGAATGGTGATCCCTTCTAGGGTGAGCAGAACAGCACCTATGCCCCGTCCCCTAGAATTGAGAGCTCCATCGAAGTGGAGCGACCAGAAGGGATCGCGAGAGATAAGTTATAGGTTTTTATCGGGAAAATCCTCTTGGACCGTGTCACTGTGAGGAAGAGGAAGGTGAGCAAGGTGCTCAGCAATGGCATACCCTTTTATAGCCTTCTGAACTATAAAGGTGATATCGAACTGAGATAGGAAGCTTTGCCAACGCGCCAATCTGTCAGCGAGGACTGGCTTCTCTAGAAGATACCTAATGGGGTCCATTCTAGAAATCAAACTCACTTTATGGGCTAGAAAGTAGTGCTTCAATTTCTGCACTACCCATACTAGCACTGCACATATTTTATCCATTGTGGTGAGTTTGAGCTCGGAAGGATTGAAGAGCCTAGATAGGTAATAAACTACCCTTTCTTTGCTAGACTCGTCATGTTGTGCAAGGACAGCTCCTAGGGAGTCCTCAATTGTCGACAGATATAGGATCAAGGGTTTCCCAGGGACAGGTGCCTACAGCATGGGCGGATTCATTAAATAACTCTTGAGCTCATCAAAGGCCTCTTGGCACTTAGCGTTCCATTCGAACTTGGCTCCTCCTTTTAGTAGTTCATAGAAGGGGTGGCATCTTTGGGAGTGCTGAGATATAAATCTCCTTATGAACTGTAGCCGACCGATCAAACCTCGAAGCTCAGATATATTCTTAGGAGGAGGCATCTCATTTATTACTTTGGCCTTGTGCAGGTCTATTTGAATCCCCCGTTTGCTGACTATGAAACCTAGCAATTTGCCTGAAGAAACACCAAACACGCACTTCTTTGGATTCATCTTCAATTGGTATTATTGTGCACGGCGAAATACTTCGGCAAGTAAGGAGGAATGTTCTCTTCGAGTCTGAGACTTCACCACAATATCATCCACGTACACCTCAACATCAATATGAATCATATCGTGGAAGATAGCTAACATTCCCTTTGATAAGTGGCACCGGCATTTTTCAATCCAAACGGCATGACCACGTAGCAATAAGTTCCCCAGGGTGTGGTGAAGGAGGTTTTCTCTTGGTCCTCCAGGGCTAGATGAATCTGATTATAACCTGAGTAACCATCCATGAATGATAGAGTTTCATACCCAGCGATATTGTCAATCAAGACATCCAAGTGGGGTAAAAGGAAATCACATTTTGGACATGCCTTATTCAAGTCCCAGAAGTCTATGCAAATCCGCACTCTTCCGTCTTTCTTCATTACCGGGACTATGTTCGCCACCCACAATGGATGGAGGACTACACGGATGAATTTAGCTTTGTGTAGTTTATCGATCTCCTCTTTCATCTTCAATGCAATGTGGGGGAGGAACCTTCTTAACTTCTGTTTAACAGCAACTGCCCCTAGTTTCAAGATTAGCCTATGTTCTACCAACTCAGGGTCAATGCCGGACATGTCATCATAAGACCAGGCAAAAGAATCCTTGAACTCCCTTAGCATCTCTATGAGCACCACTTCTTCCTCAGGAGGGAGACTGGAAGCTATAGTCAAGAGCCTGGGGTCTTCTGTCGTTCCCACATTTACTTCCTTGGTGGGTTCATCTACTGCCGAGGTGGGTTCATCGAATCTCCTCATGCCACTTGCATACATCACGGCAGCATCCTCTATCTCACAATCTCCTTCGTCTACAGGGTCATCCTCAACTAAGATCTCATATACTCCAAATCTGTCGTCTAGCCCTTCTCCTTCGTGCTGAGCTTCCATGTTTAGAACCACTGTTTCTTGGACAAACTCTTCAACAGCTAGAAGAGCGCCACACCTTTTGCACCAGATCCAGAAAATACCTACGGGGTATGCCACTACCCTTCTTCTTCCTAGACGAGGACGGGGACTTGCTAGCTTCTACCCATGAATCTAAACTAGGCCTGATATTTACAGAAGGCTCTGGAGGAGTGTCCAGAGGTTTATTGAAATGGGAAGAGAGAGATGCAGCGGGGCCGCAGGAACCCTCCGATGGGTCTGGAGGAAGAGGCGGGCCACCCGAGCTCAGGGTGCCCACAGTTGAGCTGGGGTGCAAGGGAACAGAAGGCCCCACACCCAAATCACCCAGAGTGACCATAGTGGTCAGCGGACGAAAAAAAACACAGTTTGAGCATAAGGAGGAGCAGGGCGGGGATCGCCGCCAAGGGAAAAAAAAAAGGAGTGACGGGGATCACCGTCAACAGGAAGGAGGAACACAGGTGTGACGGGGATCGCCGTCGAAGCAGAGAGGAGTGCGAAGGTGACGGGGATCGCCGTCGAAGAAGAGAGGAGCGCAGGGGCTGACGGGGATTGCCTTCAAAGCATAGAGGAGTGCAAGGGTGACGGAGATCGCCGTTGAGAGCAAGGGAGCTTGAGGGCCGAAGCCACCAGCGGTGAACGATGGGGATCGCCGTCATGAGTTAGGATAGGAGTGGAATCGATGCTTGGAAGGAGAAGGGAGGACGGGGATCGCCGTCCGAAGAAGGGGGGAAGGAAGGACGGGGTCGCCGTCCGAAGAAGGGGGATTGGGGAGGAGAGAAACACACATTTTGTTTGTTTGTTTTTTTTTTTTTTTTAAGGAAAAGAACTACATTACATCAGGGGGCGTTGAGAAAGAGACAGAACCGAGCCATTGAGGAAGATGGTGAAGAGAGGTGAAGGGCAGGTGAATGCTTTAATAGTGTCAGGGGAGAGTTGGAGAATAAGTCGGGGAGACAAGGAATAAAATCAAAATTATGGACAAGAATGGATGAAACGAAATGGTTGGGAGGCCGGGAAACCCTGGCTAGAGCTCTTCTGTCAAATCGACTGGATTCATGATCACAATTTCTTCACCAAATCCAAGCAACTGTCGCTTGGTGGTGGCTGGTGGTGCTGATGGTGCTGCTGCCTGAGACTGCGAAATGTCATCCTCGCTAAACAAGCGGTTGACCGCTGAGATGAGGTCCTCTAATTCTGGCTCTTCTGTCTCGGCTTCTAGGGATGAGATGTTTCTATCTTCATTGAACAACAAACTGACTGCTGAAATCAGATCTTCAAGGTCTGGTTCTTCTGTTTCCGTATCTGCCTTCTTCTTCTTGCTGGGTCGTTGAGCTTCTAGGGCTTGATATGCTAACCTTGGTGCCTCTTCCATTGTGGTATTATACCCAGACTGCACAGGTCCTCTGACGAAGTGATCATACAATGTCAAGGTAAGAGGTCCAAGGTCTGACTGTGAAGAAGATGAGAATGTGGCCCATTCCGTGTATCCTAGGCCATGTTTTGTAAACTTCTTTGTGCTTGCGACTGCTTTGGTTCTCCCTTGGAGATGAGCTCCCAAACCTTTTCCTGTTTGATAGCCACGTCTGAACATGATATCCCAACCTCTTGCATTCGTGGACACATCCTTCCTGATAGTTACCATTGATGGGGACACAATTGGGCAATTGGAAGAGAAAGTATAAGCCCAAGGATAATTCACATCAAGCACTGAAATAACGGGCTTATTGGAAGGCCAGACTGACGACAACACTTTCTCAATAGCTTCCACTGTGTGGGTTGTCGCTACACTCTTGACTTTGACTATTCACCCTTGGAAGGGGAATTTTAAACATTGATGTGCTGTGGATGGTACTGCCCCTAGTGATTCGATCCACGGGCACCCTAGGATGGCCTTGTAAGCATGATCGATATTCAAATCATAAAATTCCACTGACATGACGAGCGGTCCCAATTCTGCTTGCAGAGAAATGACCCCATGGCAGGCCCGTACCATGACCCTTTGCAAGAAGGTCCTCAGGGCATCTTGGTGGGTTTGTGACCTCTTGATTAGCTCCAGAATGGAGATTTTGGCAGGAGTTTGATCCAAATGCTTCAGAATATCGTACTGGGTCCCCGGAACAGGATCTATCTCTTCCATGTCTTGCTGCTGTTGGGTGTTGGACTGTTGTGTCAGTTGGCCTGGCATAGATACGGATGCATTAGGGTACATCCGGTGAAACATCCGCCTGCTCCGCAAGGCGAGGTTATGGTGGAGTGGAGAAGGAAAGGCGTCAAGGATGGAGGGTTGGCTAATAATGGTGCTGGCGTAGGGGAGAGAGGGATGTTGCGGGCGAAGGGATAATGGGTGGTATGACGGGGGAGTGTAAGATGGTGAGGTGATGGCGGCAATGGTGGGTGCGAGGAGACCGGTATAGGGGATGTTGTTGTGGCCCGCTTCGGCATCATCAAAGGCTGGAGCTTCTGGTGGCGCCTATGCGCGGGTGTAGGCTAGGGGGTGGAGTAGGGCTGCTGTGGGTGATTCTGACCCTGGAACTGTTGTTGGAACGGCCTGCTCAATGTCTATGGATCAATTGGTCCCCTCTTCATTTCTGCCCAGTCGATCTGATTCTGCTCATGAAGATCATATATAATGTCCCAAAATTGGAAGCAGTCCGACACATTGTGGCCCGGATGGTGATGGTATACACAGTACATTGTTTGGTCCACTGCCATATTCCAGTTTGGCTTCTCGGGAGGGAGCCTGAGGGCATTTAGAGACATAAGGGCCGCAAAGACGTCGGCCAAGGTCTCGGGCAGAGGAGGATATTGGGCTCTCTTGGGTCCGTTGGGCTTTCTGGGGGCATAGCCATTTTGGGGTGGAGGAACTTGAGAGTATTGGCGCTGGTCTTGTGGAGGGTTTTGGCCTTGAGGAGGTGGCTGCCTGTTGTTATTCCAGGGTTGCTGGGGTTGCTGAGTGTAAGGGGACCTACCTACTGGGCCTTGGGGATTACTCACTGCACTTAGTTGCTCATTGGTTTGGATCCCTTAGGTATCTAGGCCTTGAGGCTTTTTAGTGTAACGAGATTTAGGGGTCTCAAACATGGAGTGGATAGGCGAGTCCTTGAGTTGGGTCTGGATGAAACGGGCTCGACTATACAGTTGGTGCATAGTAGTGATGTCGTTCATGGCTAAGATGGCTCGGTAGGTTGGGGTGGCATTGGAGATTAGAAACTTGACCTTCTCCTCCTCTGGCATGGGGCAACGGACCTTGGTAGCCAGTGAGTGCCACCGGTCAGCATAGGCTAAGAACTCCTCATCAGATTTCATCTTTTCGGCCACCAGATCAACAAAGGAATATTCAGGTCCAACCCGATCTTGGAACTACTGTAGGAACCTTTCTTGGACAATTTGGAAGTCTTCGGCCTCCTCAGGGAGTAAAGAATAAAACCATTTGAGGGCCGGACCATCTAAGGATTTTCTGAACAAGTAGGCCATGAGGTGACGGTCATACTTGTGCGGTGCAGACTCATACACAAAATCCTTCAAGTGAACATAAGGGTCCCCTACCCCAGAGTACCGTTGATAAACAGGGAGCTCTGACTGGGGTGGAACCCGGAGATACTGGAATGATGGGAGAGAGATGTCAGCTACCTTCCGAGGATCTATCTACCTTCTGAGGTCATGGAGCTCCTTCTTCATGGTTGCCCACTCCGCAAGGAAGTCGGAGGGGGTCTGGACATGGTGCGTAGGAACAAGGGAGCGGGGCTGCTCAAAGGAATGGGATCTCTCACGGGGCAGGGGAGCAGGTTCTGCTGTATAGTATGTTGAAGTTGGAGGGGATCTGGGCCGAACCTCTCGTGCTGGAAGGTAGCTCAGTTCTGAAAATTGGATGGCCTGAGGACGGAGGGGTGTAGGATCTGCCTCTGAGGAAGATATGTGTGGTGCTGAAGCAACATGGGCTAAGGAAATGCAGGCTGGGATAAATCGTGAGCAAGTGGAGACAGGGGTCACTTGCCTTTGGCAGCGTCCAGGAATTCACGGACTTGGTCCGGAGTCAAATGCGGGAGAAGCTGACTGAACTGAGAGTGGGGGTCGTCTGCCCCTGGAGGAGAAGGGGGGCGGGACCGACTCCCAATGACGAGAGGGGGTTGTATATGCCCCGAGAGAATGGCCGCAGAAGGTTGGGCCACATCTTCGAGGAGCCCAATGGGCAGGACATCATCGGCAAGGACATGGAATTAGTCCATGTCGAACAAAGGATTATGATAAGATACAATGATTGGAGGGGATTGACTCGATCTTCCTAGACAATGACGCATGCACCTCCCTTACAATTAGGGGATGATACCAAGACACAAACAACACCTAGACTCTAGCACAACAAGAAGGACTGAGAGGAGAAGGGATGAACCAAAGCACTCAAGTTGTCATGATTAACGTCTGGATTTTAAAATTTGCACTTGACTTTTAAATGAATTGATTAATGGGATATCACTCAGCCAAGTGGGACCCTGATAGGTGTGGACTCGAGTCCTCCAGTGTGACTAGGGATGGGATACACTCACAAGCGAGGGGTAGCTCAAACTATGGGTGCGACGGGTACAACCGGCCTAGTGAATCGCAATGTGTGTACGATCACGAGGACTTATGGAGGTCCTCAGATGGCGGCCCGAGTCAACCTACGAGTGCTCGCAGGTGAGAGGGCTCACTCAACCAAGGGGGAGAACCTAAACAATGGGATTAATAGCGTATGCACGGGCCTAAGTGCCCAACGTGTATGCAAAGTAGCTAATGACCAACAAGGTCTCGGGCAGAGTCGCGGTGGCAGGGTACACCGCGACCCTATCGCGACAGGGCGACCTGCCGCGATATGAACAAAACCCCAAGAACAACAGTCAGTCACAAATGCAAAGCAAACAAACTAACCTAGCAGATGATATAAGCATATAATCACCAGATTAGTCTTGCAGAGATCATGAATCACCCCAGAAACCGATACATGGATGAAAGCAATAACAAACAAAGCGTACCTATAGATGCGACGCTCATCCACGGTGCGACACTGCCGTGTCCTCACAATACGCCGTGATAAAGCCCGAAAACTTACAATGGAAAGAAAAGGAAAACCCGAACCCTAGTAGGACTCTAGCATTCATAAACACGAAAATACATGGCAGAGAAGCATAGAACAGGCATACATGAACTCATAGAAGTAGGATAAGGTAGATATGAGAAGGAATATACTGACCTATTATCGCGTCCTCGTCGGACGATGCGATCGTATCGCGTCCCCGCGATACGCCGTGACACTAATAGAGAGCCAAAAATGCAGAAAACAAAACAACAAAATACTAACAGGGCTCTAATAAGATAACTAAGTAAGGAAACATGGCAAGCAAGCAAACTCAATCCACGAGGGTAGCACTGAAGGTCCCACCGTGATCGCCAAAAGGTGTAATCACGGGGATTGTGCCCCCCCCCCCAATACACAAGCAAGTATTAAATCTAATAGCATGAAAAGAGGAATGTGATCGCCACCTAGATAGTTGCCTAATGAAAGAAATGATGTAGGCTAACTACACTAGGAAAGGGATAGAGAATGAGGGTGGACCTAGTATCACGGCGGTCGTACCTGCCGCGACCATTCTGATAACGCGTCGCCTATGCCGGACTCATCTCCTTGTCGTGCCGCCCTCCACCGTCGCGTTCTCTTCTATGCGGGAGATGATGGATGGTACCTTCTTCCCATCCTCCAACCGGCCAGAGGATGAGAGCTCCTCGTGGAATATTGCTTGGGTGCCTGCCAAAAATAAGAGAAAACAACAAATGCCCTATTAGAACAAGTTAAGTGCGGTATCCACTCAAAAATGAAAAGAAAAGAGGAAGCATGGTGGGAACGAACCTGGGGGTGGTTTTTAAATCCCTAGGGTATGTGGAAAACGTGGGAAGAAAAGGGAATAAGTCCTATCTAGAAATGAAGTAAAATGCATGAAGAAAAGAGAGGAAAATGGAGGGAGGAAAGAAAGAGCCCCATAAGGGCGACTCCCTGGCATGTGATAGCGTCCAAAGCTCATGTAAAGGCTTCAGGAAGAAGTGGGGGTCGTCCTCCTCATGTTCCACGCTCCATGGATGTGAAATGAGCAAGCTTTTGAGCTGGGAATGTGAGGGAATGAGAGGAAATGGGAGAGCTGCGAGGCTAAGTCTAGATCAGAGGAGATTTCGGCAGCCCTTCGGGGCAGAAAATGGGGCTCTCCCGTTCATGAAGAGAGGGCCATGCTTTTATAGACTTTTGAGAGATATTATCCCCTTGAAATGATTAATACTTTAGATAAGAGATAAATCCCATTAAAATTCGTGTGGGAGAGTCCTATAGTCCTTCTAAAGAGTCCCCTAGCCCCAAACCTCACCCAAGGGGTTGGGATATTATTTGGAGATAGGGATAAAGCCATAGGAGGGAAAATAGGAGGTAGTTGCGGAGGCCTGCATGCGCGACTGCAGTCGCGTCGTATCGTAGGGCTGCGACTTGCTAACGCGACGGTCCTAGGCGACGCGACAGTATGCCCACGTGCATGAATATGCATGGGCTGTCGCGGCGGCCTCTTACGTCGCGACACACTAACGCGACTCTACGATACGCCGCGTCAAGAAAATTAATTATCTAAGAATTATCAGCCAATCACATGAAAGGATAAGAGTTATTTAGGCCTAAGGACTCTCTCCAAGTGACAATGGGCGGGATTTCATGGAAATTTGAGTTGTTAATGGGCTCAAAACAAGGCTACTGATGGGCTCAAGGTGAGTGACCAACTAGGGGCTCACTAGGATAGCAAGAAATATAGTTCAACTTATAAGTCAGAATCGGGTGTCTGCAACCTAGATTGGGTAAAAGTAGGGGATGAGCAAAGTAGCCTAGTAGGATTTATATATCAATGTGCGGGCAATGATATAAGTGATTAGCAATTTAGAACTAGGTAAGCACGATGAATGTCATGGTATGCATGTACGAATAAAACTCATTAAAACATAATGCATGAAACAAGCTAGATAGAGTGATCATGATAGAACAAGATTTTAGAACAAGATGACAAGATAGAACTAGCAACAGATCACTTTGTACAAGCACGCAAGATTCCACTTGATGTCAATAGATTTCAAGAACGCAAAATATCACTAGTTGCATTAAATGCAGGATGGCCATATCACGCAAGCAAGCAAGAATGTACGAGCACGATCAAGTAACACTAATCTGGCACGTAGACACTAATGTACACAAAGAAAAGATCCATAAAGAATATACACCAGGACATGTGTATGTGGTTATTGTATCTATCATTCAACAAGCAAGCAAGACTCCCAGCGCAGATGCAACGCCAGTAATCATTATACCCCATGGTTAATAGTATTTTTATGACTCTCCGTCTTTAGGGCTAGACTGGAGCCCTTGGACACTCGCTGTGCCCGGTCAGCATCTCATGTAAAATTTTAAATGTAGAAACCCACAGTCATTAATAATGGCCAGTGAGAGTTTCAAAATGTAGTATGTGTAATGTCATGTTCATGATGATGATGAGAGTAAGTAATACGTAAATTGAACATGATTTCATGACAACAATGGCCAAGAGATAAATTCGGCAGCATAACGGCACGATTTATACTTTAATTCAATCTTTACATTAATGGCTTTAGTCTAGATTGTAAATCACACTCATGAGAATAAGGAGAGAAAAGAAGTGCATGCTAACTTCTTGGTACTTCAATGGTACAACCTACTCGTCGGCCATGTGGGAATCCATGGTCAGAGGAGACTTACGGAGGTCTTAGAGAAAAGGTCACTAGTCTACCGATTCGGAATGACCGGTAGAGAGCTTCCAAATCCCCAAGAAAGGGCTGCCTAGAAGTGCAAGTGTGTAGTGATGTACGGGTGTCAATTCACCATCCATCGGTCTCAAACTCGCGGAAAACACTTAACATGATGACATGCAATGAACAATGCATTTAACTACACATGGGTTTGCAAGATTTTAAGATAATAATTATCATTTTAATCAAGCTAGAACAGTAACAAGAGCGAATCACAAGTTTCATGAATGATCATGTCATTAAGAGAATAATTAGAATATTGTTCATGTAATTATAGTTTTTAAATGGGTTAATCACTTTTAAGCCATTAAATAAACCATCATGCAATGATCAAACCTAAAACATGTGAATTACACGCTAAATATCATATTTAAACAGTCCTCAAGTATAGCAGTAAGTCATGTAAAAGAAATAGGTGGGGTTTCATGAAAAATCCTGAGGTCGCGACAGACCCTTGTACGGATCGTGACGGGGTCAGATCAGAACGCGACAGTGCCTTGTAAGGATAGCGACAGGCTTGTCAGATCAGGCAGGCAGTTCGCGACGGGTTCATATGAAGAAGGCGACATGGCTGTCAGACCCGGAGGTCAGGTCGTGATGGCAATCCGGTCACGATCAGATCACGACATAATTCTTGTCGCGATTGGCCTAAGAACACGGCCTATCGAGCCGTCTCGTTCTCAGGTCCTTGGCCTGCGTCTGCCAGAGAAAGGACAGTGCTTTGGATTGCGGACCAGACTTTCCCTATTTTGACATAGGGTTGTTCTAAAATTAAGAACAAATTGTACAGTGCATGAAAAATAACGAAACCAATTTTAAACCAACTTAGACATGCAAGGGTGCTTCCAGTAAATTGGAATTAGAAAACCATGATGGTTTCAATAGGCTTTAATCAAGTCCAACACAAATGTAAAACCAAGTGCAATCTGAAAACGTAGTGTCATGCAGAGACCCTCTTATCATGCTTATAACTCTCTAACTAATGACATTTAGATAAAATGTTCAACACAAGATATGACGATGACAACTAGTAGAAAAACTTTCATGTTGTGAGTTTTCTCTAATTCGGTCTCAAATCACATGCAACATATAAAGAACTGTAAAAGCCCTGACAGTGCGCGACTTGGGGAAAACGCTTATAACTCAAAATCTACTCATTGGAATTCGATGAAACGAGTGGGAAATGAAAGTTAACTTGATTCTCTACACATTTATAAAGGATGTGTTAAGGTTTGACCTGAGAAAACCTACCTTCTGGGTTGAAGAAGTCCCATTTTTCTAGAAAACCCGTGTTCAGACCACTTGGAGGAAAATGCTTAATATTCCGTGTATACTGCATGGAATTTAGACATTCCACTTGGGTTAGGACGTAGACTTGACCCTCTTTCCAGGTGTATAATCCTTGCAAGGTTTGGTTTAGGTTTGTCCTACCTTTGATCGGCTTCAAGTGGACGGTTTGTGCAGGTCGCAGCAGACGAACGGGGGAAGAAGATGTCCTTCTTGTGGTCGATCCACAGCTCCCCAGCCAAGAGCTCCTCCACACGACCCCAGAAAGTTGTAAACTCATTCCTAGGGTTTGGGTGAAGAGTATTTAAGCAACCAAGGTTTTTAGGAGTCCTATTGTAACTAGGAAAGAAGGGTTGCGGGATTGACTTGTGTCTTTCCAAAATTTGAAGATCTCTCCCTCCATTAGAGAGTCTTGGCCATCAAGCAACCTCCATAGGTGGGTAGGCACGAATTTGGGTTGCCAAGAGTGCAAGATCTCTTCCCAATTCAACTCTAATTGCCTCTTTTTAATTTCAGCTAATTTAAGCTATGAATTTACATGCATTTTCTAGCTTCATTTGATTTTTGGGTCATATGTGGTCCATTGGACCAATTAAGATATTGGTTCATTAATATATAATGTTGGGAGTCTCTCCAACACTTTTATTAAATTTTTGGTTGCGTCGTATTTTCGTGTTAATGGTTTTCCAACTTGTTTCCTAATTTGGATAATCGGTCACAATAACTCTTAAACCTAGTCCAAATGATTTTTATTGACCCAAATTTCTTGATGGGTCATTAGATGATATTATTTTAAGTTCGTATATGATTTTTATTTAATTTTTTTGACTCATCCAAGTACGTGTGATAATGATTTTTCGACTTATCCATGATTTGCAATAATAAGTCACGAAACACTTTAAACTTGGCTAATCCGATTTTTCTTGGCACAAATTTCTTTGTGGAACATTTAGGAATAATGTGTGGGGTTGATTTATAATTTTTACGATTTTTCCGATGTGTCTTAGCACATACGATAATGATTCGTATGTTTTAAATACTTTGATATTATGGAAATTATTTATTTTCATTTATTCAAATTTTTATATAGTTAAAATTTCTGGGGTGCTACACCCTTCCCGACTTAAGAGAATTTGGCCCCCAAATTCATGTATAGAAAGTTATTATACCAGTGAGGTATACTTACTTGTGAATAGCTCCGGGTATCTTTTGCGCATTGCTTCCTCGGTTTCCCACGTGTCGTCTTCATCCATGCGTTGATTCCATCTAACCCTTACCAGTGGGATGATCTTGTTCCTTAATTGGCGCAGTTCTCGGTCCACGATCTTAATTGGCTTCTCTTGATATGTTCCGTCTTTGTTGAATTCCAGGAGCTCATATTCTATGACATGCCACGGATCCCATACATACTTTTTCAACATGGATATGTGGAACACATTGTGTATTCCATCCATTTGTGGTGGTAAAGCGAGACGATATGCCACCTCGCCGACTCTTTCAAAGATTTCGAAAGGCCCGACAAACCTTGGTGACAACTTGCATTTAATGCCAAAACGCTTGATCCCATGGCCTGAAGACACTTTTAAGAATACATGCTCCCCAACTTGAAACTCCAGGTCCCTTCTTCTATTATCTGCATATGCCTTTTGTCTTTGCTGCGCCACTGCCATTCTTTCTTTAATAAGCTTTACCTTCTCTGTTGTTTCCCTTATCATCTCTGGTCCTAGCATTTGTTTTTCGCCAACTTCATACCAGCATATTGGAGATCGGCAACTCCTGCCATAGAGTGCTTCAAATGGTGTCATTTGAATGCTAGCTTGATAGCTATTATTGTAGGCAAACTCCACAAGAGGTAAGTGTTTGTGCCAGCTACCTCCAAAATCTAGGACACATGCTCTAAGCATATCTTCAATCACATGGTTGGTCCTCTCCGTCTGACCATCTGTCTGTGGATGGAAAGCCATGCTAAAGTTTAGTTTAGATCCCAAGGAATAGTGCAGTCCTTTCCAAAAGTGGGATGTAAACCTAGGGTCTCTATCAGACACGATAGACACCGGTACTCCATGTAATCTGACTATTTCCTTCACATATAATGCAGCCAACACATCTACTGACCACTTATTCTTCACTGGAAAGAAGTGAGATGACTTAGTTAAGCGGTCGACTATAACCCAGATACCATTGAATCCACCTCTAGATTTGGGTAGTCCGAAAATAAAGTCCATGCCTATGCCTTCCCACTTCCATGCCGGGATTTCTAGGGGTTTGAGTTTACCTGCGGGTCGCAAGTGTTCTGCCTTGACCCTTTGACATGTTAAGCATCGGGCGACATATTCCGCCACCTCTCTCTTCATATTAGGCCACCAAAAGCTTCTTTTCAAATCTTGATACATTCTGGTAGTTCCAGGATGAATGGTATACCTGGTCTTGTGAGCCTCATCCATGATCATTTTCTTTGTCTCTGCATGGTCGGGTACACAGACTCGATCTTGGAACAATAGTCTTCCATCTTCAGTTAATGAGAAATCCGGCCTCTGGTCTAGATTAGCCTTAATCTCCACAAGTACAGGGTCATTATCATGGAGTGTTGTGATGTCCTCCAATAGTGTAGGTTGTGCTCTAACACTAGCAACAAGGCATCCCTTCTCTTTGATGTCAGCATCAATATTTAATTTGGCGAAGTCCTCTAACAACTTCCATTCGCCCACCATTAAACTTGACAATGTGATCATTGGCTTTCTACTTAGAGCATCTGCCACAACATTTGCTTTTCCTGGATGATATTGGATCGTGAAGTCGAAGTCTTTGAGATACTCCAACCACCTCCGCTGTCTCATATTCAAGTCCTGCTGAGAAAACAAATACTTCAAGCTTTTATGGTCAGAAAACACAATGAATTTCTCACCATATAGATAATGATGCCATATCTTCAAGGCGAAGACTACAGCAGCTAGCTCCAGATCATGTACAGGATAATTATCCTCGTGCTTCTTCAATTGTCTAGACGCATAGCATATAACTTTCCCCTTTTGCATCAGCACACAGCCTAGGTCGATCCCGGATGCATCAGTGTATACTTCAAAACTACCCCCAGCAACTAGCAGTGTCAGTACGGGTGCCGAGGTAAGGTGCTCTTTCAATGCCTTGAAACTTTCTTCACATTCATCAGTCCATGCAAATGGATTCTCCTTCCTAGTAAGCCTGATCAATGGTACCGCTATCTTTGAGAAATCTTTAATGAAGCGACGATAATAACCGGCTAAACCCATAAAGCTTCTAATCTCCAACACAGTTGTCGGCCTTTCTCAGTTCTTTACCGCCTCCACCTTAGATGGGTCCACAGAGATTCCCTCCTTGGATATGATGTGACCAAGGAAAGACACTTCCTCCATCCAGAATTCACACTTACTAAGTTTAGCATAGAGTTGATTATCTCTGAGCACTTGCAGAGCAACCTTTAAGTGTTCCTCACGTTCTTCTTTAGATTTGGAGTAAATAAGGATGTCATCAATGAACACCACTATAAACTGGTCCAAGTATGGTCTATAAATATTGTTCATAAGTTGCATGAAAGCCGCTGGAGCATTTGTTAAACCAAACAGCATGACCACGAACTCATAGTGACCATATCTACTCCAGAATGCAGACTTGTGAATATCCTCCTCCTTTATTCTTAGTTGATGGTAGCCTGATCTTAGATCTATCTTGGAGAAATATTGTGCACCGGAGATCTGGTCAAACAGCTCATCGATGCGGGGCAGTGGATACTTATTCTTTATTGTCAATTGGTTTAACTGACGGTAATTAATGCATAGCCTCATTGTCCCATCCTTCTTTCTGACAAATAGCACTGGAACTCCCCACGGGGATGTGCTAGGCCTGATAAAACCCTGATCTAGCAATTCTTGGATCTGTCTTTTCAACTCGTGCAATTCAACGGGGGACATGCGATACGGAGCCTTTGAAACAGGGGCTGCCCCAGGGAGTAACTCAATGGTGAAGTTTACCTCCCGCTCAGGTGGTATACTAGGTAATTCCTCTGGAAATACATCAGGATAGTCCCTGGCTATTGGAATGTCTTCTAGGGTTGGTTTCTTCTTTTCAGTTGCCAAGACGGAAACTAGGAAAGCATCACAACCCTGGTTGATCAGCTTAGAGGCCTTTAGGGAGGATATCAAGATAGGGTGTTTGTGATAACGGGTGCCAAGTAGTGATAGAGTTAGAAGGTTTGGTCTTTTAAAAGTGACCCTCCTATGGCAACAGTTTACATCGGCATCATATTCAATTAGCCAATCGACACCCAAAATGGCATTATAACCATTCATGTCTAAACAGATAAGGTCGGCAGGGAGATTGTGTCCTCCAATTATAGTTTTACATTTCGGCAAGTAGTGAGTGAGTTCAGATTCTGAGCCTAGTGGAGAGGCTACAGTGATCTTGGATTTCAAGGGTACAGGTTTGACAGGTGGAGTTGCAGCAAATGTGGTGGAAATAAATGAATTTGCAACTCCAGTATCAATAAGCACAAATGCAGGTTGCGAGTGTATGAAAATGGTACCATCCACCATACCCCCTTCCTCGGGTAGGTCAGCTTCTAGAACAGCATTAAGGCGTCCTTGACGTCGTGGTACATTCGAGGCTTTGCCTGGTTGGTCCTTGATCATTAGACAGTCAGGAATACGGTGGTCACGACCACCACATCTCAAGCATGCCCCGAGCTTCTTCCAGCATTCTTCAGCTCGGTGCCCTGGTTTATCACAGAATTTGCAGTTTTCAACCAACTGCCTACCTTCCACTTTGACTCTCTTTTCTCCAGTAACATCTCTTCCGACATTCGGCCTCTTGTTGTTGTTGTTGACGTTGTTATTACGAAAAGTTGGAGCAATATTAGGTGCTCCCTTCTTGACGAAGACCGGCTTGGAGTTGTCATTGCCCCTCATGCCCTCTACTTTGGCCATGGTGTCTTCTACCAGCTGAGCTCTTTGGACCATCTCAGTGTAAGTTTGAATATTGTGTGGTCCGAGCCTTTCAATGAACATGGGCCTGAGCCCATCCGTGAACCGATTTGCCTTAAGTCTTTCAGTTCCCACCAAGTGTGGGGCATACACAGCAAGACGCGCGAACTGAGCCCATACTCAGACACGGACATTCCTTTTTGTTTTAGTGCGGCAAACTCCACTGCCTTCTTCCCCTTGACTCTCTCAGAGAAATACTTTCCCCGGAATATCTCCAGGAATCCGGCCCACTCCAGTTCACCAACATTAGGCAGGTGGGCCGATGTGGCCTTCCACCATGCTCGGGCATCCTTAGTGAATTGAAAAGTGGCCAGTACCACCTTTTCCCTGTTAGTGCATTGCATGACTCGGAAGATCCTCTCTATCTCCTCCTGCCAGTTCTCTACTTTGTCCGGATCAGGGGATCCAGAGAAACGAGGGTTCAAACTCCTAAAATTACAGTGCAGATCACCGGCTCCATTTCTAACTGCAGCAGCTTGATTTCTAGCCTGAACCACATTTTGCAGGGCCTGAGTCAATCCAGCTACTGTCTCTTGCATAGCTTGCCATTGGTTGCGAGCCATTGCAGTTGAGTGTAAGAGTTATGAAGTTTCCTGAGAAAAGGATGGAAACCAATTAATGTCTCTAGATACATTATCAGAGTCTATGGGTAGGAGTGTTTAATTCTTTCTAGCATATACCCAGTCTCTACCCATTCTCACCAGGTAATATATTTAAATTCCATGACCTAGGTTCCATAGGTATCTCCTAATCCTGAGACATATATCCTATTTGGATTTCCTAGGCTCTGATACCACTTAACTGTCACATCCCAAGAATTATGCAGCAGATAGTAATAATTCGGAATTAATTCGAGACGATAACCCGAGACGTGAACAGTCGGCAAATAAGTCTCTAGCTAGCACGCACTAAATGTATAACAACATACATCATCATAGGGCCCAAATATTGAACTCAACTAATCTTTTATTCAAATCTCAACTTATTGTATTCAAAATGGAACTATTACAACTCTTAGACTATGGGATAACAGGACTAGACTCAATAAAAAGGAAAAGTACATAATACTCCTCACTTCCTACTACATGTTCAAACTCTCAAAGCAAATTACTATAACTAGGCTCATAGTTGGAATGCTCATCACTCGGACGCATTCCCATCCTCGACTTGCTCTACCTCTTGAACTTCATAGTCACCTAGATTGGGTAAAAGTAGGGGATGAGCAAACTAGCCCAGTAGGATTTATATCTCAATGTGCGGGCAATGATATAAGTGATTAGCAATTTAGAACTAGGTAAGCACGATGAATGTCATGGTATGCATGTACGAATAAAACTCATTAAAACATAATGCATGAAACAAGCTAGATAGAGTGATCATGATAGAACAAGATTTTAGAACAAGATGATAAGATAGAACTAGCAACAGATCACTTTGTACAAGCACGTAAGATTTCACTTGATGTCAATAGTTTTTAAGAACGTAAAATATCACTAGTTGCATTAAATGCAGGATGGCCATATCACGCAAGCAAGTAAGCAAGAATGTACGAGCACGATCAAGTAACACTAATCAGGCACGTAGACACTAATGTACACAAAGAAAAGATCCATCAAGAATGTACACCAGGACATGTGTATGTGGTTATTGTATCTATCATTCAACAAGCAAGCAAGACTCCAAGCGCAGATGCAACTCCAGTAATCATTATACCCCATGGTTAACAGTATATTTATGACTCTCCGTCATTGGGGCTAGACTGGAGCCCTTGGACACTCGTCGTGCCCGGTCAGCATCTCATGTAAAATTTTAAATGTAGATACCCACAGTCATTAATAATGGCTAGTGAGAGTTTCAAAATATAGCATGTGTAACGTCATGTTCATGATGATGATGAGAGCAAGTAATACGTAAATTGAACATGATTTCATGACAACAATGGTCAAGAGATAAATTCGGCAGCATAACGGCACGATTTATACTTTAATTCAATCTTTACATTAATGGCTTTAGTCTAGATTGTAAATCACACTCACGAGAACAAGGAGAGAAAGGAAGTACACGCTAACTTCTGGGTACTTCAATGGTACAACCTGCTCGTCGGCCATGTGGGAATCCATGGTCAGAGGAGACTTACGGAGGCATTAGAGAAAAGGTCACTAGTCTACCGATTCGGAATGACCAGTAGAGAGCTTCCAAATCCCAAAGAAAGGGCTGCCTAGAAGTGCAAGCGTGTAGTGACGTACGCATGTCAATTCACCATCCATCGATCTCAAACTCGCGGAAAACACTTGACATGATGACATGCAATGAACAATACATTTAACTACACATGGGTTTGCAAGATTTTAAGATAATAATTATCATTTTAATCAAGCTAGAACAGTAACAAGAGCGAATAACAAGTTTCATGAATGATCACATCATTAAGAGAATAATAAGAATACTGTTCATGTAATTATAGTTTTTAAATGGGTTAATCACTTTTAAGCCATTAAATAAACCATCATGCAATGATCAGATCTAAGACATGTGAATTACACGCTAAATATCATATTTAAACAGTCCTCAGGTATAGCAGTAAGTCTTGTAAAAGAAATAGGTGGGGTTTCATGAAAAATCCTGAGGTCGCAACGGACCCTTGTACGGATCGCGACGGGGTCAGATCAGAACACGACAGTGCCTTGTAAGGATCGCGACAAGCTTGTCGGATCAGGCAGGCAGTTCGCGACGGGTTCATATGAAGAAGGCGACATGGCTGAGAGACCCGGAGGTCAGGTCGCGACGGCAGTCCAGTCGCGATCAGATCATGACGGAATTCTTGTCGCGATCGGCCTGAGAACGCGGCCTATCGACCGTCACGTTCTCAGGTCCTTGGCCTGCATCTGCCAGAGAAAAGACAGTGCTTTGGATTGCGGACCAGACTTTCCCTATTTTGACACAGGGTTGTTCTAAAATTAAGAACAAATTGTACAGTGCATGAAAAATAATGAAACTAGTTTTAAACCAACCTAGACATGCAAGGGTGCTTCCAGTAAATCGGAATTAGAAAACCATGATGGTTTCAACAGGCTTTAATCAAGTCCAACACAAATGTAAAACCAAGTGCAACCCGAAAATGTAGTGTCATACAGAGACCCTATTATCACGCTTATAACTCTCTAACTAATGACATTTAGATAAAACGTTCAACAAAAGATATGACGATGATAATATTAGAAAAACTTTCATGTTGTGAGTTTGCTCTAATTCAGTCTCAAATCGCATGCAACATATAAAGAACAGAAAAAGCCCTAACAGTGCGCGACATGGGGAAAACGCTTATAACTCAAAATCTACTCATTGGAAGTCGATGAAACCAGTGGGAAATGAAAGTTAACTTGATGCTCTACACATTGATATAGGATATGTTAAGGTTTGACCCGAGAAAACCTACCTTCTGGGTTGAAGAAGTCCCATTTTTCTAGAAAACCCGTGTTAGACCACTTGGAGGAAAATGCTTAATACTCCATGTATACTGCATGGAATTTAGGCATTCCACTTGGGTTAGGACGTAGACTTGACCCTCTTTCCAGGGCTATAAGCCTTGCAAGGTTTGGTTTAGGTTTTGCCTACCTTTGATCGGCTTCAAACGGTTTGTGCAGGTCGCAGCAGACGAACGGGGGAAGAAGATGTCCTTCTTATGGTCGATCCACAGCTCCCCAGCCCCCAAGAGCTCCTCCACACGACCCCAGGAAGTTGTAAACTCGTTCCTAGGGTTTGGGTGAAGAGTATTTAAGCAACCAAGGTTTTTAGGAGTCCTATTGTAACTAGGAAAGAAGGGTTGCGAGATTGGCTTGTGTCTTTCCAAAATTTGAAAATCTCTCCCTCCATTAGAGAGTCTTGGCCATCAAGCAACCTCCATAGGTGGGTAGGAACGAATTTGGGTTGCCAAGAGTGCAAGATCTCTACCCAATTCAACTCTAATTGCCTCTTTTTAATTTCAGCTAATTTAAGCTACGAATTTCCATGCATTTTCTAGCTTCATTTGATTTTTGGGTCATCTGTGGTGGCCCAATTAAGATATTGGTTCATTAATATATAATTTTGGGAGTCTCTCCAACACTTTTATTAAATTTTTGGTTGCGTCGTATTTTCGTGTTAACGGTTTTTCGACTTGTTTCCTAATTTGGATAATCGGTCACAATAACTCTTAAACCTAGTCCAAATGATTTTTATTGACCCAAATTTCTTGATGGGTCATTAGAGGATATTATTTTAAGTTCGTATATGATTTTTATTTAATTTTTTTGACTCATCCAAGTACGTGTGATAATGATTTTTTGACTTATTCATGATTTACGATAATAAGTCATGAAACACTTTAAACTTGGCTAATCTGATTTTTCTTGGCACAAATTTCTTTGTGGAACATTTAGGAATAATGTGTGGGGTTGATTTATAATTTTTACGAATTTTTCGATGTGTCTTAGCACATACGATAATGATTCGTATGTTTTAAATACTTTGATATTATGGAAATTATTTATTTCCATTTATTCAAATTTTTATATAGTTAAAATTTCCGGGGTGCTACACTATGTGTCACGGTAATTTAAGTGATAAAATATGAATAAAGTGTAAAGTAATATGTGAATGTGGCACGTGGTGAGTGCAAATGATATGATATGTGATAAATGAAAGTGTAAGAATAAACAATGTGAAGAATGTGTGAAAAGATATGTAAGGGAGAGTTATTGTTAATGAGAGCATGATTGCATGTGAAAACCAATGTAATAATGCATATATATTCATATCATTTATGTGTTAATATCGTGATGAAAAATCATGTTTAACATCATGTTATATGGTTTATTAACTTCCATGTAATTATGTGTAATATCCGGAATGTTCGGATCGTGGTTTACCGGGTTTGGGGGCCAGTGTGTGGCCTATTGTGAGATATAGGAGGTCTGTGTGTTTTTACAGGTATTCTGGTTCAGGAAGGAAGCTGTGGGGTTTGGGCATCCCTGCCCAAAATAGCTTCTGGGAGGCTCACTGAGAATGCGTCCAGACAGAACGACGCGATTCTCATGGGTTAACGCGGCCGCCAGAGTCGGCGTGTTTCAAACTTGTGTCGCGCCCCGCTCTAGCGACGCGTTTCTGCACCGCCTTCACATAAGTGGCGCTGCATGCGAGCAGTATGGCGCATGCAGAGGCGGCGTCTTTTAAATGTGGCGAAGGGGTCGGACGCGTTTCTTAACGCGGCGGGAAAACCCGACGCGATTAGATTTATGTTGTGTTAGCCTTCCACCCCTGGCCGAGCAAAGCCTTCACTCTGCTCAGCTGCAGGGGGATTGCTGTGGGGTTTTGGTGGCAATTTTAGGGAGATCTCGTGTAACGTCGCGTGTTTTTTCAGATCCTTATGGATCATTTGTGTAATGGTTGTGGTGGCCATCGTGAGGCCAGTGTGGTTTGGATGTGTGGTGTGCGCAGGTTTGGTCCTGAAACAAAATAGGACCTGCTGCAGTTGAGTAGGGGTTGATGGCCAGGTGTGGTCGTTGACTGGTTTGGCGTCCATTGAAGGTGACGTCAACTTTAAGAACTTAACGGCGTGCTTTATGGACATTTATTGTGACGGTTCCCTAAATGACAATAGGGTTGACGCCAACCTGTGCGGCCTACAGGATATAGGTCTACCCGAGGGCAGTTCCCTCACTCTGTTCTCCCTCTCCCTCGCCCTACTTTCATGCCCTTGCTTCCCCACTGCTTCCAATGGTTGCAGAAGGCTAGTTGGAGGATCGTGGAACGTGAGGTGGTGACGAATCGAGCAAGGAAACGCCGGAGCGAGGTGTAATCTCCGTAGGAGCTCGCGGAGGGTTTGGTACGAATCGGGAGGATTTAGGAGGTTTAAGTGCATCTTGAGGTAGGGAACGATCCCTTTTAATTCCTTCTGGTTGTGATAATGCATCTAGAACACATGAATCTGCATGTTAATTATGTTTTTGGGTAAGGGTATTCCATGCGAGGTCAAAGGGTAGTTTGATTGATTTACTTAGTAAAACATGTTGTTACGGTTTGTTTATAATGCATGGATGTTAGAGAAAGGGTTTTGTTGTGTTTCCCATTGGTTTTGGGGCCAAGAGCACTTGTGGAATCGGCCTAGGTTTCTGTGGGAGCTGGTAGCTGAGGAGCTTGGCGTCAATATCGATTGACGCCAGGTTCTTCAGCTGGGAAATAGATGGCCAGTGATCTTGCCGTCTACATCCCATCAACGGCAGTCGATGTTTTCATCAGCATGCTTTTATTTAAATGTTGTTATATTGAATATTTAACAATATCAAGTGGTGCATTGGTATTTGTGGTGCACCTAGTGCACGTGGTTTCTGAGATTAGCGTACTGGGTACGCAGTTAGCTGGTTCTTCATGTGTTTACGTGGTATTCACGTGTAGTGGACTATTAGTGCATGCGGTTTACGCGAGAGTTCACGTGGTTTGTGTGTGACATGCACGTGGTTTTGTGTGCGTGGCAAGTAGTACGATGCCTACCGTGGTTAGCTCTCCAGTTGGGTGCCCCACGTTCTCTATGAGCCAGGCTGTTAGCTCAGGACTTTGTCCTGGTACTTGTGTTGTACCGTCAAGGTCTGTGTCATCTGACCTGGACACCCTCACTCCTTTGCTTGAGTTGTACGTCCGACTGAGGGAAAGACAACAGTGGAACAGTGACTGTTGTACTTGTCTTTTGGTCACTTGTAGCGCGCTCTTAGTTGGGGGCACGGACACCAGTTGTCGACACTGGTCCCCAACTAGTCCTTTTCCAGTGCCTCACTCTAGAGGGCCCAGGCCAGGGTCTCTAGAGGTGCCAGGCATGGGCCTGCGACCGTGTGGTCCGCATGTGGTGGTGTTTAGTTGGTCTCCACAATTACTTGACCTTTTCACGTGGAGCGGTAGCTGGACCTTTCGTCCGTGGCTGCGAGACTGAGAGGTAGACCTGTGTGTGTTTGTCCGAGTCAGTTACTGGTGTCGCGAACCAGTTTACGTGGCACGTTACTGGTTTAACGGGCTTGGATGAGGCGTTCCATCACAGTTGGTATCAGAGCAAGGTCTGTGTTAATATAAGGGAACTAGAAGGTTACATAGCCATATTTCGGTAGTAGTACACTGCTGGTTGTGACCTTGGTTTTTAATGATTTGTTGTTTTGTTTTTGTTTGGTGTTTTGTTTATGTAGAAGTTTGAAATGGCAGATAGAAGAGATTGGGGTGGTGGAGGAGATGATCCAGAGGAGAACACTCAGCATATAATAGAGAGGATCTGGGAGAGCCTCACCGATATTCGAATGAGGATGGATCAGCAGGCGTCAGTACCACCGGTTGCCATACCACCTAGGGACGGAGAGACTGTACCTATAGCTCCAGTTCCGCCAGGAGTGGAGGTGCCTTTTGTAGCACCCTTGCCACCACCACCGCCAGTGTTAGTAACAGAAGAACTAGTGATGCAAGTTGAGAAGTTTCTGAGATTGCAGCCGCCTACTTATTCAGGAGGACTGAATCCAGATACAGCGGAACACTGGGTTCATGAGATTGAGAGGGTCTTTACGACCATGAGGTGCCCGGCAGCAGATAGAGTTGTGCTAGCTGCATATCAGTTGAGGGGTTTTGCACTGGAATGGTGGCGATTGAAGATTCAGACCACCTTGGCAGGCAGGACAGAAGAGACTATCACTTGGCCGGAGTTTCTTAATGTATTTAATGATACATTCTTTCCGATTCAAGTGCAGAAAGTGAAGAGAGAGCAGTTCCGGACACTCCAGCAAGGTAACTCTTCAGTTTTAGAATATCAGATGAGGTTCATGGCACTTATCCGATACGCGCCTTATGTAGTATCGGATAATAATATGATGGTTGAGTACTTTATTAGGGGTTTTAGGGTAGAATTGCAGAATGCAATAGTGCCACTCATGTGTAAGACAGTGGAAGAAGCAGCTCAAAGGGCAGCTACATTGGAAAGGTCTATTAGGACTCGTCAGATGGGCGAGTCAGATTCAGGTAGTTTTCGGCTACCGCAGCAGTCAGTGGGTGTGAGTAAGGGTAAAGCACCAGCAGGACCTTCTCCATCAAGTTTTGGTAAGTGGGGCCAGAAATTAAAGCAAGCATTTAAAGCTAAAGGAAGAGGATGGGGAGGACAACAACAATTTCAGTAAGGTCGTGGTAGGCCAGAGGTGGAGGAGTCACAGCAGAGTACTTCCAGACAGTCCATTATTCCACCAGGGTATAGATGTTATAATTGTAATCAGCCGGGGCATTTGATCCGTAATTGCCCCTATCCGAGAGAGTATGGATATGGAAGAGGTGTGCAGCAGCAGCAGCAGCAACCGCAGCAGTTCCATCAGCAACAGGCAGGTCGTGGCAGAGGAGCAACGCAGCAGCGGGGAAGGGGCCGGGTTATGGCTATCACCCGAGCCCAGGCGGAGGCATCAAATATGATCGAAGGTACTATACACATTTATGATTATTCAGCAACAGTTTTATTTGATTCGGATGCCTCTCATTCTTTTATTTCTGAAGAATTCCTGGATTGTATGGTTCATCTTTTGAAAGAGGAATCCTGTGAATTGGTAGTGGAGGTTCCCTCAGGTGAGTTTATGCTCACTTCAAGCTATATAGATGAAGCTCCTGTTGTGATTGAAGGAAACTAGATGTCGGGTCGGTTGTATGCTTTGCAGTTGACCGACTATGATATTATTCTGGGAATGGATTGGCTTGAAGCCTATGGAGCACTGTTAGATTGCAGAAAGAAGAGGATCAGGTTTTGCTATCCTAATGGTTCAGTGTTTGAGTATCAAGGTATGCCTTTTTGTACTTCTAAGTTTATAATTTCTGCAATAAGAGCTAGAAAGCTAATAAATGCAGGGTGCGTGGCTTATTTAGCCTCAGTTAGTCTGGTAGAGGCTAGTCGGTCAGTGGAGGCAGTTCCCGTGGTTAGGGAATTTGCTGATGTTTTTGTGAAAGATTTGCCTGGTTTAGCTCCACATAGAGAGGTGGACTTTACCATTGAGTTACTGCCAAGTACCATGCCGATCTCTAAAGCACCATACCGGATGGCACCAGCAGAACTTAAAGAATTGAAAAAACAATTAGAAGAGCTGTTACAGAAAGGGTTCATTAGACCGAGTCATTCCCCGTGGGGAGCACCAGTGTTATTTGTGAAAAAGAAAGATGGAAGTTTTCGTATGTGTATTGATTATAGGAAATCAAATGATGTGACCATTAAAAATAAGTACCCGTTACCAAGAATAGATGATATGTTTGATCAATTGCAATCAGCAAAGGTATTTTCTAAAATTGATTTGAGGTTCGTGTACCATCAGTTGAGAATTAAAGAGGAGGATATAGATAAAACAGCATTCAGAACCAGATATGGTCACTATGAGTTTGTGGTTATGCCGTTTGGGCTAACCAATGCTCCTGCAGCTTTTATGGATCTGATGAATAGAATTTTTCATCCGTATTTGGACCAATTCATTGTGGTCTTTATAGATGATATTCTGATTTATTCAGCATCTGAGGAGGAGCATGTTGCTCATTTGAGGTTTACCCTGCAGTTGTTAAGGGATAACCAGTTGTTTGCCAAATTTAGTAAGTGTGAATTTTGGCTAAAAGAAATTCAATTTCTGGGTCATGTCATCTCAGCTAAAGGAGTGGCAGTGGACCCGAGTAAAATGGAAGCAGTGATGAAATGGGAAGTGCCTAAGACAATCACTGAGATTAGAAGCTTTTTGGGGTTGGCAGGTTATTATAGACGCTTCATACAAGATTTTTCTAAGATTGCGGCACCCATGACTAAATTAACTAGGAAGGGTGTGCCATTTGTGTGGTCCGGTGAATGCCAGAAAAGCTTTATGGAATTGAAGGAAAGACTTGCAACAGCACCTATATTGGCATTACCGGCAGGAAGTGGTAGTTTCGTGGTATATACAGATGCTTCAAGGAAAGGACTTGGCGCAGTGCTTATGCAGCATGGTAAAGTGATAGCTTATGCGTCCAGGCAGTTGAAGCCGGCAGAAGAGAATTATCCCACCCATGATTTAGAATTAGCAGCAGTTGTGTTTGCTTTGAAAATGTGGAGGCATTATCTGTATGGTGTGAGATTTGAGATCTTTACAGATCATAAAAGCTTGAAGTATATCTTCTCGCAGAAAGATTTAAATCTCCGTCAGCGTAGGTGGGTGGAGTATTTGAAGGATTATGACTTCAATTTGGCTTATCATCCGGGTAAGGCCAATGTGGTAGCGGATGCCTTAAGTAGAAAGGCATATATAAGTCAAATGATGATCAAGGAATGGAAATTGTATGAGGAGATAGCGGAGAACTCCTTGTATGTGCCAAGCAGTCAACGGCGGGTAGTACTAGCCAGTAGTGCTGTAGAGCTGTCCTTGTATTGGCAGATTGTGGAAGCTCCGAAAGCAGATGCAAATTTGACCGAAATTGTGAAAATGGAAGGAGTTACCATTGATGATAATTGTGTGGTTAGGCTCAGAGACAGGTTGTTTGTTCCAGCAGAGAGAGAGGATAAGCAGAGAGTGTTGGAAGAGGCTCATAAATCCAGGTACACTATCTATCCAGGTAGTACTAAAATGTACCAGGATTTAAAGAAATATTTCTGGTGGCCTCATATGAAAAAGGAAATAGCTGAGTTTGTTTAAAGATGTGCTGTGTGTCAGCAAATTAAGGCAGAGCATCAGAAGCCTGGAGGTCTATTGCAACTGTTGCCCATTCCACAGTGGAAATGGGATGATATTTCCATGGACTTTGTGGCAGGCTTACCAAGATCGAGTTCCGGGCATAATGGAATATGGGTATTTGTTGATAGATTGACCAAGGTGTGCAGATTAGTGGCAGTAAGTATGTCTTGGACAGTGGACAGATTAGCAAAGGTTTATGTTGATAGAATTATTCCATTGCATGGTATTCCGAAGACTATTGTGTCTGATAGGGATCCAAGATTTACTTCTGGGTTTTGGAGAAGTTTGCAAAAAGTAATTGGTACTGAATTGAGATATAGCTCCACTTATCACCCCCAGACGGATGGTCAGACAGAGAGGACTATCCAGACAATTGAAGATATGTTGCGAGCTTGTTGTTTAGTTTGGGGAAATAACTGGGAGCATCATTTGGGTATGGTTGAGTTTGCCTATAATAATAGTTACCATACCAGTCTTGGAATGGCACCATATGAAGCTCTATATGGAAGGTCATGTAGAACCCCATTAAACTGGCATGAAGTGGGGGAAAGGCAGTTAGTTGATCCTGAATTGATTCAGCAAACCACAAAAATAGTAAAACTTATCAAAGAAAAATTGCTAGCAGCTCAAAGCAGGCAAAAGAGTTATGATGATAATCAGAGGAGGCCACTTCAGTTTGAAGTAGGAGATTTGGTTTTTCTAAGAGTTTCCCCTAGTAAAGGTATTATGAGGTTTGGAAAGACCGGAAAGTTGAGCCCGAGATATGTGGGACCTTTTCAGGTGTTAGAAAGAATCGGGGAAACGACTTATAGACTAGATTTGCCAGCAGATTTTGCGGACGTCCATGACATATTTCATGTTTCTATGTTAAGAAAGTGTATTGAAGATCCAGCTCAAATAATCAGTTACCAAGGCGGTGACCTGAGGCCGGATATGACAATGCTAGAATATCCAGTGCAGATCACTGATCGAAAAACAAAGAAGTTGAGAAATAAAGAAATCGAACTAGTTAAAGTGCGATGGGAAAATAGGTTGGGTGGTGAGGATACCTGGGAATTAGCCGAGGAGATGGCTAAGGGGTATCCCTATCTGTTTGAATAAGGTTTTGTATTTCTTTTTACATGATAGTACTTGTAAAAATGTGCATATTTAAGTTGTTTATGTTTGAATTGTGCTATGAATTTCGAGGTCAAAATTTTCTTTTTAGATGATAGTAATGTAACGTCATGTGTTTTTTCGGATCCTTATGGATCATGTGTGTAATGGTTGTGGTGGCCATCGTGAGGCCAGTGTGGTTTGGATGTGTGGTGCGCGCAGGTTTGGTCCTGAAACAAAATAGGACCTACTGCAGTTGAGTAGGGGTTGACGGCCAGGTGTGGTCGTTGACTAGTTTGGCGTCCATTGAAGGTGACGTCAACTTTAAGAACTTAACGGCGAGCTTTATGGATGTTTATTGGTTCCCTAAACGACAATAGGGTTGACGCCAACCTGTGCGACCTGCAGGATATGGGTCTACCCGAGGGCAGTTCCCTCACTCCGTTCTCCCTCTCCCTCGCCCTACTTTCATGCCCTTGCTTCCCCACTACTTCCAATGGTTGCAGAAGGCTAGTTGGAGGATCGTGGAACGTGAGGTGGTGACGAATCGGGCAAGGAAACGCCGGAGCGAGGTGTAATCTCCGTAGGAGCTCGCGGAGGGTTTGGTACAAATCGGGAGGATTTAGGAGGTTTAAGTGCATCTTGAGGTAGGGAAAGATCCCTTTTAATTCCTTCTGGTTGTGATAATGCATCTAGAACGCATGAATCTGCATGTCAATTATGTTTTTGGGTAAGGGTATTCCATGCGGGGTCAAAGGGTAGTTTGATTGATTTACTTAGTAAAACATGTTGTTACGGTTTGTTTATAATGCATGGATGTTAGAGAAAGGGTTTTGTTGTGTTTCCCATTGGTTTTGGGGCCAAGAGCACTTGTGGAATCGGCCTAGGTTTCTGTGGGAGCTGGTAGCCGAGGAGCTTGGCGTCAATATCGATTGACGCCAGGTTCTTCAGCTGGGAAATAAACGGCCAGTGATCTTGCCGTCTACATCCCATCAACAGCAGTCGATGTTGCCGTCAGCATGCTTTTATTTAAATGTTGTTATATTGAATATTTAACAATATCAAGTGGTGCATTGGTATTTGTGGTGCACCTAGTGCATGTGGTTTCTGAGATTAGCGTACTGGGTACGCAGTTAGCTGGTTCTTCATGTGTTTACGTGGTATTCACGTGTAGTGGACTATTAGTGCACGCGGTTTACGCGAGAGTTCACGTGGTTTGTGTGTGATGTGCACGTGGTTTTGTGCGCGTGGCAAGTAGTACGACGCCTACCGTAGTTACCTGTTCAGTTGGGTGCCCCAGGTTCTCTGTGAGCCAGGCTATTAGCTCGGTGCTTTGTCCCGATACTTGTGTTGTACCGTCAAGGTCTATGTCATCTAACCTGGACACCCTCACTCCTTTGCTTGAGTTGTACGTCCGACTGAGGGAAAGACGACACTGGGACAGTGACTGTTGTACTTGTCTTTTGGTCACTTGTAGCGTGCTGTTAGTTGGGGGCATGGACACCAGTTGTCGACACTGGTCCCCAGCTAGTCCTTTTCCAGTGCCTCACTCTAGAGGGCCCAGGCCAGGGTCTCTAGAGGTGCCAGGCATGGGCCTGCGACCGTGTGGTCCGCAGGTGGTGGTGTTTAGTTGGTCTCCACAGTTAATTGACCTTTTCACGTGCAGCGGCAGCTGGACCTTTCATCCGTGGCTGCGAGATTGAGAGGTAGACCTGTGTGTGTTTGTCCGAGTCAGTTACTGATGTCGCGAACCAGTTTACGTGGCTCGCGTGTGGCGGTCTCTACTTTAGCTCGTACACCTGTTTGGGTTTGCCGTTTATTTAATATAGTTGTTTTATGTAGTCGGCAAACGGTGAGTATATTTACAGCCTTAATATCCTGCTTAGCTGTTCTATAAACTGTTAGTATAGTTTACTGCTTTCATACCTATGTTTTTGGTTTACTCGGTGTTGGGGAAGTTCCCTACTGAGCCAGTGACTAGCGAGGCTCACCCCTACCCCCACAGATGAGGGCGAGGAGAACGTTTCTCGGCCGTCGTCCAGTTCGGAGCTGCGTCTTAGCGGTGCAGGGTCAGCACCTCCAGCAGTGTAGTGTAGCTAGTTGGTTACTTCTTCCAGTTGTATCCCGGGGTATGCCCCAGGCTCTTGTACTTTCTTTTAGTCTTGTGGAAATATGGCTATGTAAATTTGTGAAATATATATATGGAATGGTGTGTTCCTTTGTGTTTTCACGGACTAGTGTGTGGTATCCCTTGCGAGGCTTCGGCCCGTTCGCAGGAGACGGACTTGGGTCAGGCACGTTACTGGTTTAACGAGCTTGGACGAGGCGTTCCGTCACATCTCGTCCATTTGAAGCCCGTTCGGCGTACTTCCGGCTCGGTGATGAGCTTCGGAGCATGGAGGATGCGGGGCAATCGCTGGGATTGCATTTCTCACTTTGGTAGGGGAATTCTACCCTTGTGTTTGTTGTGTCATCCGATGTTTGGTATGTGTATGGTGTGTTTAGTGGTTTTCAATGGGAAGAATGCATGGGCATGGTGGTAAGGAGCATGTCTAGGAGCACGTTTATAGCTTTAATCCTGCTTTATTTGTGCACGGGGCAGGGTGGTGTGTGTTTTCTGGAGCAGTTTGCAGGTTGTGTAACAGATGGTTGAAAGGCGGCTGTAGACACCCGATTCTGGCCTACAAGTCGAACCACATTTCTTGTTATCTAAGTAAGCCCCAAGTTGGTCATTCACCTTGAGCCCACCATTAGCCTTGCTTTAAGCCCATTAACAGCCCAATTTTCATGATATCTCGTTCATTATCATTTAAAAGAGTCCTTAAGCCTTAAATGACCATTATTCTCCCATTTGATTGGACAATAATTCAAGAATAGTCGATTTTCCTTAACACGACGGGTCGTGATGCCGCGTTAACCCTTGTTGCGCCCCCTATGGCCGTCGCGACAGCCCATGCATATCTATGCACGTGGTCTTGCTGTCGCACCCCTTCTGGCCGTCACGTTCATCCCTATCGCGCCCCTACGACCCGTCGCGACAACAGCCGCATGCGCTGGCCTCCGCAACCACCTCCTATTTATCCTCTTATGGCCTTTGCATTTATCCCCAAGCAACCCCCCAACCTCCTGAGCGCATCTTGGGCTTGTGGGACTCCTTGGCCACCCTTTGGACTCTCACCCACGAGATTTAATGGCATTTATCCTTATTTGGGTAATTATCATCTAAAAATGGGATTATTCTCTCTCATTTCTCTATAAAAGCAAGGCCCTTCCTTCAGAACAAGGGGAGCCCCATTTTTCACCCCGAAGGGCTGCCGAAATTTCCTGTGACCAACACTTAGCTTGCAACTCTTCCATTCCTCTCATTTTCCTCATATTCCCTTCACCAAGCCATGCCTATTTCTTCATCTACGGAGCTTGGAGCTTGAGGAGGGCGGCCCCCACTTCTTCTGAAGTTTCAGCACTAGCCAAGGATGCATACAAACGCCAGGGAGTCGCCCCATATGGGGCTCTTTCTTCCCTCTTCCCTCATTTCCTTTTTTCATGCATGTTATTTTATTTTCTAGATAGGCTGCATTTCTTTTCCACCCACGTTTTCCATCACCCAAGGGGTTAAAAACCACCCCCTAGGTCAGTTCCCACCATGCTCTCATCTTCCTCTTTCATTTATGAATAGCTTCTACACTTAATTTGTTCTAACAGGGTTTGTTTGTTTGTTTCTCTTACTTTGGCAGGTATTCAGGCAACATTCTATGAGCAGCTCTTGTTCTCTGGCCGGCCGGAGGACAGGAAGAAGGTACATACCAATTTCTCCCGCACTGCAGAGGATGCGACGGACGAGGCTGACGCGACAAAGAGACGCGCCCTACAAGGGCGTCGCGACATCAAGCCCATCGCGACGAGGTCCTCCGTCGCGATCTTAGTGAGTCCTTTTTGTCCTCATTCCATTTCCTAGCTTAGTTAGCCCGTCTCATTATCAATCTTAAGCAACTATCTAGGTGGTGATCACATTCTTATTTTCCCATGCTTCTATAGTTAGTACATGTTTGCGTGTTTTGGGGGTTGCACATTCCCCGTGATTACACCTTTTGGTGATCACAGTAGGACCTTCAGTGCTAGCCTCGTGAGTTTAGCCTGTTTGCCTGCCATGTTTTGTTGTTTAAATGCTTTCCTAGAACCCTGTTAGGTATGTTTTGTGTATTGTTTTGATGTTCCTATTCTCTGTTGGGAACGAGGCATATCGCCTCGCCGTGATTTGGTAGCATCGGCAGTGCCCGATGCGACAAGAGGTGCACCCTTCTGCTCCTCTGTCCACCCTATTTCTTTTCTGGGGGGTCCATCCATGTCTCTCCCATGCTGTTATGCCATGTATGTTCATGTTTCTAATTGTTAGAATCCTATTAAGATTCGGATTTTCCTTTCCCTTTACTATCTAATTTTCGGATCTTGTCGCGGTGGGTCGAGGGGCCGCGATATTGTCACGCCATGCTTGAAGGGCACGACTTCAGGTACACATTACATGTTAGTGCTTTTGATCCATGTGCTGGTTTCTGTGTGATCCATGAGCATTGTTGTATTATTTTGATTATTCCATGCTTGTACTGTGCTTTAGGTTAGTCTGTGTGCTCTTGGTTTGCGTATGACTAAAGGTTTCGGCATTCGGATGATATCGCGGCTGGGTTCCCGGTTGCAATAGGGTCGCGTCATATCTGGTTGCCGCGACTTCGCCCGAGGCCTCTTAGTCACCCTGTCTTGCTATTAGTTAGATATTCCATACATTTTTGGGTACTTAGGCCCGTGTATACACTACTTACCCATACTGTTTAGGTTATCCTCCTTGGTTGAGTGGGTCCTCTCACCCGCGAGCACTTGTGGGTTGACCAGGGCCACCTTCCAAGGGCCTACGTAAGTCCCCGTGACCGTACGCGCGTTGCGGTTCACCAGGCTGGTTGTACCTGTTGTACCCTTAGTTTGAGCCATCCACACATGTGAGCTGTGTTTCTCCCCTTAGTTACACCGGAGGACTTGAGTTCATACCTATTAGGGTCCCGCTTGACCAAGTGATATTCCATTCATCAATCCATTTAAAGTTTAAGTGTAGACTCTAAAATTTGGACGTTAATCATAATAACTTGAGTGCTTATTCGGTATATCCCTTCTTATCTCACAGTCCCTTCTTGTTTGTGATAGAGTCTAGGATTTGTTTGGTTAGTGTCATCTCCCCTAATTGCTTAGGCATCATTGTTTAGGTAGATAGAGTCAGTCCCCTCCATCTCTTGTACTATATCATAATCCCCTATTCGACATGGACCATTTCCGTGTCCTTGCCGATGATTCTCTGCCCATTGGGCTTCTAGAGGATGTAGCCTAACCCTCCGCGGTTGTCCTCTTCAGGCACATCGAGCCCTCTCTTGCCACCGGTGGTCAGTCCCACCCTCCTTCTCCTCCTAGGGCAGATGACCCACATTCTTAATTTAGTCAGCTTCTCCCTCATCTGAGCCCGGACCAAGTCCGTGAATTTCTGGCCGCTGCCAAAGGTAAGTGACCTTTATCTCCTTCCACTCGCAGTTCTGCCCAACAGGCATCTTCCTCCGCTCCTGTTATTTCAGCGCCACATGCGCCCTCCGCTGTGGCAGATCCTACACCCCTCCATCCGCGGGCTATTCACTTTTCTGAACCTAGCTACCTTCTGGCGCGGGAGGTTCAGCCCAAGTCCCCTTCGATGTCTTCTTTCTATCAGGCCGAGCCGGCTCCCCTTCCCCACGAACGGTCCTACTCCATGGAGCAATCTCACTCTCTCATTCCCGCTCACCACGCCACGTCCCCCTCCGACTTCCTTGCGGAGTGGACATCAATGAAGCGGGAGCTCCATGACCTAAGGAGACAATTGGACCCGCAGAAGGCTGTGGACATTCCCCTTCCATATTTTTGACACCTCCGGGTCCCACCTCAGTCAGAACTTCCTGTGTACCGGCGTTATTCTGGGGTAGGAGACCCTTATGTACATTTGAAAGATTTTGTGCATGAGTCTGCACCTCACAAGTACGACCACCATCTCATGGCGTACTTATTTCGAAAGTCATTGGATGGAGCGGCCCTCGAGTGGTTCTACTCTTTGCCCCCCGAGGAGGCCGAAGATTTTTGCATTGTTCAAGAAAGGTTCTTGCAGCAGTTTCAAGATCGGGTCAGACCCGAGTATTCTTTTGTTGATCTAGTGGCCGAGAAAATGAAGCCTGATGAGGAGTTTGCTGTTTACGCCGACAGATGGCGTGCCCTAGCCGCTAAGGTCTGATGCCCCATGTCGGAAGAGGAGAAAGTTAAATTGCTGATTTCCAATGCCACACCCACCTACCGTGCCAACAGATGAATAGTGCATCTGTCGACAGATGATTTTCGCCTGTCGACAAATACACACAGAAAATGGTTTCCTGGAAGGCCAGTCTTCTGGATTTTGCAAACCTGTCAGCACCTGTCGACAGCAGGAAGTCGACTGTCGACAGACGGAGTTTTGGGAAGATCTAATGGCCGGGATATGATCTATATTTTGGTGTTTCCTTTTAGCACGACTCTCTATGCTTGGACACCACTATATATGGATCATATGAGGCTATTTTCGCAGTAAGAAGCCACCATACCAAAACCCTAAGCAAAGGTCAAGAAGAAGGCTCTCTTCCTGCTGCTCTGCTTCAGAACTCCAGATCGTTCAAAGAGAGATCATCTCGTACAAGGAGTTGAAGCTGGTTCGTTCTGAAGTCAAGCTTCTCCATCATCTCGTGGTCTTCAACGACGTGAAGCTTGAAGTCTTCTGGATGAACTCTCTGAAGAGTTCTTCATCTGGATGTGTTTCTATATCTCAGAACTCTTCCTCTTCCATTTTTTTCACCAATCTGTGTGTGTGTGTATTGATTGGATATCAGTACGTGGATTTTGTGGAAGTGTGTGGTTTGTGATCTGTACAAGGGTTGTGTATAGATCATAGTGTGTGTGGTGTGTTGGTCAGATCAAGGGTAGAGGGTCTGATCTAATGTGGACTTGATCTAGCGTGTGTGTGTGTGTGGTTGAGCTGTTGTGCTCGTGTGTGTGTGATGTACTTAGTTCTTGAGTAGTGTGTCCTCACTGTGTGAGGGGTGGACGTAGGAGTCACGTGGTGTGATCTCCGAACCACCTAAAAATCCCTTGTGCACTGTGGTTTGACTTGTGGTTTGCATTGTGTTGCGCTAGATGCATGCCTAGGGATTTCGTTTACACACTACTTGTTAATTAGTTCACACACATTACATCAGATCAAAGGGGTCTTAATTGAGTAGATCTTTTAATCCGAAGTAGTTTTTAAATTGCTTAATTTTCCGCTGCAAATCTATTCAACCCCCCTTCTAGCTTTGTCGTTACCGAATAACCGATCCTAACAATTGGTATCAGAGCAGGTTTCTGTTCAACGATTGTGATTTGGCATATCTGTTTATATGTGCTTAATTGCTCTGATCGGGCTTATAATTGATTCTGAACTGATCTGATTACTTTGTTGGTTGGTTTATTTATCTACAACATACTCAGAAATATGTCTGAGTTCTCAAGTATCATAAATCGACCAATGATTATTGAGTTTGATAACCATGTTGATAAAATGCAGGACTCCTTTTTGAAGACAAGCAAGTCTGGAAGGGAAATCAATGAAAAATGCTACATGGCTCATGGTAGCTCAAGAGACTCTTCCCGTTCAGACGAATCTGAAGGATCACATCTGTCAGAGAAGTCAAGAAACTCTCAAATGTCAGGTAAATCCAATTCAGATCCATTTGATGCATCAATATCTAATTCTGATTCAGAAGAAGATATATCCTATGATGAATTGATAGAATGCTATGAGCACTTGTCCAATCAATTTAAGAAGATAAAAGCTCAAAACAAGAAGCTAAAAGAAAAATTAGAGAAGAATGAAATGATAATTGATAATGCTCAAGCATTCTATGAAGAAAATGAAAAATTGAAAACGGAGAATGAAAAATTGGAAAATGAAGTCAAAAACTATGGAATCATGTTTTCTAAGCTAAAAGAAGATCATGATCAGGTGGAATCTGAAAATTCTGATTTGAAAATTGAAAATGAAAAATTGATTGATCATAATGAGAATCTCAAATTTGATAATGATCAACTAAACAAACAAATCTCCAACATGGCTCATGACCACCAAATAAAAGAAAATTGCAACCAACTATTTGAGGAAAATAATCATCTGAAAAAGAAGATTGAAAGCTTCTATCATGACAGACCATTAAATGATGATTGGAACAATTTGAAGAAGAAAATTTCTGACTTGGAAAATCAAGTTGTTCAAAGTGAAATTGAAAAGAACAAAATACAAAATGGTCTGGATGTCATGAAAAGCCAATTTCTAACTTCTGAAAAAGAAATTATTGCATTGAAAGCTGAAAAGAAAAAATTGAACAAAAAGGCTCCAAATAGGAAGAATCATGTTTCAATTGAAAACCAGAAAAAGAAAATGGAGAAGAAAACAAGAGTCTACAGGGTCTCTACACCCCCTCCAGAGGCCCAGAATGTTTCAAGGAAATCTCCAACTCCACATCACGCCAAGAGATACCAAAGGGTACCATCTCCTTCTTCTCAACCCAAGGATAGTCAAAGGTACTCTAAAGGACCTCAGAGATTCCAGCAAACGCATTCATACTATGGTAAGATTCAGGTAAATGCTCAACCCATTTGTTTTAAATGCAATAGGCCTGGTCATCTTGCTAAATTCTGCTGGAATAAAAGTCAGCACTGTCATAATCATGCCAAACCAGTCCAATGCTTCACATGTCATAAAATTGGTCATATTTCTAAGAACTGTTGGCATAAAAACCATGATTCTGTGCATGCTTCAAAGCTCCATAATAATCCATGTGTTCATACACACAAGGATAAACATCATGTTCATAAAGATCAAAAATTTCATGTATCTATGAACAGGAAAACTGCACAAAACAATAGAAATCCAAAAACCAAATCACTTTGGATTCTGAAATCTTCATTGTTAGATCCTAACATTAATGTCATTGCAGGACCCAAGCAAGTGTGGGTCCCAAAACAAGCTTGATCAACAAGCTAAGATGTCTTGCAGCCAAAAATTAGAAATGAATTCATGCCATTGGCTGTGCAAGGCAAGAAATGATGGAGAACAAAGGTAAATTTTTTTGAGACTGTGATTGAAGACTGTTCAGGTAAAATCTCTTTATCACTTCAGTTTTGAACTGCAAGAATTGAAATGGATCTTTACCTTTATCTGAGCAATGAAAATGTGTCTTAATGCTACCCCTACATAACAATGCCTCTTAGCAGTTGGAATCAGGTCATCTTGCTTGCAAAACTGTGCACATGATCTCTTGGTATATCAAATGATGACATGTGGAAAAACAAGTTATGCTTGTTTGGAAACTATCATTATGCGTGAGTAAAATACTCCGCCAAGTACCAAAAGTCATGTTATGCATAAGGCTAATTATGTGCTACTTTTTATGCATGTGTTATGGGGGAGTAAATTTTGAACATGGTTATGGATGCTCTTTTGTGTGCAAATACTTGAATGATGAGTTATCATATGCACACTCTATGGGGGAGTAAGTTAAGGCTAGGTGAGTGAAATTCATAAGGGATACCCTTCATACTCAATGTGTATTTATCCCTCAATCTTATGGTTCAAGTCACTCTCAATTCATAGCCTTAAAGCTGAAGTTTCAAAGCTCCTGTCGACAGCCCTGAACCACACTGTCGACAGATATGACTTCACAAAAACCAGTTTTTAAACTCTGAGTGCTTCTGTCGACAGAAGAATTCCATCTGTCGATAGCCGAGCACAGTTCTTGACCTCCTAGAACCGAGTCTTTCAGGTCTGTGTGCATCTGTCGACAGGCACTCCCTTGCTGTCGACAGATACACATTTCAATGATAAATCTTCATCTTCTCTAATCCTTACTTATGAGTATGTTCATATTATTGATGCAAGGGGAGAATTTGGACTTAATATTCATTGCAACCTTTCATATTCACATAGTATCAAAGACATTGAATTAATCACAATGATTTTGATATAATATATTGTGCTTGAGTCTAGGTTGTGTCATCTAGAAAACATTGATCAAATCTAATGATTTTAACCTAACTCACTTGAATAACTCCCTTGTGGATTATCATGTTTCTAAAATGGTTTGATAAGTAAGAAGGTTTTTGAACTTAATGTTTTACATTAACCATTGACATTAAATAATCTTTGACCTTGATTGTTAAAAAAAATAAAAAAAGGAGAAAAGCTACCTATTTCAAACATTCAAAAGTTCATAAAAAGTATTTGAAATGGGACAAAGGCAGAGCAATGATGAGTATCACTGAGTAACCGGGGACATGGGCATCACAAATGTCTGTCTTCGCGTAAAAAAAGACTTTTCATTATCTCTGCACAATGGTATGATGGTCACTCACACTGAGTAACTGGGGGTACGGGCATCCCTCATGTCTACCTTCACGTCAAAAGGTGAAAGTGATCCTAATTACTACTTTTCCCACATTAACTTGACAAAAGAAATTGTTCAAATGCTTGAAATAGAGTGGAGCCTCCAAGATTTAAATCAAGGGCAATGAGTTGTCAATTGTCAAATGTTTATATGGACATTACCTTCCTTTACCAACTGAAAATCACCACTAAGGTATATGATTTTCTTTAATGGTTTTATTCAAGGGGTTATCTTACTTTCATATGTTTTTGGACGATGTATCCTAAATGCTATAACTTGAGATTCCCGGAGTATTATCTCTTAACCATTGTAGAATTTTTACGTGTCTTAATACTAGTGTCTATGACATCTTGCAATGGGTATAAACCAGTTCTCAACCTTAAGATTCTAATTGAACACTCATTCCCCACTCATATCTTTCACAATTCAGTTATGTGGTCACACAATTCTTTGCTTCATTCTTATCCAATTGTGCATGACTTATCTTTTTAGATGTTGCCAAAAGGGGGAGAAACATCAATTGTAAGTTTTGTCATCATCAAAAAGAGGGTGAATGTTGGGTTCTCATGTGGGAGAATGTTGGGTTTACATGAGAATGTTAAGTTGACATAATGGTATGTTTGTTTTTGATGATGAGATTTCATGAACAATACAAATTGATGTGATGTGAATATGTGAAACATAATGAGAATGTTAAGTCAAGCAAATGTTAATCAAGAAAAGCAAATGCTAATCAAGAAAAACATGTTTAACTTGTTCATTTATATGTTCATTATATCTCACTAATAATGTTCTTAAATGTAGGTGAGATTCCATGCAAAACAAAGCCCAAAATCCAAGTGCAAAAGGACAAGACAAGTTGCTGAAATAGTGCACCTGTCAACAGATGAATATTGCATCTGTCAACAGATGATTTTCTCCTGTCGACAGATACACACAAAAAATGGTTTTCCGGAAGGCCAGTCTTCTGGATTTTGCAAACCTGTCAGCACCTGTCGACAGCAGGAAGTTGGCTGTCGACAGATGGAGTTTTGGGAAGATCTAATGGCCGGGATATGATCTATATTTTGGTGTTTCCTTTTAGCACGACTCTCTATGCTTGGACACCACTATATATGGATCATATGAGGCTACTTTTGCAGTAAGAATCCACCATACCAAAACCCTAAGCAAAGGTCAAGAAGAAGGCTCTCTTCCTGCTGCTTTGCTTTAGAACTCCAGATCGTTCAAAGAGAGATCATCTCGTACAAGGAGTTGAAGCCAGTTCGTTCTGAAGTCAAGCTTCTCCATCATCTCGTAGTCTTCAACGACGTGAAGCTTGAAGTCTTCTGGACGAACTCTCTGAAGAGTTCTTCATCTGGATTTGTTTCTATATCTCAGAACTCTTCCTCTTCCATTTTTTTCACCAATCTGTGTGTGTGTGTATTGATTGGATATCAGTGCGTGGATTTTGTGGAAGTGTGTGGTTTGTGATCTGTACAAGGGTTGTGTATAGATCATAGTGTGTGTGGTGTGTTGGTCAGATCAAGGGTAGAGGGTCTGATCTAATGTGGACTTGATCTAGCGTGTGTGTGTGTGTGGTTGAGCTGTTGTGCTCGTGTGTGTGTGTTGTACTCAGTTCTTGAGTAGTGTGTCCTCACTGTGTGAGGGGTGGACGTAGGAGTCACGTGGTGTGATCTCCGAACCACCTAAAAATCCCTTGTGCACTGTGGTTTGACTTGTGGTTTGCATTGTGTTGCGCTAGATGCATGCCTAGGGATTTCGTTTACACACTACTTGTTAATTAGTTCACACACATTACATCAGATCAAAGGGGTCTTAATTGAGTAGATCTTTTAATCCGAAGTAGTTTTTAAATTGCTTAAGTTTCTGCTGCAAATCTATTCAACCCCCATCTCAAGATCATAGGAGACTCTCAACTTGTTCTCCGGTAGGTCCTTTCTACCTATCGCACTCGTGACCCTAAGCTCAAGCCCTATCAAGATCTGGTCACGCTCCTAGCTAAGCAATTCCGCAAACTCGTCTACATTCACACTCATCGCTCTCAGAATATCCTGGCCAATGCCCTCGCATCCCTGGCCTCATCTCTCTCTTTCCCTCTCAGCCACAGCGCTGAAACTATCACAGTCCAAAGGTTAGAAGCTCCCTCCACTCAGGATCCTGATGATCAGTTTATCCCCATGTAATTTAAATTAATTACATATCTATTTTGGTGATTAACAAAACAATGATAAATGTTTAATCTAAAATTTATTATGAGATTTTAAGCACAGGAAATAAACTAAGGGTAAACAAGCAAATCAACCATGATGTAAGTATTCATCACACTACAACAATGTAAGTTTGAAGCATTATATCTGTCTATGTTCATAACGATTTCTATGAAGATATAATGATTTCCTTACATTCATAAAGATTTCATATTTGATAAGTGATCGCAACGATTTACCCTCACAACGATTCGATAAGTGATCGCAACGATTTGCCCTCACAACGATACGATAAGTGATCGCAACGATTTGCCCTCACAACGATTCGATAAGTGATCACAACGATTTGCCCTCACAACGATTCGATAAGTGATCATAACGATTTGCCCTCACAACGATTCGGTAAGTGATCGCAACGATTTGCCCTCACAAAGATTCGATAAGTGATCGCAACGATTTGCCCTCACAATGATTCGATAAGTGATCGCAACGATTTGCCCTCACAACGATTCGATAAGTAATCATAACGATTTGTACATCGATTTGCTTATAACATCATAACAATTTGTACATCGATTTGTTTATAACGTCATAACGGTTTGTACATCGATTTGCTTATAATGTAATAACGATTTGTATATCGATTTGTTTATAACATCACAATAATTTGTACATCGATTTGCTTATAACGTCATAACGATTTTTACATCGATTTGCTTATAACATCACAACGATTTGTACATCGATCTGCTTATAACGTCATAACGATTTGTACATCGATTTGTTTATAACATCACAACGATTTATACATCGATTTGCTTATAACGTCATAACAATTTGTACATCGATTTGTTTATGACTCTATAACGATTTGATTATAACGACTTGTTGATAACGATTTGCTTATAGAATCATAACGATTCACTTAAGTCAAATATAACGACTTGATATTTGACTCACCTTTGACTGCGTTGAAAAGTCAAAGCTTTCTCGCACATCTTTCTAACGTCTGTACATTTATTACTCTGAACGTATCTCTGTATTCATGCAGACGATATCTTCTATTCTCGTGCTTATTCTGCAAACATCTTTTTGGAAGAACAGAATGAAATTTCTACTTCTGTATAAAATCAATCTAACGTTGTCTGACAACAAGAGACAGCTTAGCTGTCTATTGTTTAGCATTTAATGTATGCAAGTTTTTGACAACATTGGTCATACAACGTTGGACAAAATAGAAGCCAAAGGATACTACAGAAGATCCTATCTCTTTGCGTGCACAAATGGATAAAAGACTGCTGACTGGAAGCTTCTATAGTACCTTGCAGTCTAACGTACACTTATGCATAGAGACAACAAACACTCCAACGTTTGAATTTCAAACATTGATATATATGGAAGAATGAAGTTCAACAATGCAAGACAGTTAGTGAATAATAACCTACAATGCCTTCAACTTTCTGCAAGCCATTCTTAGAGCCAAGCACAAACTCTCATTAGTTTTAGCTCTTGCTCTCGGTTCTAAGTTCACATCTGTGTGAGAGCCTTTCAGTCTGAGAAGAATCCTTGATTGTAGATCTCTTCTTCTTCTCAGTCCTTACTTCAGATCAAGTAGTGTTCTATAAGCTTGATCTAGGGGCATCATCTCTCTGATCACTATTTCTTGAATTGTTCTTTTCTGTTGTGAAGGAAGACCTGGTAGGATCCAGGGTGTGTCTTTCCGTTCGTGTTGAAGGAGGACCTGGTGGTATCCAGGGGGTTGTAATTCCCTTCGGGTTGAAGGAAGACTAGCTGCGCCTGGGTGTAAGGGTCCTTAAGGGGGACTGTACCCATGGTAGTGAAATCCTGAGATTTTGCTCAGGGACTAGACGTAGGACTCCTAAGGAGAGGAGATCCGAACCAAAATAATTCCTTTTGTTGTGTGATTGTTGTTTATCTTCTCTATCACTAACATCCATCGAAGTGTATTTTGTGTGAACGTTTTTGTGTACAGGGTTAGTAGATGAAGTTTGAAAGCCCCATTCACCCCCCCTCTGGGCTTGCTAGCTGGGCAACAAGTGGTATCCGAGTAAGTCTCTTCAACAAAGAAAAAGATCCAACGATCTGAAGAGAAAAGATCAAATGGCAGCTCAAGGAAACATTAAAGGTCAGTCTGTCAACCGACCTCCTCTCTTCGATGGTGAAGACTACACTTACTGGAAGACCAGAATGGAGTACTTCTTGCAAGGATTTGATTTTCAGATCTGGTCAATCATAGAAGATGGAGATTTCATTGTCCTAAACTCAAGGCAGAATTGGACAGACGGTGATAGAAAGAAGATCTCCCTCAACTGCAAAGCTAAGAGTATCATGTGTTGTGCTCTTAGCAAGAAAGAGTTTAATAGAGTCTCAGCTTGCAAATCTGCAGTGGAGATGTGGGAGAAGCTGAGAATCACCTATGAAGGGACTGATAAAGTCAAAGAAACAAGAATAGACATACTAGTGGCTCAATATGAAAAGTTTTAGATGCAGCCGGGAGAATCTATAACCCAGATGCTCAACAGGTTTACAGATATAACAAATGGGTTAGCTGGTCTTGGTAAGACATATGAAATTGGAGAAATGGTAAGAAAGATTCTAAGATCCTTACCAGCAGTATGGACTCCTAAGGTAACAGCTATAGAAGAGGCCAATGACCAAAAGAAGATGTCATTGGAGAAACTCATTGGGTCCCTCATGGCCCATGAGATAAACATGGAAAGATTAGGAGAGTCATCAAGCAAGAAGAAACACACCAATGCTCTCAAAGCAGCAAAAGGCAACTCTGAGGAACCATCAGAAGACGAAGACAGCATTGAAAATAGTGAAGACGAAGAAGCAATGCTGTCTAGGAAACTGCAGCGGATTTTAGCCAAGAAAAAGAAGTATCCATCTGGCAGACGATATTTCAAAAAGGGAAAGGATTTCAAGAAACCTGAATCAAAGGACATCAAAAAGAATGAACCAACTTGTTATGAGTGCAAAAGGCCAGGACACATCAGGGCAGAGTGTCCAAAACTCAAGAAAACTGAATTCAGAAAGAAGGACAGTTCAAGAAAGTTCAGAAGACATAAGAAGAAAGCCATGACAGTAGCTTGGGACAACAGCAGTGACTCGGACAGCGAGTCAAGCTCAACCAGCGAGGAAGAAGAAAAGGCTAACCTAGCCTTCATGGCAGACGTCACAGAAAAGGTAACCTCTGACTCATCCTTTGATTCCTGCAATGATTCTGATTCAGATAACTTAGAAGATGATTTTAATGAATTATATGGTAAATATAGAGAAATATATAAATTACTAAAAGCTAGTAAGAAAAAGTTACATGTCTAGAGAATACTAATTCAAACTTAAAATCAGAAAATGAACAACTAGAGAAGCAAGTTAATGAACTCAAAAGAAGAAATGAATTGCTATGCGAAAATCTAAAAGACAAAAATGAACAAATAATAAAATTAGAAAAACAAGAAAGTTCAGACGAACTAAAAAAGAAATCAAAATTTTAACAGAAGAAAATGATAAACTATCAAATACCTTAGAAAAATTCACTAATGGTAAGAATTCTCTAATACTGAGAGGTGCTAGACGGTCAGAAAAAAGGAAACATGGACTAGGCTATACGCCCCCAGATAATGAAGATACAATAGTATACCCTAAGACATATCCAACTCCAAAATTTGTACCTGAACAAGACATAGCATACAAAGCTAACCTTAAATATCTTGAAAAAGTAACTAGAACAACATGTTGCAGTCACTGCAACAAACTAGGTCACAACAAGTCTACATGTCCAACTAAATATAAAAGGTGGATAATTAAAAACAAAAATAATGATACTAACCAACCAGGACCCAAAAGAACTTGGGTACCTAAAGCTTAATGTTTTTATTTCAGGGAAACCTTCGAGCATCCAAATGGTATTTGGATAGTGGATGTTCAAGGCACATGTCAGGAAATAAAAACCTATTTTCTCACCTCGAAGCTGAAGAAGGAACAGTCACCTATGGAGACAACGGAAGAGGGACTGTTATTGGCAGTGGTTCAGTAAGCAGCAAAGGAAAAATAGTAATTGAAGAAGTTTTGTGCGTGAAAGGTCTGAAGCATAATCTCATCAGTATAAGCCAGCTTTGTGACAAGGGTCATCAGATAAAGTTCAAGAATCCAAGTGCAGCATCATGAAGGATGGAGTAGTCATTTTTGAAGCCTACAGGGAAAAGAACCTGTACGTGCTATATCTTGAAGAATTAAAGGAGCAAGATATCTGTTTAGCAGCAAGCAAAGAGCAATCAACTGAGCTGTGGCATAGAAGATTGGGCCATTACAGATTGGATGGTATGAAGAAGCTGATAAAGAGAAGCCTGGTGGAAGGTCTACCAAAGGTCTGCACAAAAATAGATGGTATTTGCAGACCATGTGCTAAAGGAAAGCATGCTAAGAGCTCCTTCAAATCAAAAACTGTGGTAACCACCTCTAAACCCTTAGAGCTCCTTCATATGGACTTATTTGGGCCAATGAGAACCACGAGTCTAGGAGGAAAGAATTTTGGATTCGTTATAGTTGATGACTATTCCAGATTCACATGGGTCTCAATCTTGGAACATAAAGATGATACATTTGACAGCTTTGTAAGTTTCAGCAAGAAAGTACAAAAGGATGAGATATAGCATTGTTGGAATCCGATCAGATCATGGAGGAGAATTTCAAAATGAAAAATTTGTCAAGTTCTGTGAAGATCAAGGAATTGAGCACAACTTCTCAGCACCGAGGACACCACAGCAAAATCGGGTTGCTGAGAGGAAAAATAGAACTCTATTGGACATGGTGAGAACAATGCTGTCAGAATATGATCTGCCAAGATACTTCTGGGCTGAAGCAGTGAACACAGCAAGTTGCCTCATAAATAGAGTAATGATCAGGCCCATACTGAAGAAGACAACTTATGAGCTGTACAAAGGAAAGAAGCCAAAGATCAGTCACTTCAGGACATTTGGATGTCCTTGCTTCATCCACAACAACGGCAAACGAGATACTGGTAAGTTAGATGCCAAATCAGATGAAGGCATCTTCATGGGGTACACTTCTAAACCCAAAGGCTATAGAGTATTTAATAAACGCACCTTATTAATTGAACAATCTGTGCACATTATCTTTGATGAGACTAATCCTTCCTTGAGAAAGGAAGAAAATAGTGATAATGACAATACAGATGAATTGTCCGAAAAGCTAAAGAATACATCATTTGAGGACAAAGAAGATCCACCTCTGGAAGATCTGCAAGAAAAAGAAATTACACATCAAAACCTTCCAAAGGAGTGGAGATACAAAAGGGATCACCCACCTGAGAATATAATTGGTGATCCAACTGTAGGGGTAAGAACAAGAGGTAATGTAATCCCTTGCGATTACCTAGCATTTGTTTCACAAATAGAGCCTAGGACAGTCAATGAAGCTCTCACTGATGAATCTTGGATTTTGGCCATACAGGATGAACTGAATTAGTTTAAGAGAAACCATGTGTGGTCACTTGTTCCTAGACCATCAGATCATCCAGTTATTGGCACCAAATGGGTGTTCAGAAACAAATTGGATGAAGCTGGTGCAATCTTAAGAAACAAGGCCAGATTGGTAGCTCAAGGCTATTCCCAAGAGGAGGGCATAGATTTCGATGAAACCTATGCACCTGTAGCTAGGCTTGAGGCTATTAGAATTTTACTTGCATATGCATCTGCACTAAACTTGAAATTATTTCAAATGGATGTCAAGTCTGCATTTCTAAATGGTTTCATTAAGGAGGAAGTTTATGTAGAACAACCTCCAGGTTTTGATGACACTGAATTTCTGAATCATGTTTTTAAACTATACAAAGCACTATATGATTTAAAACAAGCACCTAGAGCCTAGTATGAAAGGCTTAGCTCATTTCTATTAGACCATGGTTTCAGTAGAGGTCGAGTAGATAGTACACTATTTATCAAGTCCAAGATCAAACATATATTACTAGTACAAATTTATGTAGATGACATAATTTTTTGTTCAACTGATGAATCTCTTTGCAAGTACTTTGAAAAGCTTATGCAGGGAGAATTTGAGATGAGCATGATGGGGGAGCTAAACTACTTCCTTGGATTGCAAATCAAGCAAGGAAAAGATGGGACCTACATCTGTCAAGCCAAATACACCAAGGAACTCTTAAAGAAATTTGGATTCGATAATGCCAAGCCACTGTCAACACCTATGAGCACATCAATGAGGATGGACAGTGACAAGAATGGTAAGAAAGTAGATCAAAAGATCTACAGAGGTATGATAGGCTCCTTACTTTACCTAACAGCAAGTAGACTTGATATTTTATTTAGTGTATGCATGTGTGTCAGGTATCAGGCAGATCCTAGAGAATCTCATCTAATTTCAGTAAAAAAAAAAATTAAATATTTAGCTAAAACTCATGATTTAGGTCTTTGGTATCCAAAGTCATGTGAAATTAACTTAGTAGGATATTCTGATGCTGACTATGCTGGATGCAAGATAGATAGAAAAAGCACCAGTGGTTGTTGTCAATTTCTTGCAGGATGTCTGATATCATGGTCCTCCAAAAAACAAAACTCAGTAGCACTATCAACAGCTGAAGCTGAGTACGTAGCTGCTGGAAGTTGCTGTACACAACTCCTATGGATCAAGCAACAACTTGAGGATTATAGGCATCATATCGAGACAATTCCATTGTTATGTGACAACACCAGTGCCATAAATCTCACCAAAAATCCAGTACAGCACTCAAAGACTAAACACATTGAGGTTAGATATCATTTCATTCGTGATCATGTAGCTAATGGTAATATAGATATTTCATTTATTGATACAAACAATCAGTTAGCAGATATCTTCACAAAGGCCTTACCTGAAGAGAGGTTTATATCTCTTAGAAGGGAATTAGGCATGTGCAAATTGTGAAAGATTTATCTGGTTAAAACTGAAATATTATTTTTCGGAATTTAAACTATTTTTCCTCCCAAAAATTTAAGCATAATTCCAATTATTGCTAATTCTTTTAATTTTCTCATGACGGTTCGATGTTTTATAAGAGTTTATTCTTATCGAACTAGTCAGTTTTGTCGTTTTCTGCCATTATGGCGTCTCTAAATTCTAAAAGTCATTCTTTTAATTCTCCTTTATATCCCAAAATCTGTGCGGCAATAATTCACATCTCTTCATCGTCTTCTTCCTTCTGCCTGAGGCGATACCCTATCGACTCCGGCATCGACTCTCTGAAATTTCAAGCTTCCACCTCTTTCCCGCGAGAAATTTCTTGAGGGGTTCTACTCCTTTCTCCATTTCGATCATCCAGAAACTCTTCCCATCCAAAACCATGGCCTCTTCTAGTGTCTCCGGCAGCGTCGGGGGCTATGGAGCTGCATTTCTTACCGCCGAGTAGCAGGAAAGATTTGCTTCAGTAAAGACCAAGCTATGCGGCCACAAAGCAGTAGATGTGGCAAACCTGCAGAAGAATGGAATGGACAGTATCGTCGTAGCTATGGGCAGATTGAAGTGGACAAAGATAGCCACCCTATCAGAAGTAAGTTATCCAGACCTTAAGAAAGCCTTCTATGTTTGTCTGAAGACAGAGGAAGACGGAACCCTGACTTCCATGGTCAAGGGAACTCAGATTAGGGTCACACAAGTCCTATTAGCATCTCTCTTCGATGTGACTACCTCCAGACACAGTGGAGTTCATATTGTGGATATCCAGGCGAAAGGTCTAGGGATTGTTGGTCCAGAATACAGATTGAAGGATGGAAAGCTAGACATCAACCAGATGAATGCGTTCAATCACTTATTGCATTTCATTGTGTGTCAAATAGTAGTCCCAAGGAGTGCCACCTTCTCCACTTGCACAAAGGCAGATTCTGACCTGATGTTCTGGGCTGTCCAGAACCAAGAAATCAACACTGCAGAGATCATGATTGAAAGGATGAAGCTTGCAAGCGCGCAAGTATGGGATACAAAGAGTAAGCTGAACGTTTCTCTACCTTATGCTCACTTTCTCACCAAGATATTTCAACACTATGGCATCAGTGTTGTGGGAGATGTGTCTGAGAAGATGGGCCAAGCTATTCGGTCCAGAAATTTGAGAAAAAGTGGTTTTTCGGTTGTCAATGGAGTTTGGACGAAGACTTCTGTGGCTGAGGGTGATGGCATCATTGGTGAAGCCCAAGAGGTCCAAGAAGCAGAAGTAGCAGCAGCAGAACCACCAGCAGCAGCAGATCTAGTAGCTCTAGCAGAAAGAGCAGCAGCACCATATGTGGAAGCAGCAGTAGCATCACCAGCAGCTGAATCTAGCAGCAGGATTGAGGATATCCCTCCAGAGGATATTGAGCCCGTTGGGCATAGTTCAGAAATTCCTCTTCCCTCTTCCCGAGTAGGCTCAGTACTCAGAGATGTACTGGAATCCATCCAAAGCTCTTTGAGGGATCCAGTAGTTAGTGAAGTTCAAATTGCAGAAGCCGTGGCATCAGGCCACATTGATTCGATTGTTTTGGAAGAAGCTCCCATTCAGGGGGAGCAAAGAATAGAGACTGAAGATGTGCCTGTGGAAGATGTTCCAGTTCAGGGGGAGCAATCAATTGAGAAAGAGGCAGCAGCAGTTCAGAGGGAGCAAAATGCCAATGCCCCCATTGATGATCTGTTTAGAGAAGGCATTATGGAAAGTGCCTCAGAAGAAGAAATTGAAAATGTTGATCATGAAGAGCCCGTGGTTAGGGAAAGAGAAGACAAAGAAAAAATGTGGCTAAAGAAGTTCCTCTCCTCACCAGTAAGCCACACAGGAGATCTGAGAAAAAGAAGTTGAAAATCAATTTGAAACCTATTGTTGAGCGCCTGGATGAGCAAGGCAAAATTTTGTGTTCCATGAGGTCAGATGTGGCCTCCATTTTTATTAGTCAAAGGTCATCTGCCCGTTCATTAGGGGCACTGTCATCTGAACTTGAAAGCATTCGAAAAGATTATGACAGTCTGAAGAATATGCTTGTAGATTTGTCAATATTTTTGAAGGAGAACTTACCATCTCATGCCCCTCCTTTTGGTAGTGCAGGGCCATCAAAGCCAAGTGAAGAGTCTAATAGGCCATCAGGGCCTATCATTGCAGAGCAGCAGCAAGAGGAAGAGCGGCCATCAGGGCCTTTGTCTGAAAAACATGCAGGGCCACCAGGGCCAATTCCTGTTAAGGATGAGCACACTGAACAAGTAGTTGCTGCTGAGGAATCTGGGCCAGCAGGGCCAGTAGAGGTTGCTTCACCTCTAGTGGAATATGTGGCTGCAAGAGAAGAAGATCATTCTGTAGCTCCAGAGCCCTCTGTCCTTCCTACCCTTCCCACTCCAGCACCTCTTTCTCCACCCACCTCATCCACTGCTCCTCTAGCTCCTCTCACCTTCAAACGACCCCGCTCCAAAACCATTTCCTCACCTACACCTTTCACTTCCCAACCTCCTTCATCTCCTACTTCCTCCACCATCATTCCTCCACCCTTATCTTCTGTTGAGGTTCCTCCTGCATCTTCTTCAGTAGGAGCCTCTTCTAGTGGTCCTTCTTCTTCAGGGCCTTCTGATCTCCCTTCCATCACCCTTGCTTCCCTCTTCCATCCACAAACACCCCCTTCTTTCATTATTATTATTCCTGAGGGTGCCCAATTAGCTCACACAGAAATCCAGGACATCAAGGATGAATTTGAAGTAGCAATACTTCGTTCAGTCCTGGCTGTTGGGACCCACTCTCATAGGACAGGCTCTTCCAGTCCTATTCTTAAGAAGATGAGACTCACTTCCACCCATCCTGTCTCTTTTGAACCTTGTTATCCTCCCCTTTGGTTCTCTCTTTCCATTTCCAATAAGCAACAACCTATCTATGAGGAATTTCTTCAAAAGGTAGTGTTTGCTCACCTCTTTGACCTTCCTTTCCAAAATCTTTCGGCCCATCTCAATACCATTTTCACTTATGCTTTTCGTTCCAAGGCTCAACAGTCAAAATTTTTTTCCATGACTGAAGCCAGAACTGAAGAACAATGGGCTCGGAGCAACAGAGATCTGTACAATCAGTTTCGTCGTACTCAAGCCGCCAGATATCCACCCAGAGAAGCTCCTCTCCCTCTCTCTGAATGGTTTCAGATTCATCATAAAAATCTTTTCGGACCCTTGATTCAGAAGGAAATCAAGTTCATCCGAAAATACAAAATGTACTGCAATTACTGCTATCTTCATAACATTCCCGAGGTGCAGTTGGGCCAGTTCAGGCAAGCCATCCATGATCTAAGTTCCAGGGTTGCTCACACCAAACCTCTCCGAGTTGACTTTGCCACTTTGGTCATTCCTGATGTGGTGTTCCTTCCTCCACTTCACTCCCTGATCATGGATTCATCTATGGGAACTCTCATGTTTGAGAGAGCTGCTCAGGTTATGGCTAGGCTCTCTGTGCAAGAAGGTCGTAACCTCGTTTTTCATAGATTTGTCTTCAAGCAGTATCTTCAAGGGTACCTCAAGGCAGATGTTCTTGCCCCTATTCTATATGAATGTGAGTGTCTGTCACCTGCTGATTGGGAAAAGCTCTACACTTTGTCCGCTCAACAACTTCAAGAGTTGAATACTTCTCAGGCTCACTCCCATCAACCTCTTTTGTCTCCCGCTGAATTTCAGGATGCAAATTCTCTTCACCTTTTCCGGGACTCCTTCCTGAAATGGGAAGAACGGTACAGGATCTTTCTATAATTAAAGAAGGAATTTCGGCAGCATCAGATCTTCTATCCCTTTAAAATCACTCAGTTTCTTCAGCTTGCCAGTTTTGGTTGCTTCATCTCCTACAAGGTAACTCTTGGCAATGACAAATACTGGGATTTCATATCAGATCAGAGACAGCTTCGCATCAAGAGGATGACTCCCACCATGGGACCCTCCTATTGTATTAAGCTTGGAGCCTTTCAAGCCTATTTTGAAGAGCAGGAACGCCAAGTGCTACCTATCATTAGGTGCTTTGCATCTCTCTTGTCTCTTGCCTTCTATCTCTCTGAACCCTCCAATGCTCCACAAATCTCTGTGTTTCTCTCTTTCTTCGCTCTTTTCTCTCTTTCTTTGTCTCAAGCTCTTGTATCTTTTTGCTTACATGACAAAAAGGGGGAGAAATATAGCATTTTTGAAATATTTCCCTTATATTCTTTTCGCAAGAATGCTTAGACCTATTTCAAATCATCTTTGTTAATTGTTAAGTTTTGTCATCATCAAAAAGGGGGAGATTGATGATCAGTTTATCCCCATGTAATTTAAATTAATTGCATATCTATTTTGGTGATTAATAAAACAATGATAAATGTTTAATCTAACAATTTATTATGAGATTTTAAGCATAGGAAATAAACCAAGGGTAAACAAGCAAATCAACCATGATGTAAGTATTCATCACTCTGCAACAATGTAAGTTTGAAGCATTATATCTGTCTAAGTTCATAACAATTTCTATGAAGATATAACGATTTCCTTACATTCATAAAGATTTCATATTCGATAAGTGATCGCAACGATTTTCCCTCACAACGATTCGATAAGTGATCGCAACGATTTGCCCTCACAACGATTCGATAAGTGATCGCAACGATTTGCCCTTACAACGATTCGATAAGTGATCGCAACGATTTGCCCTCACAACGATTCGATAAGTGATCGCAACGATTTGCCCTCACAACGATTCGATAAGTAATCATAACGATTTGTACATCGATTTGCTTATAACATCATAACAATTTGTACATCAATTTGCTTATAATGTCATAACGATTTGTACATCGATTTGCTTATAACGTCATAACGATTTGTACATCGATTTACTTATAACATCACAATGATTTGTACATCGATTTGCTTATAACATCACAACAATTTGTACATCGATCTTCTTATAACGTCATAACGATTTGTACATCGATCTGCTTATAACGTCATAACGATTTGTACATCAATTTGCTTATAACATCACAACGATTTGTACATTGATTTGCTTATAACGTCATAACAATTTGTACATCGATTTGTTTATGACTTTATAACGATTTTATTATAACGACTTGTTGATAACGATTGCTTATAGAATCATAACGATTCACTTAAGACAAATATAACGACTTGATATTTGACTCGCCTTTGACTGTGTTGAAAAGTCAAAGCTTTCTCGCACATCTTTCTAACGTCTGTACATTTATTACTCTGAACGTATCTCTGTATTCATGCAGACGATATCTTCTATTCTTGTGCTTATTCTGCAAATATCTTTTTGCAAGAACAGAATGAAATTTCTACTTCTGTATAAAATCAATCTAACGTTGACTGACAACAAGAGACAGCTTAGCTGTCTATTGTTTAGCATTTAATGTATGCAGGTTTCTGACAACATTGGTCATACAACGTTGGACAAAATAGAAGCCAAAGGATACTACAGAAGATCCTATCTCTTTGCGTGCATAAATGGATAAAAGACTGCTGACTGGAAGCTTCTACAGTACCATGCAGTCTAACGTACACTTATGCATAGAGACAACGGACACTCCAACGTTCGAATTTCAAACGTTGATATATATAGAAGAATGAAGTTAGACAATGCAAGACAGTTAGTGAATAATAACCTACAACGCCTTCAACTTTCTGCAAGCCATTGTAGAGCCAAGCACAAACTCTCATTAGTTTTAGCTCTTGCTCTTGGTGCTAAGTTCACATCTGTGTGAGAGCCTTTCAGTCTGAGAAGAGTCCTTGATTGTAGATCTCTTCTTCTTCTCAGTCCTTGCTTCAGATCAAGTAGTGTTCTATAAGCTTGATCTAGGGGCATCATCTCTCTGATCACTATTTCTTGAATTGTTCCCTTCTGTTGTGAAGGAAGACCTGGTGGGATCCAGGGTGTGTCTTTCCCTTTGTGTTGAAGGAGGACCTGGTGTGGTATCTAGGGGGTTGTAATTCCCTTCGAGTTGAAGGAAGACCGGCTACGCCTGGGTGTAAGGGTCCTTAAGGGGGACTGTACCCTTGGTAGTGAAATCCTGAGATTTTGCTCAGGGACTGAACGTAGGACTCCTAAGGAGAGGAGATGCGAACCAGGATAATTCCTTGTGTTGTGTGATTGTCTTTGTGTGATTGTTGTTTATCTTCACTATCACTAACATCCATCGAAGTGTATTTTGTGTGAACGTTTTTGTGTACAGGGTTAGTAGATGAAGTTTGAAAGCCCCATTCACCCCCCCTCTGGGCTTGCTAGCTGGGCAACAGATCCTTTGGTTTAATAATCTTAGGAGCTCTTTAATCTTGAAGGTAGAGAGAAGAAAAGCGAAGGAAGTATTGCTTGTGGAACTAGGAGAAATGATGGCAGAAGAAAGGCCATGGTACCACGAAATTGAGCAGTACTGCAAGGATGGCACCTTCCCAGAAAAAGTAGAAGTAGAAGATAGGAGAGCCATCCGTAGAGCGGCGTTGAGATATACCATTGTTGGAGAAATGTTGTATAGATGCGCTCTAAATGGAATGCTCCTCAAATGTTTGTCGAACGAAGAAGCCTGGAAGGTGGTGGAAGGAGCCCACTCTAGTGAATGTGGAGGGCATGTGAATAGCCAAATGTTGGCTAAGAAGATCCTTATGCAAGGCTACTACTGGCCAACCTTAGAAGAAGACTGTGCCATCTACGTCCATGGGTGTGTCAAGTGCCAGCTCCATGCCGATAAGATCCATGCTCCGTCCTCTTCTTTGCATCCACTATCTTCTCCTTGGCCTTTCTCCATGTGGGTCTTTGATATCATTGGACCCCTTGGTGATCTTAATGCTCAAGTAAAACAAAAATCTTTCATTCTTACTGCTACTGAGTACTTCACCAAATGGGCCGAAGCAGAGGCGTTTGCAGAAATCAAAGGCTTGACCGTGTGCAGATTCATCATGAAGAACATCATCTCGCGGTTTGGAGTGCCAAGTGGCTTCGTCATCGACAATGGACCCCAGTTCATCTCACAAGAACTTCAAGACCTATGTAAAAAATTCAACATTTCCTTGCATCATTCGTCTCTGTATTATCCACAGGGCAATGGCCAAGCCGAAGCCACAAATAAAACCCTTTTAAAAATTTTAAAGAAACTTGCGAGTCTCATAAGTTCACTGATTGGCCTGAAAAATTGATTGAGGCTCTGTGGGCCTATTGTACCTCCGTCCGCACACCCACTGGGCAAACTCCCTTTTCACTTATATATGGGATGGAGGCCGTATGCCCGCATGAGATCCTCATTCCTTCGCTAAGAGTTTAGCTTGACAAAGAACTTAATCCCGACGAACATCGAGAGGTGTTACTTACACAGCTAGAACTCCTAGACGAACGGCGTCTAGCCGCAGCCGATCATGTGCTTTCTTATCAAAATAGACTCTCAAGATCTTTTCAAAAGAAAGTGACTGAACGTAAGTTCCAAGAAGGAGACATGGTTTTGAACCGAATTTTCATAAAACCTGGAGGTCCTAGGTCAAAATTGTAAGCAAACTGGGAAGGGCCGTACATTGTTAAGGAAGTGTACCCTGGGAACGCGTATAGGCTTATCAATGCCGATGGTGAGGAGCTCTCTCACCCATGGAATGGGCTGTATCTTAAAAGATTCTACCCTTAATAAAAGGTTTTCAATAGCGACATCGTTTTGCAAAAGAATGTTAGTAGCTATGTGTCTCACTCCCTTTCATTTGTTGTCAAACAACCCTCATGCTCAGTCACACACACCACACGGCAACCCAGGGCTAATTTTCCTTAGTTAGTGGTGTTCCCTCCTAGCCCTAGTATGGGGTGCCAAGTGATGATCAGTTTATCCCCATGTAATTTAAATTAATTACATATTTATTTTGATGATTAACAAAACTATAATAAAGTTTAATCTAACATATTTTCTATGAGATTTGAGTACAGGAAATGAAACAAGAAATATCAAGCTAAATGGGTAAGTATTATTTACTCTATAGCAATGTAAGTTCAAAGCATGAAATTTCTCTAAGTACACATCGATTTTTTGCATGCTGTAACGACTTCCTTCTCTATCATATCGACTTCAATAGATTCATAACGATTTCCTTACTATCATAACGATTTCATAAGTGTCTGGTCGATTTCGAGAAAGCATAACGATTTGCTTCCATAACGATTCGCTAAGTGATCGCATCGACCTCACAACGATTCTCTAAGAAAGCATAACGATTTGCTTCCATAATGATTCGCTAAGTGATCGCATCGACCTCACAACGATTCACTAAGAAAGCATAACGACTTGGTTCATAACGATTTGCTCTCTCATCAATTTCTTAAGTGAGAACAACGATTTGCTCTCACATCGATTTCTTAAGTGAGAACAACGATTTGCTTTCACATCGATTTCTTAAGTGAGAACAACGATTTGCTCTCACATTGATTTCTTAAGTGAGAACAACGATTTGCTCTCATATCGATTTCTTAAGTGAGAACAACGATTTGGTTTTCACATTGATTTGATAAGTGAGAACAACGATTTGCTCTCACAACTATTTATTAAGTGAGCACAACGATTTGCACTCACAACGATTTCGGTTTCACAACGACTCGCTAAGTCTCATAATAACTTGATCCTTGTAACGATTCGATAAGTTACACAACGACTCTGTCACTATAACGATTCGTTTAGTTACATAATGACTTAGTCGCCGTAACGATTCGATACAGCAAACAACGATTTGCTCACATCGTTTTGTCTCTGACAAATTGCTCATAACGATTTGCTTATAGAGTCATAACGATTTGTCAATATAACGATTTGTATGTGCATTGGTTTGCTTATAAGTGCACAACGATTTACATGGATATCAACTCATTTGCATAACGATTTCATAAGTCATGCATGTAACGATTTCATGGAATATAACGATTTGATATTTGAACTCATTTCTGAGTTCGTTGAAAAGTCAAAGTCTTCACGTATATATTTCTGACAACCATGCATTTATTATGACTGAATGTATCACTGCAGTGCATGCAAAACGATATCTTCTATTTCCATGCTTACACTGTAAACATCTTTTTAGAAGAACAGAATGGAACTTCATTTTTGATATAAAATCAATCTAACGTTGACTAACAACAAGAGACAGCCTAGTTGTCTATTGTTTTAGCATTTAATGCGTGCAAGTCTCTAACAGCGCACCTCAATACAACATTGGACAACATGGAAGATAACGGATATCAGAGAAGATCCTTTCTCCTGTTGCGTGCATGGAAAGCTAAAGACTGTCGAACAAGAAGCTCTATAGTGACATGCAGTCTAACATAAACAAAAGCTTAGAGACAACGGGCACTTCAACGTTCAAATTTCAAATAGAGGATATATAAAGAAGACTGAAGATCCAGAAGAAGACACCTTGAATAGAGAGACAACGCTTTCAACAATTTTTCAAGTCTTCTGTGAGAAGAGCCAAGTTTTTCACTCACATTTGTTCTAGCTCTTCCTCTCTGAGATTAGTGTAGATCCTTGAGAGAGCCTCTAGTACTGAGAGAGATCAATTCTACAGATCCTTTCTTTCTCAGTCTTAGCTTCAGATCTAGCATTGTATAAGCTTGATCTAGGGGCTTGTTTTCATTTCCACATTCTTGTGCTTACTTCCCTTTGTGTTGAACGAAGACCTGGGGTTCCAGGGTGTGTATTCCCTTCGTGTAGAAGGAAGACCTAGTGGTATCCAGGGTGTTGTAATTCCTCTTTGGGTTGTGAAGAGAAGACTAGTTGCGGCTGGGTGTGTAAGGGTCCATAAGGGGGACTGTACTCTTGGGTAGTGAAATCCTAAGGTATTACTCAGGGACTGGACGTAGGACTCATAAGGAGAGGGGATCCGGACCAGGATAAATCTTTGTGTAGTGTGATTACCTTTGTATGTTTGCTGTTTACCTTTACTAACACTAACAACTATCGAAGTGTGTTTTGTGTGACTGTTTTGTGAACATATTTTTTTAGGTTCTCAATAATTTTAAGAATCCCATTCCCCCCCCCCCATCTGGGCTTGCTAGTTGGGCAACACCAAGGTCAATTCTCTTCTTGCTCGGACAAGGTCTAGGGGCAAAAGGACACTGACTTGTAGACTAGTGGAGGTGTAACTCATATGTATGAAGTCTTAAAGAGAGACGATCTGTTCAAAAGAAAGAAAAGAAAAGGAAAGAGAAAATTGACAAGAATGAAAAGTAAGCGAAAATTTGAAAATAAGGGCATGTCAAAAAGTGGCAGTACAGTTCCCCACGGAACGCCCTTGAGCCCGGTCGTACGTATTCCCCGGACAAAATAATGACCACAAAGTCTCTGGACAACAGACAGATTCCATATGAGATACACCCTTGCAAGCATACAAGCCAGTCTCCCAAGCACCAAGTCCAAGTCTTGTCTCCTTTAAGTCTTCCTATCCCCGCTATTGACTGGAGAACCCCCCACCTGGTCTACGTTAGAACATTAGTGACTAGGGGCAAGTGGCCTTTGGGGAGCCAAAAGCAAATGCACACTGTGCTTAGGGGATATTTAACAAACATAAGATAGGAATAAGATCTATAACCAATGACTCAAACGCAGAGGATGTCGTTATCAGAAAACCCCAAAAATCCAAAAAAATCAGAAAACCCTAAAAATCTAAAAAAAATAAGAAAACCCTAAAAATAAAAAAAAAATCAGAAAACCCCAAAAATCCAAAAAAATTAGAAAACCCCAAAAAATCCAAAAAAAAATAGAAAATTCCAAAACCCAAAAAAATCAAAAAAATTCAAAATAAAAAAAATAGGAAATCTCAAAATTCAAAAAAATTAAAAAATTTTGAAAATTGAAAAAAAATGTGTGTACATATCACTTTCTTTTAGCATGCATTATTTCAATTTACTTTCTGCATATTTAAATAAGGCTCGGCCCCTTGACAATTACGAAGTTAAAATCATTTTTACTTAGCGCAAGGAGCTGAGCCAAAGAGTAGATCTAACCTATTTTCCTAAGTATGCAGGGACAGGGAATTTTTTGGAATGTGCGCAACGATGTACTCAGGGTACTCTCTTCCCCTCTCTCTTATTCGAATCTCATCTTACACTCGTGTCAATTGCAATTCATTCATTTTCCATAAATATTGACATAAAATAAAATATCCACTAAGAGATAAGCAATATGTACAAAGATAAGGGGGAGGTGGCTCATAAACTCCTCACTGTCCACCGCCACTCTCCCCGGATCCTTCATGCCTATCTGGTGGTGGTGGCATCTCACCACCACCCCAACCGCGCCTAGCGCTCGTCTCACCGCCGAGGCGCCTCTCCTCCTCCTCGTTCCTCCGGCGGCTGGAGGAACCTGCTAAATACTGTCTGACGGAGGCGCCGGTCGCTCTGCTAGCTCCACTCGTGCCGCTCCTTATCCGGCTCCATGATCAGCCTATGGCCGTCATCACCTCCTAAAGCCCCTGTGCTAACGTCTGTTGTGCATGCAGATCAGCGCGCAGCCGGGCTAGCTCCTCCTGGTCCACTAACGAACCCTACACTCACAGCGTCGCCAGCTCCCTCGTCGCCTCTGCCACCCGAGACTCAGCTGCCTCCGCCCGGATGCGCAGCTGATCCCTCTCTCCTGTCACGGTGTCGACCTGCCCCTGCAGCTGGGTCGCTCGGTCCGTGGCAGTCCTCAGCTCCATCTCCTGCAAGAAAAGCCAAGTCAGTGCCAAATGTAAATGTAAATAATTTTCAATTTAAATCAATGTATTGCTTACCCTCTCAGCCAACTCTGCCCACGCCTCCTCAACCCTCCTCACCGCGGCTGCCAGTCGATCCTCCAGATCTGACTGGGAGCCCTCTGCCGCTCTGGAGGAGGAAGCACCAGCCTCCGCTGCTTTCTGCAGCCTGTCTAACTCCCTCTGCTGCATATGCAACACACATCAGTTTCTCAAATCAGCTAAGGAAATTGGTAAGATACTGAAGTCTGAGTAGGTACTTACCAGCTGCTCCGCCTCCCTCTGGGTGACCTCTCGATCCTGCACCGTCAAGTGGAGTAGGGCCCGAAGCGAGGCAATCTCGCCAGCCATGTCCACCTGCAAATTCATTTCAAAACCATTAGCCTAATTCAATAAAAGGAACAATTCACAAGGTCAGGGTCTAGAAGATTTACCTATCGTCGTGCGCCCTTGTAGACTCTCGACCCGTACTTTAAGGTGAAGGCCTGAGGGTATGCATCGTCGGATGTGGCTGTCGACTTGACTTGCTTGCCCCGGCGCTCCCAGTTCTGGATCTACTCCTTGGCTTGCTCGCGCCAGTCAGTGGTGTCATGAAGTCCCCTGAAGCTCCGACCAGGCCTAGGTGTCCAGTCTCGGCTGGGGAACTCCACTACGCTCTGACGCAGGCCAAGTGACCTCTGGGTCAGATGTAGGTGGAGACGTAGCACGAGGTTGAGTGCATGCACCCACATCACCCTACCAAAGTAGGGGCAGGCCTGTACCAACTAGGGCTGTCCCTCATCACCCTCCTCTAGATATGGCTGCCACACCACCTGCACATCAATGAACATCTGATTAGTAGCTAGGCAATTAATTCAAATCATTGAACTTAGAGAGAGGGGTTAGATCACTTACATCTAGCTGAGGGTAGGTGTCGATCGCGTCTTGGATGGACGCCAGCTGGTCCTCAAGCATATGCATGTTGCGGCGTGGCTCCCAGCGTCGAGCTATGGGCACGAGGCCCGGTCGCTCCAAAATCCCTCTCCTCAGGCCAGGAAGGTGAAGGTAGGTTCAGACCTGCAAAAGCATGAAGGCAGTCAGATCTTAATTCATAGCAAGCAATATGTAAAGGGGGCAAAGAGAAGAAAATTACCTGAAGAAAGGGAAAGAACCCACTCGTGGATGTCTATCGCTTGGAGGCGCCCAAGCTGTCAAACTGATGAGCTAAGAAAGCTGCTCCCCACGCGAAGTCCCCCACCTGGCCTAGGTCCTCCAGTAGTGGCAGAAATTGGCAATGGATCGCATCGCCCCTCGTGGCAAACAAAAGTCTGCCAAGGAACAAGATGAGAAAGCGACGCAGGTCCAGGTCTGCCTCAGCTCCTGGCTCATCAGCTAAAACCTCCCGGTACTCTCTCGTCAACCTCTACAACTGCCCATCCACCGTCTCTCCTACCTGCTTCCCTGTCTTATAAAGCCCTAAACTCTCCTGAAGTCTCACTCTGGGGATAAGGGAAGACCTCGGCTCTACGATCAAGCCTAGGAGTCTGTGGGCTATGTCTCTATAACAAGGGTAGGTGAACCCACTCACAGGCCACCCGTACACCCTCAATCCTATGATCCGACTCACATCTTCCAAGCTGGGGATCATATGACCCCATGGGAACTCAAAGGCAGTCGCCTCCACATCCCACCTGCTACGCAGGGTCTGGATGAGTGCGGGATCCGCCCTCATCCTATCCATCCTCAGTACCTCCCCAAACCCCATCCCATCTAACCTCTCTCTCTGGAAGCTAGGAAGGGCTAAGTACACCGCTAAGACTAAGAACCAGGAGACCCGGGCCCTCATTTCTCCCTGCAAGCACAATTCAATCACATAAATTAGTTAAACCTATCCTATTTTGCTTGCTCGGCTGAGGTCGCATCAGCCTTGTGGGCCGTGACCTTGTCGCGGTGCCACAATACGCTGCAGCGTAATTGCGACCCCTTAGGTCACCGCGACATTGTCGCAGCCCTAAACCCTGTCGCGACATCTGGTGTCGCGACAAGGGCAGCCGTCGCGTTCTCAGGCGATGGCCAGCCTAGATCTTTCTTGTCCGGGGTTGTTTCCTTTGGGCGTTTCGCCCTACATCTGCCCTCTTGGGGTTTTTCTCATCCTCACCCTCACAATCCATTCAAGGTTTAGGGCACCGAGGCTTACCTTTTTCATGGCCTCTTGCGGGCCAATGCCGCTGCCTCGAAGTCCATCGGCGGTGCATCCTCCTCCGCCATCACCACATCCTGGGCCTCCTCCTCTACTGGAGAAACCTCCTCTCGCTGCCGAGAGGCCCTTATCACTGGTCGTTTCCTCCGCCCGTCGCTCGGAGAGCCACCACTACCGCCATTCCCTCCCTCCATTGCAGAGAAAGAGGGAGAAAGAGAGAGTGTAGGGTGAGAAAGAGAGAGAGTAAGCAAAAGGGGGTTCGAATCACCGGAGGGGGGAAGAGAGTGTTTGAGCACATAGGGAAGAAGAATGGGCACCCCTGCGGTTTTGAAATGCCGGTTCTTGTCGTGACGCTTTTTGGCGTCGCATTCCTGTCGAGACTCTAAGGTGGGCCATGATAGTGTTGCACACCCCCGCCATGTCGCGACATGAAGACGATGGTCCTAGGCGTCGCAACATCAACAGAACATTGCGCAATGTGCAGAAAACCAGTCTTTATTAATTCAAATCATCAAGTTGCAATGCCTAATCTTTCCTACACTCAATCAAATGCTCTTTCAGCCCTAACTACCACCTGGTGCAATGATCTAATCCACATCAAGCTCCCAGTGCAGCTGGACGGACCCTCTTCAATGCCTCGATGTACTCTCGGGTCATGTCCTCGTCCTCCACCACCTCCGCCTGAAGGAGGCTTGTGGCACATCCCTCCCAATGGACGATGGCGCTTCTCACATCCCGCTCATCTTGATCATCACCTCTCTTCCATTTTTGAATGGGCGAGTAGTGAGAAAGCAGAGGCACCATCGTGCGTGCAGCACCACATTGGAGATGGCAGTGGTCCAGGTTATAGAAAACCAATGCTTCATTGCCTAAGAGTCGAAGTGCTAACCCGGGACGCTGAGGTAGGTGTATCATCATATGGTGGAGGAAGCGTGGGCGCATGTCGAATTCTACCATCGTCATTGTTTTGAAGTAATCGCGCCATTCTTTCAGTCCTTTCACTTGTGTCGTCTTGCACCACGCCTGCGGTGTCATGTAGAGGGGTGCACCCACAAAAGCTAATGGGTGGTGCAGCATGCTCTTGCACTCAGTAGAAAGATTGTCCATCGCCCGAAATTGAATGTGCATTCCCATCCAGAGCTCGAGGGCGATAACAGAACCATAGAAAGGGCCTCCAGTGGCTGCAGAAGAAAGACTGGCATAAAGATAACCAAGGACGGCCTGTGCAATGCTCATACCTTCCGATACGGAGTCGATTATGCTCAGGTTGGCAAAGGAGATGGCACCGTCATCTGCCGAAAAAAGAATAACACCGTAGATGCAGATGGAGGCGGCTTTGGCTATAGCGAGGTGGTTCCCAGTCTTGCATTTACACTAAGAAATGATCCACTAGGAGATGGGAAGGAGATGAACCTAGTTCTGGCTAGTCATGCTGTGCAAATCCATTTTCTTGGTGGTGATCTCGCCGAGTATGCTCCACACATCGATAGGCGCCACAGTGTAGGAGAGGGCATGCTCCTCACCTCTTTTGTACTTGGGGAGACCCAACATCAGCTCCAGTTCCTCCAGCAGTATAGTGGCCTCAAACCCAGGGAAGATAAACGTATGTGTCTGGGGATGCCACAATTCCGCCAGTGCAGTGATGTTGTCCCACACATGCACGATCTTGTGGTACTGTTTTGCCAGAACTAGCACCGTTGAGAGCCCCCATTCACGTAGATGCTGGGTAGAATCTAGAAGGAGCATCTCAATCATGGGTGCCAACCACGGGACTTTGGAGAATCTCCTATGGCCCAGGAGGATCTAGGGTAGCAGAAGAAAAAGAAGAAGAGGGTTGGTAGCAGCAGGAAAGGAAGAAGAAGAAGAACATGGAGAGAGAGAAGATCTAGAAAGAGAAAAGTGCACTTACTTGGAGTTTCGGCCTAGCGCAAATGTGCCCGCGCACGGCGGAGAGGCATTGTAGCTCGGCATGGGACACTCGGGCCGCTTTGGGGCTTGCATATGGCTTGATATCATCCTGGAAGGCAGAGAAAGTCCTCTTCATGGCTGAGGAGAGAGAAAATTGGAAGAGAGGAAGAGAGAGAGAAAGAGCTGCGAGTTTAGCCCCCTAAACACCCCTATTTATAGAGCCCTGGGGTAGCAAGTTCAGCTTAATCCCGAATCTAGGTGTTAGGATAATACTAGGAGTTGTTTAGGAGTCCTATTAGTAGTCTAGATGGTCTTAGGATAGGATAAACACAGATTTTTTCTGTGTTTATCGCCTCAGTCAATATCGCGACGCCGCAATATGACGCCTTCATGTCGCGACCACATAGGGCGTCGCGATTATGTCGCGGTCTCCTGGTGTGTCGCCTTTCTATCTTGAGTGTTATTTTGTGTCTGTGCATAGTTTGTTTGCTTAGTTGATTGTGTGTGTGTATTATGTATCATTGTTGTGCTTATTGCTTTGATTATTCGCCAAAAAATCAGAAAATCAGAAAATCAAAAAATGGGACTTCACAGGTAAATTCAGGTAAGTATTTCTATTCCTATTCTCTTGCATTACTATATGGTATTCTACTTATTATATCATTTCAAGGACCGGCTGGTTCTCAATGTGCTCTAGGATTTGAGTTTCCCTTTACCAAAAACAGTGATAATCTAGGTGTACATTGTTAATCGTTGGATAGGCCGTTAAGTGAGGTAAGTCTGGGAACGACGGACTCTGTCTTGCACAGCGGTTGCAGGAAGACTCTCGACCCATTCTTGTCTGGTTTAGCAATATTATTCTTGATATATTTTCTATTTTCTCCTTTCTTTGCATTTGTTTTAATGATTTCTTTTCCTTTAGCCCAACATGCATCATGTAGGACTTTGAGCTTTCACGTCTCATCCCTAGCTAATAGTGAGCCCTTGTTGAGTGCCCAACCATTCTTCATTATTCTAAACAAGAAATCCTATTCCACTCCAAATCGTAAGGTCTGCCTCCGAGTGAGTTGTTCCTATCAGTTTGTCAAAGATTTCCTTGTCTGGATTCTGTATACAATTTCATCCTTATTCCTTTTGATCCGTTTTAGTTGCGAACCGCTCCCAAGATAGAGTCATGAGTTACCTGCCTGGCACTCACATGTCCTTCCAAAATGAAACCTGCAGGCCAATCGGCTAGGGTACCTCTCTTCTTCTCCCTAGGGGTTGATCGGGACTTCGGTCCATTTGACTTATGCCTGTGCAAATAAGTGTTTGGTCCAAGGGAGGAGAGTCCCAACATGATTATTAACTGCAGGAGTATGGACTTGTGGTGTGTGGCATGACACTAGTATATGTGCAAGATTTGAATGTGTCATCGTGTGATATGATATGTTTGACCATGTGAATATCTATTATTGTGTGATATGGCCAGTCTCCTTTTATATGATACATTTTTTCTTAAATTCCTCATCCAATGCTATATGAAAGTTAGTACATGATTCGCTATGATATCCATTGATTATTCTACTATGTTCAACCATTTTAACTTGTTAGTAATGTCATGCATGTCTTGTCATCATGTTCTTGTAGAGACTCTACTTATTAAATTGTTAATCACTTATACCATTGCCTGCACAATGAGATGTATATCCTACTGGGCGTTAGCGTGCTCACACCTATTTTCCTAGACATTTTCAGGTAGTGATGATGAGGCTATGGATAATGAAGGGAAAGGGCAAGAGTGAAGAGCACATAGATATCATGCAGCTATGGGATAGTCTATAGTAGATTATTTACTTGAGTCTATTATGTATTTGAACAATGGGCCCTATGGTTGGCTCTGAAGTTTTATGGATGTAATAAGGAGTTGTTATTTGGAATTAATATTGACATATTGTTTAATGTTATCATCACATTCTCTATATAATTGCTCAATTTCTGATCTGAATACAGCTGCGCATTCCGAAATTCCGTGCCGGGGCGTGACAACGCAATTGATCGATTATGGTTCTGCCGTGGCACCTTTGGTTTCAAGTACTTGTACCCTTCTTAGGTAGCTATTGTTGTGGCACGTCGTGTGCCGATTTCAGGCGTTGTTGTGGAGCTGTGCTCTATGGAGGTCATGTTGTATGACATTCCACTTGTCATGTTTTACCCTTCTGTGGGTAGTCCTCCGATGTGTGTGGTGGATTGGCTCCTTGGTGTCAATCCCATTACCTTCCGTCGGTAGTTTGCCTGTATGGCTTGTGGTTTAGTCATTTCAGTTGTTGGGGTGGATTGGTGTTTTTGTGCTGGTCTTGTTGCTCTCTTTATTTTTTGTGAACTGTGTTAGCTAGTGTGTTTATGTTTAATTAGTTTAATTATGTTTATTGCAAGCATGTCATAGTTCTACTATCGGTGTTACCAGTGAGACCCTATATGGTGTAGGAGTTTATTCCTCTGTACAGTTTCTGGTTGTTGTTTCTCTTTTTGGGAGGTCTCTGCTGAGCCTATGACTTTATGAGGCCCACTCCCTTATAGCTCTTTTCAGTTGTTAGCAATGTATTTGGCATGTAGAGGTGTTGTGGCGGACTTGTACCACCAGCAGTTGAGTTGTAGTTGTTGTAGTGTGAGCTTCTGCTCCCTCACGGTATGCCCCAGGTAGTTGTACTTTTCTCTTGGACATGTAATAATGTATTGGGACAATGTAAATCGTTGTAAATGAGTATGAGAACATGTACTTCCTTGTCTCTTGTACTCCTATGGTGATCTTTTATATTCTGACTGAACACATGTGTGAGTTATCCCATGTGAGACTTCGGTCTGTTCGCGGGAGGCGGGTCTGGATATGAAGCCTTATTGGGCATAAATATCCAAGGTCGCTACATTAACCATCTGCATAAATAATCATCAAATGCACTATAATAATATCCCTAGATAATATATCTTATAAACGCTATGTTTGTATGTCACATATGATCTTTTGCTTGCTCTAAATTTTCTTGAAGTCCAACTTCGACTCTTGAATAGTCGAAGTGAGATATCGATTTATGAACAAAGGTCATCAATCGAAGTCCAACTCCGACTCTTGAACAGTCGAAGTGAGATATCGATTGATGAACAAAGGTCATCAGTCGAAGTCCAACTCCGACTCCTGAACTGTCGAAGTGAGATATCGATTGATGAACAAAGGTCATCAATCGAAGTCCAACTCCGACTCCTGGATAGTCGAAGTGAGATATCGATTGATGAACAAAGGTCATCAGTCGAAGTCTCACTGTGACTTCTATGTAGTCGAAGTCAGACATCGATTGATGAAGTTCTACATAGCGATTGATGAAGTATTATTTTGATTGGCTTTGTAATCCTTTATGTAATATTTCTGAACATTGATTGGTGAACAAATCATAATATGTTTTAAAGATATGTCCATCTATTAATAATTAATAATCTTCTAAATATCTTTAAACTTACTTGGCTTATAGTTTTTCACTTCAACTCTTCAACAGTTGAAATGCAGTTTGACTATTGATGACTTCCTAGTCTGCACTACTTTTCCAAAACATGTCTCTTGGCGGAAAATGAATTTTCAAACATACTTCATATGCCTATCCTATTATCTCTTTGACTGAAGTTATCTTTTGTGCATATCCCAGTAGGAGTGTTAGTAGGAAATATGGGAAATGAATGGAGGACTCATTTTCTGCTGACAGAAAGACACTTACCTAACACAGCAGGAGTGTCAACAGGAAATATGGGAGAGGAATGGAGGTGACTAACTAACATATTTCTTATGTCCATCCTATTCCTATGCATTAAATGCTCTTAGGACTAAGAGAGTTGGGACACCTGTTAGACAGAAGAAGAAGAAGAAGAAGAAGAAGAAGATGAGCAATAATTAGAAAAGCTCCAACAAATATGTTCAACTGGTCCATAAAATGATAGAGGCTATGAAGAACAAGTAGGGAGTGAACCTGAAAATCTTTCAAGGAGTGTACATCTAGTGAGCATCCAAACGTCATACACACTCAAAGAAAAGAGAGGAGAGGATGTGCTCGAGCCTTGTCACGTCCCGTCATTTAATATATCTATAAATGCCGGAACGTGAGTGAACGAGAAATCAAGAGTAAAATTGAACTAATTGAATAGTAAATTTGCTCAGAGGCTTCAATAAATAAAAATTATTATTCACCATTCAATAAATGTTACATGGTTCTTGATTTACATTGTAAAAATAAAATGCCACCATGGTTAGTCTCTCCACACACAAGTCCCGAAGTCCCGCCTTGTAAAATTGTAGATTATCTGAAAAAGTGGTATTTGATGAGCTAACTAGCCCAGTAGAATTCAATTCCTTGAAATAGAAAGGATTCAAATGTATAATCTTAAGATAAGATCATATGTATAGCTAGCACTGAGTGTTCAAGAAATTGGACAAATGAGCCAAATTGATATCATGTATTGAACAAGAATAGTTTAGAAGCAAGATCAATAACTCAGGATGATACTTGAATTCAGAATCAAACACATTATCACACACACAAGCATGATGAGATGAATAATCAAGCACGAACTGATGCAAACCAACATCCATGATGTCCTCATCGCCCCCGCGCGGCCACTGACGAATTCGGGCGCTCCCCCCAGGACTGAACCAGCCCTTTATTTGCCAGGCATAATTTCTAAATGAGTTCGAGACTCTCAATTTGTCATCATCACACACTCATCATTGTAATGATTCAAGGATACACAAGGGTTCATTCAAAGTTTACACACAAGAGTGAAGGAACTTTGTTTCCTTACTGATTTCAGAAATCGATAGTCCTTCGAGGTCAGTTTTGTTCGAAACTTTGAAGAAATGGTTCATGGTGGAAGAAAAGTAACATGACTGATTCTTGTAGGTGTTTAGGTGGTAAAAGCCACAAAATATAAGTGGTCCATTGGTTGGAATAATTGGGTAAGATTTACAACAAGAAACGGAGCAAAACAAGTGCTGGAAACATGGCACTATCAGCACCTGTCGACAGGCACAAGCTTGCTGTCGACAAGGGCTGGTTTCCAGAACTGAAATTTCAGTTCTGTGTGTTCCTGTCGACAGCAAGACAAGGGGCTGTCGACAGCAACACACAGTGATGGTTTTCTGGTTTCTGGAAATAGGTTCCTGTCGACAGTAAGAGGTTCGTCTGTCGACAGGTCCTATGTGAACTTTCAGAAAGTCATTAAATTTAACTCCAAATGGTTCTACAAAGTTCCTCTATCACTCCTAACATGATTAGGACTTTGAACAAGGATGTTTTCAGTTTTATAGCTCAATGTAACATGACAAGAAAATGGAAGAAAGATCATGGAATATAAATCACATGGATGACTAGCAAGAAGTTAAACTCAAGGGAACTTAATGGAGAGCACTTTTCTCAGGACTGTACACTCACTTGAGACTTCCATGGTCTCTTAACGAATCAATTTCACGAAGGAGAAAGAACTGTTATGGTTTTGTCTACACTATACCATGGAACCGATAGGATTTCAGATTTTAAACAAGTTGAGGGCATGAAAAAGGAGTAATGTGTAACTTCTCATGGCTTAAGGACTAACTAAATATGAGGAAAGGTCTAGTTTCTACCATGGACAATCTCTCTAAGCTTTGGAAAATAGCATGACTTCTTCAGACTTGAAAATCCCCTGACTTATCAGATTTGAAAATAGCATGCTAAGGTACCACATACCATTAACCAGCAATTCAAGGAGAAATAACAGGGAAACAAAGGAAGGTTAGAAAAAGAATCCTCCCATGATCATACTTCCTGAACTAAAGAATGACAGACACATGATAAGGATCACTTCAAACAATCAATCTAAGAGTGGAAAGGAAGAGAATTAGGAATTGAATCCTACATACACAGATACTGAAACATAATTACAAGAGATGGACACAATTCTCATAAGAATTCCCAAGTTCAAAGGTAGATATGAAGGTGTTCATGAATTCTTTAGCAAATGTAGGAGACAAGAATTTAGAAAATAGTGAGAAAGGAAAAGAATTCTACCTAGCTTGAAGAAGATAGCGAAATAACCACAAGTAAGAGAAGAAATTAGTTGAGGCTTGTTGTGGTGGCTGCAACAACCTCCTAAAATATGCTTTTCTGGCTTCACAGCTACACCCAGCAACCTCCAGCACTAGTTCGGGCAGGAACAAAGGTGCAGAAAGAATAATAGCTTCAGCTATTCCCAGCTGTAGATACTTGTTCGCACAGCAGCAGCATAACAGGAGAAAGGAGATGTGTTCGGAAAGATAGTTATGGGACATAACAGGGTATATTTATAACCCAAGAGCCCATGCATGCACAACGACACGTTGCTCCTTGACGTGTCACAGTAAAACTGATTGGGTTTTGCTGGGAACATGTTTTACATGCATGCAACCTGAGTTTAACACCTAAGGTAACTAGGTGTTACCTTCATCCTTGGTGCGGTGGCCTTCTCAAAGCCCCACACGTATGCAACCCAGAAATCCCATAAAATTCCCACCGTAATTGGCCCTTAAATCAACTGACCCAAAGATTCCTATGTAAACCTATCCAAATGGTGTCCATTTGTGTTCAAATTTCAACCATAGACTATTGTGATAGCTTTACAAATTATGGTGATTTTTATTTAATTTTAGATTTTATTTTACACTGGGTGAAAATTTACTCGAAAAATAGTCGCGTCGACTTATCCTCGAAGTCCGTACGTCGAAAAATTCAGAGATTTATATTTCTGAGATCTCCACATTTTTCTAGAAATTATGATGTTCTCAGATTTTTATTTCGTTATTTTTCGGTGTCGCCCTGTGGGAGCGTGCACCTCTGTGTACGACACTGGGGTAACGTATGTTACCATTAATTAAACCCAAATTCTAATTATTTCAATTTAATGACAATACTAATGTATAATAACCATATTATTAATATTTTCTTAGCACTTTAAAATTTTTGGGGTGTTACAAGCCTATTCAAGAGAAGCATTCAAGCTGAAGTTCCAGCATTCAAGCTTTCCCCTCCTTCTCTCTCTCTCTCTCTCTCTCTCTCTCTCTCTCTCTCTCTCTCTCTCTCTCTCTCTCTCTCTCTTTGTGCTTCTGTGTGTCTGTGTAATCTTGAGAGAGAGGCTTTTAGCCTGAGAGACTTGTATTCTTTCGGTAGACATCTTTAGCTTTCAGGTTGCTATTGGAGATCAAGCAAACTAAGTTCTTTATTTTAGAACTTGATCTCCATAGCCTGTTATTTCTTTCCAAAGAAGAATAAGGATTGTTCCTCTTCCTGTGTGAAGAGAGGACCAGCAGGTTTGCTGGGGGTGGTGACCAGTAGAGGGTCTGTACTATGTGTTCCTCCTTTTTTTTTTAGGGAAGAACCTAGTTGAGGTTTGTTCCAGCAGAACCACACTGAGATTTGTACCAGGAGGTTGGCTTTTTAACCTGTAATAGAAGTGGGCTGCCTTCTTACCCAGAAAGAGAAGAAGACCAGCAGGGGCTGGGTGTTGTATATCCTTGGGGGATTGTACCCTAGTTAGTGAAATCTTAAGAGTGTGCTTGGGGACTGGATGTAGGACTTCCATTCGGAAGGACCGAACCAGGATAAATTCATTGTGCTCTTATGTGTGATTATTTCCTTAATAGCTTCTGCACTACTACTCTTTACCACACACAACTACATTCACTAACTATAGTGTAACATTGCGGCTGTTTGGATCCGTGTTTAATGGTTCTGGCATGGTTCTCATGGCCAATGTGGGGTCAATGAGCCTTGGTTGTGGCTTCCGAGTCTTGTGTGGGTGTTATGGGCCTTAAGTTTTAGCCTATATAGCCTGCAGGTTTTCTAGTGAAGAAGGCAATGGGGTATGTCGTCGCATTTTGAATGCGATGGCTTCCTACATCACGATTCACCAAACTGCCTTTCCGGTGGGCGACGTGTTTGGTGACAGTTTGGTCTGTCGCATTTAATGGATGTTAAATGCGACGTCTGCCTACGTCGCAATTTTGACTGTCGCATTTATTGCTCTGTTTCGGGCCAGATAGAGCAGAGGTGGCTCTGTCTGGCAGAGAGGAGGAGGTTTTGTGGCTCTTTTGGTGTTTTTGGCTTCCAGGTGGCTGGCTCGGTGCGGGTTCTACACGAGGAGGATGCCCGGAGGGTGGGCTTGCTGGCAGTGAGGCGTTTCTTGCGTTCTACGGGTTCTTCGAGTTGGTAGGGAGACTTCCCCTTTTATTTCATGTTATTTAAATAGTTTAAAGCTTTAAAAGCATGATATAATAGATCGTGGTAGCTCAGTCTTTGTTTTATGAGCTTAAGTGTGAATTGCATGGTATGTTGATGGTTTTCTGGAAGAGGAAATGGGGGTTCAGTCGTCTGCCTAAGAAGGCGACTGGCAGTGAAGCAACTGTGGAATATTCGTCATGGAAGTTCCTTATGGGCCTCGTATGCAAGAAGGCGATTTCAATCTAGCAGTTATGATCATCTTCCTGGAATGCCTAAGCGTGTTTGCATGGCTGCGAACACTATTATTCAAAAGAACACGATTTGGATTCATGGTTAGGGTGACAGGATTGACATCTTGAAGGACATTTGGCTAGGTGACCAAACGTTGTCTGGTATGCTTTAGGGCTCTTTTGAGGGCGAGGGTATCTCTCTGCAGGGGGTGGTTCGTGATGTTTCCCATCCTATGAGGGCAGTTTTACCTGGTGCGATTCTTCAAGGCCTGCAGCTGACTGATGAGGAGGACAAGTGTGTTTGGGCTGCTGCTCCCAATGGCTCTTTTTCTACCAGCTCAGCTTATAACTTGGTCAGGGATATTGGGGTTCGCCGACTTGCTATTCTGAAGACTTGGCAGCACTCCTTTAATCCTAGAGCATCTTTGTTTTGTTGGAAGATCTTGAATAGAGCGGTTCCTAATGACAGTAGAATTTCGGACAGTGGTATTCCAATGGTTTCTAGATGCCATTATTGTACATCTCCTCAGGTTGAGGACCTCAATCATGTGTTTATTAACAGTGATATAGTTGTGGAGCTTTGGAGCTGGTTCCTGCTTCTTATTAGCAATAGAATCCATCTTCACAGTCACATTACTGCCAGGATATGGGGTTTTATTCTGCATTCTAATATTCACTCTCCTTTTGGATTCATATCCCTTTACTGCCTGATGCTTATGTTGTGGGAGCTATGGAAGGGCAGATGTGTAGCGAGGTATGATGCCAAGAAGATTCGGGCAGGTGATATCATTAGAAGCATTAAGTTTAACATTTCTTTTTCTCTCAACAAAACCTCCTTCAAAATTGCTCCTATGCCATTAAAGCAGCAGATTCTTCAGCATTATGGTTTTGCCCCCCAATTTTCTTCTAAGCATCTGAAACTTATCCGTTGGATTCCTCCTATTGAGAACTTTTGCTTAAATGTTGATGGGGCTTCTAAAGGTAATCCAGGGAATTGTGGTGGAGGTGGTTGTATCTGGGATAGACATGGAAAAGTTCAGGTTGCTTTTGCTCACTTCTACGAGGTAGGCAACAGTCTGATTGCAGAAACCCGTGCTTTATGTGATGGCCTCTGTCTGGCGAGTTCTTTAGGATTTCGCCTTTCTGCAATCTATTCAGACTCCTTATCTCTTGTTAACTCTTTCCAGCAGAGCGGGTGTACATCTTGGCATACCTACAGGTGGTGGCGAGTTGTGAGGGATATGTTGCACGATGATTTCAGTCTACTTTCTCATGTCTTTTGAGAAACAAACTAGGTAGCGGACCAACTTGCCAATCATGCTATCGTTTCCATGCATAATGATGTCTTTTGGGGTGCTTATAGTCTTTCGCATTCTTGTAAGGGGCCGGTTGTAATGGATAGATCTGGTCTTATGAATGTTAGACTGGTCTTACGGGGGTATGCCCCTTTGTAGTTGTATTCCTACCTTTATTAATTTATTTTTGGCCCAGGTGCTCTCGCTGGTGGAGTGGGTCCATTCTCCCCTTCTGGGGGAGGGTGCACTCTCCTAGTTTGAGGCCCTGAGGACCATCTTTTATTTAAAAAAAAAGTAATGGGTAAATAGATAGCAGTTCTGAATGACATATTGTTGTAACTAGCAGGAGTGTTTGTTATACATGCAGTGTTGTAATAAGATTTTGTGATGTTCTACATAAATGTTCAATATATTGTGACAGTTAAGGCAAGGTAACAGTATAAGGTCAAGTAATTGAAATCAGGTTACTTTGAATAAGATTCAAAGAATTAGTAAGAACAGATCAGGTGTTGGGAAAGATGTTCCAACTTTGAGTGGGATTAAGATTGTTAGAAAGAAAGTGGAATGGAAGAAATAAAGAAAGATTGATTCAGAAAAGGGAGGAATGCAGAATATTAGTGTTAGCAAATAAAGGTTTGCAAAGAAACAAATGTGTTAATGGTAATGGGATCAAGCTTTTGGTAAGATTTAAATTTAAATTGCAGGATTACTAGTGTCAACATTAGAGTTATGGCAATAATGGTTCCAGTGAATAGAAATAGAGATGTAATAGTAGAGTACAATAAGAGCAGATGTAAAGATTATACAACAACAGTGTGGACAGGGGAATCAGAAAGGACAGATCATGGTAATGTGTTTAATACAGTGGCAGTAAATTTAAAGTTAAGTATTATTAATTAGAAGAAATGAGTACAGCAGGTCAGCAGATGGTTATAGTCTGATGATTAAAGTGATGTATAGTAAGAGGTTATGGAATAGTGCAGAGTAAGGAATTCAATTGAGCAGAGGTATTCTTTCATTAGAGTATTTGTCAGAATTTGATGTGCTAGCAGAGACAGATTGATTAAAGAATAAAGAATAGATGAGGTTATGGTAGAGTAAAACAGGAAGAATAAGTAATGTGTACAGTTTAAAATTCCTGAGGTGAGTAAATTGTGGAATGCATATGGAGAGGCTTAATCAGTTAAACATAGAAGACTTTTGGGTTGGTTAGCAATTAATTGAAAGAATTGAGCAAAGTTAGTGGCAGGGCATATGTAAAGTCGAATGTGCAGTTTTATCCTTAGATAAGAGAGTATAGTGTTACAACAATACAAGTGAATTATTTGATAAGTCAACCAGATTGTAATTTTCAGTGAATAGTAAAGAGCAGAATATGATAATAATAGTACGACAAAGAGAACATATTGAAGCTTTAGATATTTCCTTTTGGTGGTAGTTGATAAGATGGTTTTTAGTAAGTCAGATTTTAGTTCAGTTAAAGTCAAAATGGCAATAGAAATGGAAAGAATTGAAAGTGTTACTGAGAGTAGAATTTGTAAAGTATTTGACAAGTATCTGATATAATCAGTGTGTGCAGTAGAAAAGTAACATGTAGCATAAAGAAATGGAATAATGGGAAGAACAGAGTTTCAGAATACTATATCAGGTAATTGGTAATTGGCAAAGCAAAACGATAAGTGAGTGCAGACATGAAGCAGTGGCACCAATTAGGGGTGTTCATGGTTTGATTTGGTTTGGTTTATAGGATATTTTTAGGAAACCAAACCAACCCAAATTCAGACTCAACCCGAACTAAACCAAACCGAAGTCCCTTGAAACTAAACCAAATTGGTTCGGTTTAACTTGAAAATAAATGAGCCTTTAGATTCTCTTAGTCTTAAATAAGATTTTAACCACTTGTTTCTCTAATAAATCACTATCAAATAATATTTGAAATGAAGTATTAAATGTTGATGATTATATTAACCTCCATAATATGTATTTTTACGTAAATATATTGAAAATTTTTGATAGATATATACAAATTAAAATTTATTATTGTAATTCGGTTTAATCGGTTTGGTTTTGTTTGGTTTCTAGAGATTAGAAACTGAACCAAACCAAAAAAAAAAATCGGTTTGGTTTGGAACCAAACCAAAATTTTTCCATGTTCAAACCAAACCGAATCGCTCGGTTCGGTTTGGTTTTTTCATTTGAAATGAATAGTGAACACCCCTAGCACCAATAGATAAAGTGAACAGTGAAAATGTGTAAGCAATTGTTGAAGCAGAAAGCAGATTGGCAGTTAGAAACATGAATGAAATTGAGGCAGAGTTACAGTTAATGACAAGTCAGTATTGAAGGATGTATTAAAAGATGGTTTAGTATGACAGAATAGTCAGAGGCAGTGGTTTATGATAAAGAATTTCTAGCAAGCAAAATGACACAGAAAAAGATATTGCAGACACAGCCAGGAAAATATGGAAGTAGGTTGAGTCCAAAGAGATAAAGCACCTACAACAGGTTAGTATGCCTCAAGCTATGAAAAGAATTGGAATAGAAAGAGAACAAAGTTGATTAAATTGTGGCAGGCAAGCAGAGAGTCTGAAGAGCAATTGGAAGCCATGGAGTGTATCTTATTTGTTCTATGTATGGCTTTGCTTCTTTTTAGGTGATAGTCGGATTTGTTGTAGTTTTGCTCTAAATGTCGAGGACGACATTCCTTTTTAGGTGATAGTAATGTAACATCGCGGCTGTTCGGATCCGTGTTTAATGGTTCTGGCGTGGTGCACATGGCCAATGTGGGGTCAATGAACCTTGGTTGTGGCTTTCGGGTCTTCTGTGGGTGTTGTGGGCCTTAAGTTTTAGCCCATATAGCTTGCAGATTTTTTGGTGAAGAAGGCGATGGGGTATGTCGTCGCGTTTTGAACGCGATGGCTTCCTACGTCGCTATTCACCAAACCGCCTTTCTAGTGCGCGGTGTGTTTGGCGACGGTTTGGTCTGTCACGTTTAATGCATGTTAAACATGACGTCTGCCTACATCGCGATTTTGACTGTGGTATTTATTGCTCTGTTTTGGGCCAGACAGAGCAAGGTGGCTCTGTCCTGCGGAGGGGAGGAGGTTTTGCGGCTCTTCTAGTGTTTTCGGCCTCCAGGTGGCTAGCTCGGGGCGGGTTCCACGCGAGGAGGAAGCCTGGAGTGTGGATTTGCCGGCGGTGTGGCGTTTCTTGCGTTTGGTGGGTTCTTCGAGTTGGTAGGGAGACTTCCCCTTTTATTTCGTGTTATTTAAATAGTTTAAAACTTTAAAAGCATGATATGATAGTATGTGGTAGCTCAGTCTTCATTTTATAAGCTTAATTGTGAATTGCATGGTGTGTGGATGGTTTACTGGAGGAGGAAATGGGGTTCAGTCGTCTTCTTGAGAAGGCGACGGGCTGAACCATCGCGTTTTGGTTTGAACGTGACGTCTTAGGCCATCGCGTTCATGTGTTACGATTGGGTTGGATCGGTTGGTTTTGAACGCGACCACTTGTTCCGTCACGTTCTTGTTGAACACGTCTATAACGTCTCGGGTCTTATTGGACTCTTATCGGATCTTTACCGGGTTTAGTTATGGATCTGTGCCTGGTTGACGTCCAGGTGGCTGGCGTCGACTGTGTGTTGGTGGCAAGCGTGTTGCCGTTAGCCACGTTTTGGCATCCATCAATGTTGTTGTCCACGTATGTCTCCGGGTTTTTCTGGAGATAAAACTTGGCGGCAATCGATCAGGATGTCAGGTTGTTGGCGGTTCAGTTGGCGGCAAATCAGGTTGACCTCAACTGATCCGGCCTGTGTTTTTAGGGGCAACCCGAGGGCCATTCTTCCTCTCCCTTCTCCCTCTCTTTCTCTCCATTTTCACCCTTGTTCTTCTCCACTACTTCTGGCGACCGACGGGAGCACGTGGGGAGATCATGGTGCGCGTGGCGATGACGGGACGGGCGGGAATTGACGGATCGGGTGGCAATTTTTGTGGGAAGCTCCTGGGGGTTCGGCGCGAATTGAGGTTTATATGGGATTTATAAGCGTTTCTGAGGTAGGGACATAAACCCTTAGTTCCTTTGTGTGCTATTCCATGCTTGTGTACGTGCGATTTGCGTGGAATCGAGCTTTGGGGAGGGTTTTTCTTCATGCCGGGTTTTAGGGTGTTTTACCCGATCCATGTGTTGGATCGTGTTTTATCGGCATTGTGGTAGTGTACTATGATGTAGGGGAGTGTTTCCGTACATCAGATTGTGGTTTGTGGGGCGGATTTGCCCTGTGTGGGAATCAGCTGGAGGCTGGTTCAGCTACTGGAGGCTGAAGAAGTCAACGTCAAGGAATGTTGACGTTGATCTCTTCAAGGAAGAGGTAAATGGCGTGATCTCTTGCCGTTAAGCTCTTCAGGGGAGAACTAGACGACGAGATCTGTGCCGTCAGGTTCTTCAGGTAGGATATAAACGGCATGATCCATGCCGCCGAGTTTGGGTAAACGGCCAACCTGTGACTGTCTACTTTTTCTAGATGTCTGGAGTGTTGCCGTCTACCTTTTGTTAGCAGCAGTCGATGTTGCCGTCTACTGTTTGCTTGGTGACATGTGATGCTGTCGTTTACTTCCTGGTTGGCAGAGGTCGATGCTGCTATCTACCTGCAGATGTATTCCCAGTATGCTGTGTGTTTCCCTTTCCGTGGTTTGAGGTGTTGACATGCGGTGTCCGCCTGTTAGCACAGTCTGCCAGGTGTAGAGTGTCTCTGCCTGTGCTCGCATTGTGTTTGGCTGTGTTGTGACGTTGACATGTGGTGTCCGTCCATTGCGCCGTACTTCAAACACTGAGAGTGTTTCCGTCTATACTTGTGTTGGGGGGTTGCTGTGCTCCTGTTTCTGTTGTGTTTTCTGGATGTAGAGCTACGCTCCGTCTGGATGACTGGCGTGTGGGGGGTCCTCAGCCAGTGAGCCGGGACGTTGAGTGCGACTCCATTTTGTGCGTACTCCTTGTGGTGGTTTTGAGCCGGTTACCGTGGAGCCCTTTCTCCACCGTCTGAGCCTGGCGTAGGGTAAAACCGGTCATGGACCAGACGCGAGGGAGAGCGTCTGAGTGTGCACACGTGGCTAGGGTTGAGAGACTCTGTGATGACGGGACGCCGAACCGCAGACCCTGGCTGAGTCCTACTTTGTGAGTGCTGTGTGAGCTCTTGCTTGTGAGCTTGTGTGTGTGCAGTGCTTGTGTGCTGTCGAGCCTGCGAGGTTCCAGTTTTCTCAGTGCACTCCTGAGGGAGTGCGCACTACGACACCGGTTCCTGTGTGTTGACAGAGTGTGTGTGTTTACTTACAGTCGCTTTTTGTTTAGCACTGTTTAGTAGCTCAGTTACCGGTGGGGGTTAGTTGCCCTACTGGGTCTCTTTTCTGTGAGACTCACTCCCTTCCCTTCAGGTGGGTCCGTGGGCAGCTTGCGTGTGTCGTGGAGCTTCGTTACTCTGTGCTGGCTCTGCTTGGCTGCTGTGAGTAGTACCCTGCTCTTGTACTCACTGTACTCTTACTTATCTGTTGTCTCTGAGTTATATGTATTAATCATGTTAGTTGTGGCGTGTACATTTGCTTATATGATCTCCTCAGACGCTTTTCTTCTACCCTTCCGAGATTCATCTCGTGGGTTAGCGGGTCATGATTCGGGTTACTGGTCGGGTATCGGTAATGCGAATCATGGGTCGTTATAGTTGGTATCAGAGCCTGGTATGTCGAGATACATATAAGGAAATGTTCCGTATAACTCAGAGTGTGTGGAGTACAGTAGCAGCAAGCAGTTCAGGAGTTGTTTGTGTATCGCGTGTGTGCATGTCCTGTGTGGTTTGACCTTTGTTTCTAGGCAATGTCGTGTTGGGGTAATGGCTGTGTAGGTTTCTCAGCAGGAGGCTGGAGATGCCCCGCCACCACCGCAGACTCGGCCTGGACCGCAGGATGTGTACAGTGGTTTCATCTTACTGCTATTCTTCTCTTGGGAAGTTTTGGGTCCTAATTGGATAATTTTTCTTGTGTCGATAGCTCTTTGGGTTGCTCTGCACTATGCATTCCGGCTCCTTGTGGAAGTTTCGGAAGAGTGTAGAGTTGAGCTGTCGTTGTGGCCGGTTAGACTGTTTGCGTAACAGCCTGCCGTGGTGTTTTCCGGTCAAGTGTGGTGCCTGAGGTAGTGCATCTGGCTTTTGTGTTGGCCAGATTGTTTGTGGTTGTCTCCGAGTGTTTCGGTTGCATCGGTAGGACTTTGTGTGTCCCCGGGGCTCAGATGATGTGTTTTGTTTTCCCATGTCCGGCGTGCTCTCCCAGGCAGTGGTCTGGTGAGTGTGGTGTGTGTGTGATTGACTGTGCTTCTTGTGGAAGCGTCAGCCTTATGTTGCGGTCTTCCATTGCGTTGGGAAGGGACTTGTTGTGTTACATGTCACCTTCCTTAGCTTTGGGTGTTGCTCGGGGTTGTGGTGCTCCACTGTGGTGATATGTTGCTAGGGTATGCATTGTGGCGACCCTAAGGTGGAGTCATCTTCCCCTGAGTTGTTGAGTTGTGTTTGAGTTGAGTTGGTTGCTCCTCTTGTGTTGTCTTTTTTGTGTGTGTTGCCTTTTGGTTGGTAGGCCTGTTCGTGTTGGTTGTGTTGTGATGGTTTTTGGGTTGTCAGTGACGGCGGCTTGGCGGCTGTTGTAGTGATGACTCCTCTTCACAACACTTTCTAGTGCGATTCGTTGCCCGAGCTTACACAGCAGTTGTGTCCTGGCTGTGTTTAGTCTTCGTGGGCATCGTTGATTTGGCCTTTTTTTGTAGACCCATGCTTCTGGTGGTCCTCGTTTTGGTGTTTTCTCGGTTTTGTAGCCCCTCCTAGTGCCAGCGTGTGGTGACACTGGAGTGTGTGGTTTTTCCTGACCTCGTGGTGTGCGTCCGGGGTCCGGAAGGTTTTGGCTTGTCGGCTCTCGACCTTGTGGAGGTATGAGGTAGCCGTGTGTATAGTGAGATTTTGTTCTCGCCTGTTTGTTGTGTGACCTCGATAGGTGTGTCAAGGGTTGTTTCCGCTTGTGTCACCGACTCCGATGGTTTCATAGGAGTCGTGTGTGCGTGTCACGACTATGGTGGATGGTCGTGGCATTGTGGTGTTCGGTTTTACCATATGTTTCTTGCTAGGTGTGCCCGTGCAAGTATCATTATGGTGTGCGCCTCGGCTTGTGCCTTGAAGGCTTTTTGCATACCATTTTTTTTTTAGTATTTGGCCTCTCTATCGGGTGCGATGGAGAAGGTGTACTGTGCTCTTGCGTGCCAGGGAGTTGTTGTGGTTTTTACTTCCCGTGCGACAGAGCCAGTGTCTTGTGTTTTGGCGCACCTTTCTGAAGCCGACGTGGTCGTTATGCTTCAAATGTTGTGGGTTTGTCGTGCGTTTTCTGTGAATCTCTTATGGAGAGTCCCCTTCGGTGGGCCCTATGTCGTTTCCGGGCCCTGGGTGCTGTTGCAGGTGCAGCATCGTGAGCATCTTTTTGGTGCTTTGTGTTTTGTGCCTTAAGGGTTGGGGCCGGTGTGACCTGTTGTGCCCTTTTGGCTTGTGGTTCTTTTGTGCGTGGCGTGGTGAGTCTTGCAGCCGGTGGCGGAGTCTTCTGTTGTTCGTTTGGTGATAGTAAGGTTAATTGGCTTGCTAGTACTCGACCACGTGTTGTTGACGTTGTGAGGTGCCAAGTGCTGGCTTGACTCCAAACGTCTTCTGTGTTTTGTCGCGGCTTGTTGTGCCATGGAGTGAGTGGTTCTGGAGTTGTGTGGCTCCACGTGCGTTGGTGTCCTTGTTGGACCACGAGGATGGTCTGGTGAGACCTAGTGATGATAGTGGATACCGTTTTGTGTATTGAGATTTTCTCCGCGTTTGTCTATTATCCTTGTCGGACCACGAGGAAGGTCTGTGTAAGACCTAGTGGCGACAATGGACATTGTTCCGTGTGTTGCGGACTGTCCACGAGTGCGATGTGACTTGGGTTTTCGTCACCGCATGACTTTTCGATTTTTGCTGATAACCAGTGCTAGCTGTGGCTAGTAGCGTGAGGCTGTCCCCCTGAGTATGGTGGTTGACCCTCAGGTGTTTTTCCGAGTTGTTGTCAGGCAACCGTACACTTTGTCGGGCTTTGTTGCCGACGGTGCGAGTTGCTGACAGGTGTTTTCTCGCATTGTTATCAGCATTTGCGCCCTCTGTCGGGTTGTGTTTTACGACATTGTGGGTTGCCGATTAGCGTGTCCCAACGTCGAGGTCTGTTGGTAGTGGTGGTTGTGTGTTTCTCCGGTAGCGTGTTTCTGCCATTTGGTTGGCCGGTGCAATGTGAGCAAAACTTCATGGAGTTGAAGTGACTGCTTACTTTGTGCCAGTGCGAGTGTTGTGAGCAATTCGAAGAGTTTCGAGTTTTGTGCAGATTCTTCCGGTGTTGGCTTGGGAGCAGTGCTAATGCGGCAGGTCAGGTTGGTGCCTTGCGTGTCGCGTTAATGAAGCCCCACAGGGAGAGTTACCCGACCTACGGCTTGAAGTGTGCAGCTGCGTGTGTTGGCAGTCGTTAGTATCTCCTACTGGTTTGTGTGTCAGGTAATGGAGGACCTGTGTGGATGACCGTGTAGTTCTCCTCTTGTTGGGTGGAGGTGGACAAACGTGTCGTTGCTGGACCAGAATTGGCCCAGTGGGCTGAGAAGTAGTTTGGCTCCTTAGTCAGAGGTTTTGTTGCCAGTGATGGTTTTGACCTTGGTGTGTTCCATGTGTCCTTGTCGTCGAGGTACTTTTGGTTGACAGTACCCGAGTTTTGTTGTTCCTTGTGGGTTGCCGAGTTCTGAGGTTAAAGAACGAGGTGATCCCACTATTCTGTGTTGTTTGCGGCGATGCTTAGGTGGGCGTGTCAACCGGTGAGTGGGATGCGCGTGTAGTTTGTTCCTTTGTGTTGCTGTCTCTTTCCCTAGTGTGGCTAGAATTTCAGGGGCAAAATTCTTTTAAGGAGGGAGGGCTGTAACGTCTCGGGTCTTATTGGACTCTTATTGGATCTTTACCGGGTTTAGTTGTGGATCTGTGCCTGGTTGACGTCTAGGTGGCTGGCGTCGACTGTGTGTTGGCGGCAAGCGTGTTGCCGTTAGCCGTGTTTTGGCATCCATCGATGTTGTCGTCCACGTATGTCTCCGGGTTTTTTTGGAGATAAAACTTGGCAGCAATCGATCAGGACGTCAGGTTGTTGGCGGTTCAATTGGCGGCAAATCAGGTTGACGTCTACTGATCCGGCCTGTGTTTTTAGGGCAACCTGAGGGCCATTCTTCCTCTCTCTTCTCCCTCTCTTTCTCTCCACTTTCACCCTTGTTCTTCTCCACTACTTCTGGCGACCGACGGGAGCACGTGGGGAGATCGTGGTGCGCGTGGCGATGACGGGACGGGCGGGAATTGACGGATCGGGTGGCGATTTTTGTGGGAAGCTCCTAGGGGTTCGGAGTGAATCGAGGTTTATATGGGATTTATAAGCGTTTCTGAGGTAGGGACGTAAACCCTTAGTTCCTTTGTGTGCTATTCCATGCTTGTGTGCGTGCGATTTGCGTGGAATCGAGCTTTGGGGAGGGTTTTTCTTCATGTCGGGTTTTAGGGTGTTTTGCCCGATCCACGTGTTGGATCGTGTTTTACCGGCATTGTGGTAGTGTACTATGATGTAGGGGAGTGTTTCCGTACATCAGATTGTGGTTTGTGGGGCGGATTTGCCCTGTGTGGGAATCAGCTGGAGGCTAGTTCAGCTGCTGGAGGCTGAAGAAGTCAACGTCAAGGAATGTTGACGTTGATCTCTTAAGGGAAGAGGTAAACGGCGTGATCTCTTGCCGTTAAGCTCTTCAGGGGAGAACTAGACGATGAGATCTGTGCCGTCAGGTTCTTCAGGTAGGATATAAACGACATGATCCTTGCCGCCGAGTTTGGGTAAACGGCCAACCTGTGACTGTCTACTTTTTCTAGACGTCTGGAGTGTTACCGTCTACCTTTTGTTAGCAGCAGTCGATGTTGCCGTCTACTGTTTGCTTGGTGACATGTGATGTTGTCGTTTACTTTCTGGTTGGTGGCGGTCGATGCTGCTGTCTACCTGCAGATGTATTCCCAGTATGCTGTGTGTTTCCCTTTCCATGGTTTGAGGTGTTGACATGCGGTGTCCGCCTGTTAGCACAGTCTACCAGGTGTAGAGAGTGTCTCTGCCTGTGCTCGCATTGTGTTTGGCTGTGTTGTGACGTTGACACGTGGTGTCCGTCCGTTGCGCTGTACTTCAAACACTAAGAGTGTTTCCGTCTGTACTTGTGTTGGGGGGTTGTTGTGCTCCTGTTTCTGTTGTGTTTCCTGGATGTAGAGCTACGCTCCGTCTGGATGACTGGCGTGTGGGGGGTCCTCAGCCAGTGAGCCGGGACGTTGAGTGTGACTCCGTTCTGTGCGTACTCCTTGTGGTGGTTTTGAGCCGGTTACCGTGGAGCCCCTTCTCCACCGTCTGAGCCTAGCGTAGGGGAAAACTGGTCATGGACCAGACGCGAGGGAGAGCGTCTGAGTGTGCACACGTGGCTAGGGTTGAGAGACTCTGTGGTGACGGGACGCCGAACCGTAGACCCTGACTGAGTCCTACTTTGTGAGTGCTGTGTGAGCTCTTGCTTGTGAGCTTGTGTGTGTGCAGTGCTTGTGTGCTGTCGAGCCTGCGAGGTTCCAGTTTTCTCAGTGCGCTCCTGAGGGAGCTGCGCACTACGACACTGGTTCCTGTGTGTTGACAGAGTGTGCGTGTTTACTTACAGTCGCTTTTTGTTTAGCACTGTTTAGTAGCTCGGTTACCGGTGGGGGTTAGTTGCCCTACTGGGTCTCTTTTCTGTGAGACTCACTCCCTTCCCTTCAGGTGGGTCCGTGGGCAGCTTGTGTGTGTCGTGGAGCTTCGTTACTCCGTGCTGGCTCTGCTTGGCTGCTGTGAGTAGTACCCTGCTCTTGTACTCACTGTACTCTTACTTCTCTGTTGACTCTGAGTTATATGTATTAATCATGTTAGTTGTGGCGTGTACATTTGCTTATATGATCTCCTCAGACGCTTTTCTTCTACCCTTCCGAGATTCGTCTCGTGGGTTAGCGGGTCATGATTTGGGTTACTTGTCAGGTACCGGTAATGCGGATCATGGGTCGTTACAACGTCGGTGTGGTCCGTCACGATTTGGTGTATGGGTTAGTGTTGTCTTTGTCGCGACGTATCGTCCTATCGCGATTTGCAATTTGATTATTGGAGTTTGACCACTGGGTTTAAATGCGACGTATCGGGCCGTCACGTTCTGGTCGCGACACTGGGCCCTGTCGCGTTAGTTTTGTAATCACGTCTAGGCATGCCATCGTGTTCTTAAGGGCGACAACTGTGTCCGTCGTGTTTTAGCTTCCAAGGTTTGTGTTGTGCTGTGGTGGTTGGGCAATGAGGGTCTTGTGTTGACCTAGCCCTAGTTTTCTAGGGTGCTATTAAGGTGTTTAGGTTGTTTCCATGTTAGTAAAGCATGTTTAGATTAATGGTTTGGTTTATGATTAGTAACGAGTTACGTTAGTTATGATGATTATGTTAATCATGTTAATTATGTTATAAAGGTTATGTGATGCATATGTGTGGTCTGTGTGCATGGTGGTGTGTTGCTATGGAGGTCATGAGATGACCAATGACAGGCAAGGCTATAATGTGGTCATGTGGTTCATGTGCATAATAGTGTGTAGTTTCTTGGAGGTCATGTGGTGACCAGTGACGAGCTAGTTATGATATGTGTACCATGGTATAAGTTTTATGCATTTGGTAAATGATTGATGTGGCTTGTGTGTTCGGCGAGTCTGGTGGTCCGGCGCCTATTCCAGAATTCCTCTTCAGTCGGGTACCCTCGGTTCTGTGTGAGCCAGGCACATTGTGGTTTGTTGTGCTCGGGGTTTGTCCCAGTACTGTATGTACCGTCGAGGTCTATGTCGTCTTCTTGGACACCCTCACTCGTAGTGGTGAACACGGGTCGGTTCGGTCTGGTTTGGCTCATTTTTTGGCCAACCCGAACTGAACCGAATCCCAAGGCCAAACCAAACCGAACTGAACCGGTTTGGTTCGGTTTAAACCGAAGTCTACTACTGTTATATCCCAAGCGCTCGGTTGGTTGAACGGCTAAGGCGTTGGTCACTCCTGGCGCAAGACAAGGTTCGACTCTTGGCTTGCCCATTTTTTCTTAACAAAAATAGTCGATTTTGGCATTTTTTTTACAAAAACAACTCATGGCGAACAAGAGTTTCAAACCCGCGCCGCACAGATTTCTGTTTGGCCCGCTGTAGCCAACTGTGCTACAAGTTTTTTCAGTTGAAAACACACATAATATATATATGTTCAGTTTACTCAGTTTCAGAAAGTGAAACCGAACTGAATTCTATAGGGGCCCAAACCGAACCGAACCGAACTGGCCAGTTCGGTTCGGTTTTTCGGTTTGAACCAAATTATGAACAGCCCTACTCACTCGTGTGTTAGAATCGTACGTTTGGCTGAGGGAAAGACGACAATGGGGCAGCGACTTGTGTGTTGTGGGTGTACTCGATCGCTTGTAGCGCACTCGTGGTTGGGGGTACGGACATCAATAGACATACTGGGCCCTAGCTAGTCATGTTTTCCATGCCTCACTTTAGAGAGCTCAGGCCAAAGTCTCTAAAGGTGCCAGGTATGGGCCTACAACAGTGTGGTCTGCAGGTGTGGTGTTGGTTGGTCTCCACTGTTTTTTGGCTTTAATGTGTGGTTGTGGAGCGGCAGTTGGACCTTTCACCCTTGACTGCGAGACTGAGAGGTAGTTCTTGTGCTGTGTTGTCCGGGTTGAATACTAGTGTCATGAACCATTAGTCTGTTCCCGTATGGTGGCGTCGTTCCTTCCAACTCGTGCTTTGCCAATGGTTCTGGCTTGTGAGTGGTGACTCACTGGTTGTGGTTCGTGATCGTTTGTTGTGTGCCGTGCTGGTGGCACAGTGGCACTTGTGGTTCAGTTGTGGTACCTTATGGCTTCAGGTACCTGTACCCTGTGTGGGTTGTTGTGGCACGCAGTGTGCTAGCCTTTTCAGGTGTTGAGGTGGATTGTTTTCTGTGAGGGTCGTGTTGTGTGACCTTTCACTTGTAGTGTTGGTACCCTTGTGTGGGTAGTTCTCCGAGGTGTTTGTTACCGTAGATATTGTGGTGGACTAATTCTTGTTGATTAGTCTTGTTACTCTTCGTGGGTAGTTGGCCTATGTGGCCTTTGTTTTACTCGTTGTTTCTGTGGGGAACTGACTCCCTGTTGTCAGTCTCATTACTGTCAGACAGTGGTTGGTCTATGTGGCTTGTGGCGTGGTTCTTTCAGCTGTCGTGGTGGACTGGTGTGTCTATAGTAGTCATGTTGCTTCCTTTGTTTCCTATGAGCCGTGTTAGCTAGTGTGTTTGTGTTTAATTATGTTTATTGTTAGCACATTTTTCTTCAGTAGTGTTTTAGTTGGTGCTGCTAGTGAGACCCTTGAGGGTTGAGGACTTGGTTCCTTCTTTCAGTTACTGGTTTGTTGTGTTTTTGGGAGGTCCCTACTGATCCTGTGACTTATTGAGGCTCACTTCCTTACAATTCTTTTCAGAGTTTGCCATGTGTTTGGCTTGCAGCGGTGTTGTGGCAGACTTGTACCACCAGTAGTTGAGTTATAGTTGTGTTTAGGGTGAGCTTTGCTCCCTCGGGGTATGCTCCAAGTAGTTATACTTTTCTCTTGGACATGTAATATTGTATTGGGACAGTGTAATTTGTGGTAAATGAGTACTTTCTTGTATCTTATATTTTTGTGATTGTCTTTTATATTTCTACTAGACACTTGTGTGAGATATCCCTTGCGAGACTTCGGTCCGATCGCGAGAGGCAGACTTAGATATGGAGCCTTATTGGGCATAAATATCCAAGGTCGCTACATATAGTTTCAAGTGGTGATTTTGTCTTTAAGATTTTAGGCTATCTATTCCCCAACACCCCCCCTTTTAGGTAGGTTGCTGCCATCCAAGTGGGCCAACACTTCTCACTTTGTATCGAACACTATGCATAATGGAATATTTTTGTAATGTATATATCAAATCTTCTTTATTTGGGAACAATTGTCCTTTGCATGGCTCCCCATTCCCATATGAAGTAACTAAGGTAGCAATATGTAGACATGTATTAATAGTCATTCCTTCACCTATCAATTCTTCATTCTCATATTCATTTGGAGGTTCTATGATAAATGAATCAATTGCCCCTTCCACATCTACTTCGTTGTCAAAGACCATATATGTATTATTGGCCACCGCATTTTGCACAACATGGTATCCAACATTCTTGTCCTCATTATGATATATATCCTCATTATCAAGTTCTTCATTTTCTTCTTCCTCAGTCATCTCTTCTTCCACCTCTAACTCCCTATACACAACAAAATTTAATTAATATATATATATATATATATATATATATATGCACTACATAAGAGCATAACAATTAAACATAGCATAAGATTCTATCTCTCATATCGTGAGGAACATCCACTATAAAATGGAAATGAAGGTTAAGTCAATGAAAAAAAATTATTCTAAAGGGCCAACTACGTAGTCTTCAAGATTTTCATACAGTGAAGACCTTCAACACTAACAATGTAAGTCCCTTCATTAGTGTTTAGTACCTTATAAAATTCATGAAAATGCAAGAGTCCAACTCACCGTGCATGGTAGTTAGATGTGAAATCAATGTTTTCACCTCTTCTTTCATTATCAATATGTGACATAAATCCTATAGAATCAACATCATCACAAAGTATTCGTGTGAATTGTCTGATTGGTTGGGCATGCTTGTCAACTCAAGCAACATTATCAACTGGGATGTCAACATATTCGCCCAAAAAAGTCGAGAACTTACAAGTTAAAAGAATTTTTGTATGACTTAGATCGTACTTTGTTAACTTATATAAGTTTGTCAATAACTCCACAAAAGTGATGTATTTGTTTGTTTGTTTTTTTTTGATAACGAGGAAATCCCGTCCCGTGTGGCTTTGTGGGCTCAAGGATTGGTGTTCGTAAACTCCAAGGTTAGGACTTGGTAGCTCCTACTTTTCGTGTACCCGTATTACCCTTACCCCACTTGACCGAAAAAACTCCGGATCTACACACCTCGAGGATTGCATATAAATCAGGTAAATCCCCCCCAGGAATCGAACTCGGGACCTCCTGCTTTTAAGCAAGTGATGTATTTGTTCACTTGAAAGGGACGCATAACACTTCTTTCATATTGCGGTTTATAACAACCTTCTTTATGAAGTACTCCATTAATAAAACATATTAACGACACCATTGTACAAGCCATAAGATGACCGAATAGGGATAGCGATGGCAGTGCCCTAGCCGAACAAGGAGGGTCATGACTCTACAATGGGGAAGTCTTGCACGATGTACAATCAATACAAGTATGCCTACCTAAAATGCAAGTGCTCTTGCCTATAGCAAAGAGGCTCTTCGACTGCCTACGGAGGGGCTCCTACCTAGAATGCAAATGCATTGTCAAAATGAACACAAAGATAGGATCTCATACCAAAGGCTACTTAGCGAGACGGCGACGGTGGCCGGAGTATACACTGTTGGTGATAGTGGCGGTGGCCGGACCAAATGTCCCTGGCCAAATAGGGTCTGCATGGACCACTGTGCAGGGAGAAAGAAGAAGAAGTGGGGCAGTAGAGGAGGAGATAGTATTGTTGCCCGAGCCTTTGTAGATGTTGGAGAAGACCCGCTGCGGAAGAAGGCGTCAGTTTCGCTATAGGAGAAAGGAGAAGGAGGTGTCTCTGCGCGTCGAGAGGAAGAAGAAGTGAGGCATGTGGGACTCTGAGGGCGAGATTTAGGACGAGTTCAATATTGATATTGATAATGCCGAGTTTAATGTCAGCATTAACATTGACAATGCCGATATTGTGTTGTCCTCGATCCGGTCACAAAATTGTTTACATGATAGTTTAGTGATTAATTTTATAAATATTTTAATATATATAATTTTATTTTTAATAAAAACCTCTCCCGAGTCACCCAGGCTCGTGTCACTCTCTCTCTCTCTCCATAACCCTCAGCAGCCACCCACGACTCCCCAACGGAACTCCACCACCAATAATTGAGAGAGGTAGGTGGGATGGGCAGTGGGCACACGCCCCCCGCCCTCGAAGAAAAAGTGAAAATCCCATCGAAGCATGCTGCGGTCTCTGAACCTCTTTCTCGGGCTCGGGGCTTCCCCGCTTCTCCACCAGTGGAAGCCCCGCTGGATTCCCGCTCCCTTCCCCGAGGTTGTCCGCCTGCCGGAGCCCAGAGGCATTGCCCGGCTGCAGCTGTTCGTCCCCGAGCTCTGCTCCCGCACCAGCGTCGGCTTCAGGGCCTTCCGGATGTCCGCGGCGCGGCCTGAGTCGAGCGCGGATGGCGAAGGGACTACCGCACCTGCTGTGGCGGCGCGACCGGTGAGTTCTGGTCCTTGTTTCTTCTCCGATGTTGTGTTTTTGGTCTGCAATTGCTGGTTCTAGTGTGTTGTCGGCTGTCGATTTCTCGATTTGTGTATCTAGTGGACTCGGGAGGGGTTTTCTGTTTTTGATTAGCAACGATGTGCGGGTCGACGATGGAGGGAGACTTCGATTCTTGGCTAATAATCAACGTCCTTCGTAGTGATCTTGTTAATTTTGCTGAGACTTCAGTGGATGAGATTCCTCAGAGTTAAACATGCTTCTGAACTTAATGGTAGCTTAGGATAATGCTAGGGTTCTTTGCTGTGTTTCCTGCGATTCTTGGATTCTCGAGGCTTCTGTTTATGCTTAATAACAACGGACAGGTCGGCCAAACCATATCCTGTCGCAGGGAAAATCTCAATTCTTAACTCATGTTCAATGCGGTTCCGATTACCGGTAAATGCTCTGAACTCACTTGATGAAATTCCACAAAGTTAGATGCTTCCCGTGCTTAATGAAGATTACGACAATGCTATGGACTCTTAAAGTTCCTAAACAGAAAAAAAGGCTCAATTGAAAGTTTGAAGTTGGCCTTACCAGTAGGAAGATTGGGGCATGCTATTTCTGCTAGTTCTTGACGCTAACTTGATGCATGATCTTCCTCAAGTGTCTTCTGCAGAGTTATTAGAAATTAGAAGGATGTAATAACTGTTTCAAATGCATTCCCATTGTCTTGCTGTGTTTTAATTAATTTGTAATTGCTTATTGTTGTTTATGACTCGTACATTGTTTAGGCACATACACCCAGGATCAAGTTCTGCCAATCTTGCGGTGGTCCTGCTAAGCAAATTGTGCCTGATGGAGATGACAAACAGAGGGCAGTATGCACAATTTGTGGGAAGATACATTATGAAAATCCAAAAATGGTAAGTTCAGTATATGTCATGTTTGTAGTTTTATGCTGTTATCTTGTCTCTGGTGGAGACGAAATAGTGAAAGAGGGCCTGCTCTCCTTTTGGAGATACATCGTGTTTTTTTTTTTTTGAAAAGTGGTTTTTTATTTCATCATGGTTATCACTGGGAAATGTAAATTAACTTTCAAGATGACCCTTTTGTCACGAGACTTTTGTTAGCTGTAGTCCTCTTGGGAAGTGGAAGATGAAGTGAGTAAGGAGTTGTTTGTTTTGATGTAGAACTCTGTGGGTTTCCATCACTATCAAAATAGGAGGAGAAATACTTTGTTTACACATCTGAATGGGAACCTACGTGCCATGTATAGACTCAATTCCTTAGCATGTTAAGAGGACTGGGGAGAGAAGGACAAGAATTCTTTCCATTAGTATGTAGTTAATTTTGTGATTATCATATGATCTAGGATTTAAGAATTATTGAAAGTACAGTAACATAGAGAATAGAAATTGATGGAAATGTTGTTACAGAGACTTTTCTCCTAGTTTTTCATCTTCTTCAATTTTGTCATTGAAATATGGCATCCTTAAGTTTCTTTTTGTCTTCATATTTTATCATGTTTCTCTAGTGAAACTCATGGTGCATATCTGTCAGTCTATCTCGTGTATTGTTTGCATCTCTTTTTTCACAATTCCCATTTGTTGCCCTTCTATCTATCTAGAATGCAGTTCTTGAAATTGATGTTTTTTGCTTGATTTAAATGCTCATTAATTCTCGCTGGCTTTTGCAGGTGGTTGGCTGCATAGTGGAACATAATGATAAGGTTTTGCTATGCAAACGGAAGATTGAGCCATCATATGGGCTCTGGTAAATATTATTTATGTGTAAACCTTTTGTAATATTTTTAATATACAAGAATGAATCCTAAATTTTCACATTTCTTTTTTGAGCATATGATCTAGACAAGATGTATGATTAATTAGTTTAATAGAATTGGGAAAGGATGATCTTGTGTTGGCTGTTATGATCAACATATGGTTTCAAGGGAATAACATCACAAGATGAAAAAAAAGAGAACATTAGGTGATTCTTTCATAGGATGGGAAGTGTTGTTTCAGTTGGGGTAGCAAAAAAAGGAAAATAGGATAGCAAAAAAAAAAAAAACCTAATGTAGCAACCAAGGATCTACGCACCCCTAAGGACCTGTAGCAGTATGAACCCTGGCCCACCTCTCATGATTTCAAGGGCTCAAAAAGTTAAAGTAGCTGATCTAATGAAGTGTATAAGAAATTGAAATAACTATAACATAAAATAAACTACATTATTTACATGATACAAATTGTCCCAAATGGGAGTACAAGTAAAAGAAATGTTGTGCTTTCCATTTGGGGCATGCCTCGGGGATCTGACAACAAATATCTACCAGCAAGAGGAGAGTCGCACTCTGCAAACTAGTCACCAATTCAAGGTTGACGTTGACGGAAGCCCTCACCTAAAACGTAGGGAGTGAGCCTCATGAGTTATAGGCTTAGTAGGGATCTTCAATCCCACCACCTAGCCAAAACAATGGAAGAACAACATAATATGATATGAAAAAATAAGCGATTAAATTTAGCTACACAAGAATGCAACAACTACACTAGTGGTAAACAAAGTGAGATAACAAAATTAGAACATGGGACCATGCACACATCGAGTCAACAACAACTAGTCCAAGGCTAGCCAACCTATACAAGCCTACTCCCAGTCTAGTGGACACTCTAGCCTTAGCAACAAGAAAACATGACTACTAGTCTCGTAGTCAGGGGCGCCAATGGGTGACTCACTTCCCAACTACTGCCTTATATCTAACCACCTCCACACTTACAGAGTAAGGCAAGTGAGGACTCAATAGAGACCGACAAAATTGCAACCTGGCCAAGCTCTCTACGTCCAACCACCTCTATCAAACTTTGAAACCTCATAGAGTGAGGCAAGTGAGAAGAATGGGACTAGCTTAGGATTGTGGCTCCACAACCTGCCACAACGCCCTCTCCTCCAGCCATGTGTGCACACAAATGAACAAGTCACTGCCCCTGGCCATTTTTCCTTCAACGTGGACATAGGATTAAGAACAAAAGGGGGTTCCTGAGAAATGGCTTCAAACCGATTGTGCTCAAGGCACAAGAACAAAATCTCCGTTCCTTCCTTGGTCGTGACGTGCTCAAAGCATCGGGTTCCCGACTAATAAGGCATTGTATCAGGAACACATTACCGATTGCCATGGAACTTTGTGTGAGAAAAAATAGTACGATTGACTCATCTGATGACTGCTGAAAACGCCTCAACTCACAAAGACACCTTGGTTGTTAAAAGTGATAGCCTCATTGATGCCTTCTAAATGCATTTGCTAATGCAGACGCTTCTAGAATGTGTTTGCCAAGGTTGACACCTCTTCATAACTACTGAAAACTCCTGGACAAAAGTTTGACCAGTGAACCTCGGAAACTACGAAACTAGGCTTGTCAAATTGCGACCTCAGAACGCATGAAGCTGTCAAAGTTCGCTGATGTCTTAATGAAATGGGTCAACATAGATTGATGCCTCCAAATCGTCATCGAAGACTCTCGGAAACTGGCTGCAGAGGCATCCGCTCAATTGGGACGCCTTTACACAATCTGACGAAAATAGATGCATCAGGCCTGGTGGATGTGCTTTGAACGTGTCTGTAGGGACTGATGTGTCTACACACGAGTCTTTACAGAGTCTTCCCTCTTCCGGAGATCCATTCCACCACCCTAAATCACTGAGATGTGAAGGGGAAAAATGAAAGAGAAGGGAGGTAGAGGAAGGCGGAACCATTCCATACATCCACAAGGAAGCAATCGTCGAGAAACCATGAGAAATCAAGGAGAATGTGGCTCACCTCTCTCCCTTGACATGGAAAACCCCCCACTGCATGAAATAAACCCCATGTTCTCACCCTAATCATGCTTATATCTTTGGGAAAACAATGATAATCTAAGTTCGGAGTGTGGGGAAAAGGCACCCTATCTCTTGATGAAAAGTCTAACCCATTGGGGCCTTCTTGTAAGTTGGCCACCTCCTCCTCGTCGCCACCACCACATCCACCAACACTGTCGTTCAGTGCCGAGTAGTCGTCACCCTCGTTCACTAGCCATTGGTGGCCACCAGAGGAAGAGGAGGAGTGGAAACTCATAGAGGAAAAGTGAGGATGAAAAGGGATGATTCTTGGTGAAGGGTCCTTATGTAAAGGCCCAAAAATGAAAATGCGGCAATGCGCAATGGTGCGATAGGGCGGAAATGCATCCATGCAAATAGATGCATTCAAAATGCATCGATAGACACGTTCAGAATGCATCAGGCCACCCTAATGCTCCAACTTGACAGATTTGCCTAACACCTAAGGCATTGCACTGACACCTTGCAGGTTGATCAGTGCACTAGAAGACATGTTTGTTTGACTAGACGCCTTCTCATTCGTGCAGGCTGCCACTTGGCACTCTCGATCAAAGGTTTGAGTCGTTTGACAGATAACCAGCACACTATGGAAATGTGCCTTGCCAACCAAATACCTCTACTCAAGAAAGGCCCAACATGGTGGCAGAACATTTGACACTCAAGCTTCATTACGAAACAAGAATACCTAAATGTGTCAACCGATGCTAATGCATTCAAGACGCATCATGTTGTACAAACACTTTTAGGCCTCCATCGCACACACCTAAAGAAATAATCACACCAGATCTAGAAGGGGTCTCGCATCTACCCAAGGCCTGAGCTGGTACCCGACCCTCAACGCCAACCCACTCAAGGAAAAAAGAATCAGATCGGCCTTGGGATCTAGATCAGATCGAGATCAGGTCAGCCAGATTAGCCGATCCACCAGAAGTCAGATTGGCCAGATTTTTTTTTTAAATGAGGGAAAATGTTTTCAATATTTCCATATATATATATTTATGATATATGTAATCAGACATATAGATTTACATATTCATATATATGTTATCATATATATATCATATTAACGTACAAACATAATTAATATGTATATATTTATAAACGTCCACATTATACATATATCACAATCATTAGATTGTGAACAGTGTTGGAATATGGAGCTGGAAGCCATGAATTCTCCAATGTGCGGGTATGCACATGTGGATCGACTTGTGCAGTTAGGTCGGATCGACTTGAGCGGTTAGTCGTAGGGGGGCAGGTCCCCTTGCAGTTTCGGGGGCCGGAGCCCCCAGAAAGAAAATTTTAATTTGCAAAGCAAAGGAACATACATCATTTGTTTATACATGTGTTTATGATATATGTAATCATATATGTATTTATATACACATTCATATCATCATCATCATCAGAGCCTTATCCCATTATTTGGGGTCGGCTACATGAATTCTTTTCCGCCAAAAATTTCTATCAAGTGCTATAGTCGTGTTTAAACTCAAGAAGTCCAAGTCTTTCCTAATAACATCCCACCATCTCATTTTAAGCTTTCCGCTAGCTCTTTTACTGGTATCTACTAAGATTTTGTCACATCTTTTAACCGGCACCGAGTTAGGGCGACGGTGCACGTGTCCAAACAACCTAAGTCTATTTTCTCTCATTTTTTTATCAATTGGAGCTATCTTCAAATCCTCATGGAAGCGCTCATTCCTAATCTTATCTTTCTTAGTCTTACCACACATCCATCTCAGCATCCTCGTCTCCGCCACACATTTTGTTAATGTATTTCTTTCGCACTGCCCAACACTTGGTACCATATAATAAAGTAGGTCTCACTGCCGTTCTATAAAATTTTTCTTTAAGTTTCACTGGTATACGACGATTGTAGAGGACTCCTGATGCACTTCTCCATTTTTGCCAACCTGCCTTACTCTTGTATTCCACATCGTCATGAATCTCTCCATTTTCTTGGATGATAGACCCTAAGTATCGAAAGCTACTACTTTTAGGAATGTCTTGTCCATCAATTTGAACCATATCTTTTTGTAACAGCCTCTTATTATTATAATTACAATGCATAAACTCTGACTTACTCCTTCTGATTTTAAAACCTTTGGATTCCAAGGCATGCCTCCAACTTTCTAGCTTAGCATTTAAACCATTAATACTCTCATCAATTAAGATAATATCATCTGCAAATAACATACACCAAGGGATATCATCATGCAATTGTTTAGTTATCTTGTCTATAACTAGAGCAAAGAGATACGGGCTTAGAGCAGAACCTTGATGCAAACCTACTGTGATTGATACACATTCATATATATATATATATACAATATATATAATCACATGCATATATCTTAAATGTATAGATATAATTAATATTATATCTTTATTGTAGATACATTATATTAATGAACACTTTATACATATATGTGTGTTAATATATATGCAATCATATATTAATGTAAGCATAATAATAATAATATGTACGCATATATAGTTAATGTATGTATATATATATATATACTAGTCAATAAAAGACGTGCTTCGCACGTGAGTTCATTGGAAAAAAAAAGGAATTACTTTAAACACTATTATAATATTTAGAATATTATAACATTGATATAATAATTTATTTTTTTAAATTATTCTGCACAACGGAGTCTTGCACTTTTTTATAAAATACTCTACTTGGTGTCGGAGTCACAAGCACTCATTCTATAGTGAGTTGTCATGTGAGAGTTTTGCACAAACGGGGGCAAAACTCACTTACACAAAAATATTACTCTTTATTTCTTAAGAAGGTGGACACATTTTGGTGATTCATCTATGCAGCAAATGCTACTCTTTATCTCTTAAGAAGGTGGACATAAATTTGCATTGCAAATGGTATAGAATGATATTTGGCGGAGAATTATCTATGACAATATCTTTGTCAAACTATATTCAGGCCATGATCTTATTAGAACCAAGTAATGCACCTTGAGTAGTGAGCAATTATTTTATTTCATTTTGTTTGCTTCAACACATTTTAAGTTTTTTAGAAAAATTATTTTAACTTTTAGTTATTATATTATTTTTTTGAGCTTAAGCGAAGTGCACAAGGCAAATGTAAGGAGATGACACTCACAATGATAATAGACATTTTGAGCAAATAAGAACAAACATGTTACATGGGTTTCAAATGTGTAGAAAGAGAAGATTAATGGCAAAAAAAGAATATAGTACACCACCCTCTTTTATAATTTGATTTGGTGAACATGGCAACATTCTATTTAGTTAAAGTTATACGATTTAATCTTATAACATGAAAAATCGCTTGAATATTAAGCATGAATATTTGATCTATTGAATCTCACATTTACATGATTTCTCACTTCGTAAATTATGCGTATTTTAATCATGAATATTTGTATTATTTTTATTCAGAGGGATTGCCTTTTGCGGTTAGTAGGATTTACTTTATGTACTTGACGACAACTTACAGTGGTTAAAAGGAATATCTTTATACAATGGGTTAAATATACTTCATCTTGTATTATTATCAAGATAAAATACAAGAAGATCATGAGAAAATTGAGAATACATACTGCTCCGTTCTTTTTATTGTTATGAAATTGAGAAATTAATTCATGCTTCATCAAGAATCTAAGTTGTTATCCAATCCCCATCCACGCCATCTAAAATTAGGGAATCAGTGGTAAGAGGGCCGATGAGCTTGTAGACGGGGGAGAGAAATATGGGTTTATATAATAAATTAACAAATATATATTTTTTAATTTATATAAATAAATTTATGCTATATATTACAAAATATAAGAGTATTTATACTTTATTAATGGATATTGTTGGAGTTGAGATCTCACTTTAGCCGACCAAGGCCAAGATGATGTGACTCCAGGTGATATGCTTCAAAGATGTCGGTGGAGAATGGACATTAGAGACGTTCAATTGCAAGAAAGATGTCGGCCTGGGATGTGTTTCTTAAGATAGACACACTCTGATACTTATGTCAATAGGTGGTCGAGAGACGTGGAAACTGGAAAGTGAAATGAGTTTGAGGTTAAGAGGTGGATGAGAGGAAGCTGAGAAGTGTCGGACTTTACCTCCTTGTCTTTTACCTGTGGCGAGGGATTTCTTCTTATAGGCATTCAAGATGCCCCGTGCGTTACTTGATTTGAAGGGGTCGTCAGGCATTTTAAATCGGACCATAATTAGCCCTTAACGGCTGGTAATGGCTTTAATGCCTCCTCCGTCACCGGATGGACCTTTGTGCCGGGGCGGTTCTAGCCTGCAATCGTGCGCCCGTGAAACGGACCTTTAAGCCCCTAGTCAAAGCAGACCAAAAAGAGTTCCCAGTCGGAGATATCCTTCTCTTCTCGGACCGAGACATATTCCATTTCAGATATATTTATTATATGTTGTTCATATATGTAGAGCATGATCACGTTCTCACTTTATAGAAATAAAATACATGAAAGATAAAAAAAACATTGTTCCATCATTCACCGCCATTTCCATACTGAAACCGAATGCAAATAAGTGAATTTGAATTGATAACGCATCATCCTTCATTGACCGGCACATATAAATAGAAAAACTAACCTCAGAAAGCATGCATGACCCAAAAGTTCTTGACACATGAGGTACATATTGCATTGTCTTAGAGTTTCAAATCGGTGAGAAATATCCAACTATCTTCATTATTTCCTTGCTTAAATCGTCAGTCTCCAGGACCTTACAGAAGGCTCCATTTTTTAGGATGACCACCCCGTTCCAACATCTCTAACCTTAGAATCCACATACACTGCACCAGACCTGCTAGAAGTAGTTAAGGGGAAAAAAGGGTGTTAGATAGCTCATAGCTATCCCTATTCCTCTTTTCTTTGTTCTTCTTTTTTGACCAAAAGGGGGGAGCATATAGCTCCATTCATTAGATTAACATAGATGCGTAAAACATTACAGAGGGATTAGGGATGCACCTAAGAAGCACCATGGATCACATGAAAGACTACAACAAATTGTTGAAACGAAGCTACTAAACACTAAAGGCTAGCCAGAGGATACCCCAACCTAACAATTGCACAGATTGAGAACACGAAACAAAACATTACACAGAGCATGACTTCTAACCATGTAGCAGGATAAGGCACGCCCGAAGGATGCATGAATGATGTCGGACTTTCCTTTGTTCTTTTGCTCCTAAATTTGTCAGTCTCAATAATGTGCCACCATAGGCATAGAAATATGGAGGATTAAGACCAAGTATCAAGAACCCAGAATACCCACTTCATTCTCCATCATAGAACCAGACAACATAGTTCATATTTCAATGCCACCAATAATATAAAAAAAAATAACACAAGGTTTAATTAGCGAAAACCATATAGAAATCAGTTTCGGCTCGCCACATCCACCTCCCTGCTTCCTCACACTCCTAGTTGGTGAAGTTCTTGATGGTGTGGTCAGTGGTGCGGCTCGCAAATAGTGGCCTCCGGCATCGGCTCTACTGCGGGATTGGGCGGCACCAGCTCCCCCAGAAGCTCGGCAGGGAGGTCAGGGATTCCCTGTAGGTAGAAGGTGTAGAAGAGCTTGAAGGGGAAGACGAGCTGCTACAGCTTCACCTGGCCGTAGGCACCGGCGAAGACCCTGGAGCCACCAGTGACGGTGAGGTAGAAAGTCCTTGTAGGTGAGGTAGGGGCCCTGCACTGAGTGGTGCCCATAGTCACCGAAGTAGAAGCTGTAGACGGCCTCGTAGCGGTTGCCGTTCTTCTCTGGGACGTGCTGGATCAGGACGCAGAGCCCCGCTGTAATGCCCAACCGCTTCTTCAGGTTCCAGTGGTAGAGCTGGAGTGGAACACAGAGCAGATCAGAGTTAAAAACAAAATCTAAAGAATGATCTTTTTTCTCGCACATCTCTCTCTCTCTCTCTATCTGCAGTAGAAAGAGGAGATGGGAGATTGGACAGGAGGAGGGATTACCTTGTTGGTGAAGGGGATGAGGTCACCGAGGGCGTTCTCGACCTGCTTCTGGCTGAGGCGGGGGTGGGCGAGGCTCTCCCGGTCCCTCTTGTACATCTTGTACATGCACAGCTCCTCCACCTTGCTGTGGTCTCCTGCTCGCCTACCAAAGTTGAACAACCAACCCCCACAGAGAGTGAAGTTTCGCTGACTAGCCAGTGGGTTCCGGCCAGGAAACTGCTTCGGGGCAGCATCTCCCTTGGCTTTCCCAATAGAGCCCTGTTGGTAGAGCTGGAGAGCTTGACCGCGGGGGAGGTGACCTTGAGGATGCTGGAGGAGGCCATGGTTACCGACAATAGTGCGGTCACATGGGAGAGAGACTGGCAGAAGATCCAGAGAAGCAGAGAGAGTGCTCGATCGAGATCTATAAAGAAAAATAGAGGAAAGGGTGGTGGTCTATCACTGTCATCCCGGGTGGTGGACCACCATTAAAAGCTCGAAGTAGAGGGCAAGCGCGAAGGGTTGGGGCGTGCGCGGAGAAAGAGAGAGATGAATAATCCTGTGCGTTTCCAGAGATGAACCGAACAAAAAGGTATGAATCCCTGTCCGTTTCCACATCGTAATGCATTTCCGTTCTTTTACATTTGAAACGTCAAGTACGTTTTGGATTTCCTAAGATGAACTGGACGAAAAGGGGTGAACCGGATGAAAAATTCAAAGTGTCTCTTCTAGTATATAGTTATAGATATATGACAATGAATGTATGCATATACATAATACATATATATTTGAATATGTAATCATATATCTATATATATGTATGTCAAATATGATGTACAATACAATATATGATATGTCATATATATATATATATATGTGTGTGTGTGTGTGTTTATGTACTTATATACATAAATATGTAAATTAATGTACATAATCATATTAGACATATTAATTTGTGTATATTATACATGTGTATTAGTATATACTTGAAATCATGGTTTAATGCATGTCTTAATTAATGTATACAAGAAAAAATTGTGTGCGTCAATCCCAGGCTGATCCCGATCGATGTGGTCTGATCCCGGCCAATCCAGCTGGAGTTTCTACGATCCAAGAGGCTACCTTCTGGATTGGGATCGGCCAATTCCGCATTCCACGACCCACTAACCACGATCCCGGGAACCTGAGACGTCACACCTTATTTCACTTGTATAGCATCAGTTCAATCTACTACAGGATTGAAGTATATGGCGATTTTCCTAGCTCCCAATCTCTAGGGTTTGATTGCAAGAACCAGGTCGTAGTTGGCTGATTTGTTATTGGATTTTGGTCGTCTAATCCAATTTCTCTTGAGTTATATGGCTGATAGTTGGTCGTGGGAAGGTTGTAGATAACTGTAGGCAGCTGGTGCCCCACCCACCCATCTGCCTCTTTCTTTCACATGTACACTGCTTGCTCTCCCTCCCTTTGCGGTTTCTGGACCAGTTACTGAACTCTTCGCAAACTACATCACCCATCATAGTCTCTTTCTCTCTCACTGTGTCTGTGTGTGTGTATGTGACACAAACACTTGTAAATTCCATCAGACTGGTGGGATTTTGCCACCAGAGTCCATTTTCCCCTTTTTAATCTGATTTTTAGAGTGAAATATCTTTGGCTGCTCCTAATCCTAAATCAATGGGTTCAGATAGAAAACAACTGGCTATCCTGGATCACTTCTGGACTGGTCGATCCCTTGCCTGATGCTGACATTTATAACATCAATTTTTGAGCCAAATGATTCCAGCTCAATGGTTTCAGAATCTCAGATAAGATAAAATAGACTGTCTTGGATTTGTTATTCTGGTGTGGTTGATTTCTAGCATGATGTTGACATTTACAATTTGAATTCTGAGCCAAATAAACTTTGACAAGATGGATAGTAACAAGTAAAATGAGACTGGTGTGCCTATTTCTGTTTTGCTTTTGTGTTTACGTATACTTAATGGTGCAAGTACTTGAGTTCATATTTCAAGGATATAGGAATTTCGATAGTCTTAGGCGGTTCTTCTTCAGAAGCTATGGAAAGAAGCCAAATAACATGATATTTGAAATTTACATGAATGATGGTGGATCATCAAACATTAACATTTTTCTTGTAATCTGCCCAATGCATTCTATTTATTTAGACTTAAGAAGTGGAACAGTTTTTTGTCATCATATAGTCTTTCCAAGTAAAAGGTAGCATGGTCGCGTGGATTGAATGAGAACTTCTTTCTATTGAGGCGCCCTTTTTGGACCTGTCGAGAACTCAACAATTCAGATTGTCTTTTTCATGTTATCAATATGCTCTTTGCTTATATGTTTCATGTAAGTGCTCATACAAACATAAATGATTTGAAAGAGGATGTCCTGGAACTCGTCAACTGATGGTGAACATTGCAGGACTCTTCCAGCTGGATTCTTAGAAGTTGGGGAGTCCGCTGTGGAAGGGGCAGTCAGGGAAACCCTGGAAGAGGCACATGCTGAAGTGGAAGTGATTTCACCCTTCGCTCAGCTGGACATTCCCGTCATAGGCCACGTGGGAAAACCTCTTTCAAGTCTCAATAACTTTTGAATTACCACGAATTTGGTGAAGATCATCACTTTCTTCTCATATGCGGTACAGAGCTATGTCATTTTCCGAGCCAAACTAAAGAAGCCCCACTTTTCACCGGGCCCAGAGTCACTGGAATGTGCACTTTTTTCCCTGGATGAAATCCCATTTGATTCACTTGCCTTTTCATCGGTTATTGTCACATTGAAATTGGTATGTGGGAGCTTAGCCATGACAATCTCTTCTCGATTCCCATTCAGTTTTTATCTAAAAATTGACTAATGTTCCCAGACGCTTGTTAATCTTGTGGTTATGGCTGCAGTACACTGAAGACGTTAGGGCTGGAAGCCTTAAATTTCACTATTGTCACATAAACAAGAGGTATGAGGACAAGCATGCAAATCTCAACTCTGTTGCACTATCCCGGCTTAGTAAGAAACATACTTTCATTTCACTTGCTTTATGAATCTATTGCATAATTAATTTCCATGGAAATTTATCCTGTATAGGTGTTTGGCGATGACATCATAAAATCTAATTTAGAGTCATAGATTAAGATTTATAAGGTAATGGTATTTCACTGTTGGAGCAGATAAACTAGATCGTGCTTGTAAGTTTCTGAAGATTTGTTTTTCTATTGTTTTTTAAATATATTTTGCAGTATATCAATCTTCTTTTGGTCTTAAGTCGTGCTCTTCTGTTTTGCAGACCTGGTTCAAGCCCATCCGATCCCCATGGTTTCTCTTTGGATGGTCACTTGAACTCCTGAACGTGGACAACACACTACTCGCTGTGTATAGCCTCTTCGTCACTGCCTTCCCATCGTTTGCGCTGGTTCAACGCGAAAGGATGAACATAAAATGCCAAGATTCAGTTTTTTGTAGATTGAAGGTTCCGCCCTGGGAGATATGTGCAGTCATTATTTTTTGCATCACATTCCCATATATTCTCCTGGAGAAAGGTTTATTGCACTTGGCCATTGCACTTTAAGTGCAATGTGACTAGGCAGCAAATCTATGTGGCACATCCAACAATTGGATTGCCATTTTATCACCCCTCATGTGAGGGATGCCACATAGATTATTATCTAGTCATATTGCACTTAAAGTGTAATAGACAAGTGCAATAAACCTTTCTCATTCTCCTGACTTCAGTGATTCAGGGTGACGTTGTCAACCCATCTTTTGACAATAAACATGTCGATTGTAAGAGAGCAATTCTATTTATTGGTTGAACTTGACAAGAGTCATCTCTCCCTCTCTTTCTCTCACATTGCAAGAGCAGTGTTAGAATAAATATGGGATAATTATATATACTCTTGAAATTTATCATATTCGGATATATATTTGAAATCTTTATATTATATTTATAACCCCAATTTTAAGAAAATTAATCAGTTACATTCTTTGGATTAACATGCCATCAGAGAATATCTTGTTACCATGCAAACAAAATCATAATTTTTTTTTTTTTTGGGGGGGGGGGGATGTGGTGCAGGATGGAGATCTCTCCTCCAATACCCATGGAAGAGAGCCCAATCAAGCGCGGTTGAACTAGATTCGTTGAGAGAGGGAGAGGGAGATCAAGGGAGTTAGGTTGGGGAACATCCTATAAGGGAATGCGGTGGCGATAATGGAGAGGGAGATATCGTAGATGACTCTGGCTTGGTCCCTTACCCACGTCGTTCAATTGGTGGACTTCATCACCCTCCTCTTTGTCATTTGCAACCTTGACAAAGGTAATTCCTAACTAGAGGTGCAAAGGAGTTGGACGAGTATTATGTTGTTTAAGTTTTGTACGTTGTTTTTTAGTCGAGCTCGAGTTTTATCAAGTATTGAAAACGATTGTTCAAGTTTGATTTGTTTAAATACTTTCAAGTTCGAGTCTTTAATGAGCATCTTAGTGAGTCCAATTGAATTTGCTAACTAGAGGTGCAAACGAGTTGGGAGAGTATTATCCTGCTCCAGTTTTGTACGATATTTTTTAGTCAAGTTTGAGTTTTATTGAGCATTCAAAATGGTTGTTCAAACTTGATTCATTTAAATATTTTCGAGTTCGAATCCCTAACGAGTAGTTTAATGAGTCTAATAATATATATACAAGTAAAAAAATTAATTGTTCATATAAAATAAATCAATCTTATTTTAAACTCATGTCTCAAGAGTCATGACAAGTCACTTAATTTAACTTCCTCTGGCAGAATGACCTTTTGGTCGAGATGGATAGTTCAGGCGCGGGTTTGAGCAACGATGTAGGTGAGCGCCGACCCATCCCCTTTTCCCATCCTCGACAACGAGCCCTTCGTACATAAGCGAGGCAAGGATGCGGAATGTGCTTGACTCGCCAAAGGAGGGGGCATTGTAAAGCGTCCCTGGACATGACGTCTGTTCCTTCTTTGCGCACACAGGAGACCCCTTCGGAGCATCTAGAAGGTCTCTCATTGGAGGTCGGCTGTGAAGACAGAGGTGGTGGTTTTGGTGGTTGTGAGGGAGAGGTGGGAGCGTGGATGGCAACGGGAAGGAGGAGAGCCCCTTCTCCTTTTTGTTTGAAGAGCAAATCAAGGAAGCCCTTTGTGCTTCATCTGCTTGCGCTATAACCATCTGGTAGATGGGAATGAAGGGACGAAGGTGGAGGTAGTGGACACCTCCACCTAGAGATTTTAGCCCTTCCTTCCCTAATGTCGGAAGACGTGGGTGTAGCGCTGGAGGAAGTGGAGGAAGCTTTTCAAGGAGAGGACTTAGCGAATGTGAAAAATGAGAATGAGAATTTCTCCAAAGAAGAGGTGATGGATATTTCGACCAAGGTAGAGAATTTCATGAAAACACGGGCGAGTGAAATGGTTAACTTGATTGGTGTCTCCAATGCAGGTATGGACAAAGACTTGAAGTCTATCCTACTTTTGATCAAATGCAAATGGCTAGCAGACATTGCTAGAAAGGCGAAGATTGATGTGTCTACTAACAAAGGAGTCTCGTCACAGATTGAGGTTTAGGTGGATGTTTACTCGAGGAGAGTGCTCAGCGGATTGTTGGTTTCTCTTTCTTTTGAAGATAGTTTTTTAGAAGCAATATGAAGACACGGGCTCGTAGAGGTGGAATGTGTTGTAAAAACAGTGGGTATAATACATTCCAAATGGCGTTCGAACATCCATAATCCACACAGTGCAAGCATAGCGACATGATACAAATTTACGTAAATCAATACATGCATCATTCCAAGATAACAACAATAGATAAGCAAATTGTACATAGCAAAAATATGAACAGAAATATAAATCTATATGCAGTGGAGGCGTTCCAAAAAGGAACTTGCCTTAGAGAAGATATCGCCCCCACTATAGGTGCGAAAAGAAAACGGCGATCTTCTCCCAGGGTACAACCATGTCCAACGAGAAAAACAGTCACACACTGTCGATCTCGTAAAGCGAAAACTACCTATTATGTAAAGAAGGATCTCTATGAACGTAGGGCAAAAGAGACGTGCACCGGACACCGACGATACGGAGAACGAACGAACCAGTCGGTGGCGGAGCGAGAAGAGGGCGCGGGACGCCGGCAGCAAAGAGCGACGACGACGTCCTCGTCAATGGCGAGGGCAAGAAGCGATCAGCAGTAAAGAGCGATTCCCCGGTGGTAAGTGCGGCGGTCGTGTTGCAGACAGAGAGCACCAGAGAGCCAGAAGACGCAGTCGGGAGAAGACAGACTGGTTTACATTTCTCTCTCTCTATATCCCCAACCGCCCACGCCCTCCACTGCGCCGGTTCACTTCTTCAGGGACAGGCGCGTCCCATAGGCCCACTAAGCAAAAAGGGTAAAAAAACAGATAGGAAAAAGTGGACGGCCCAATAAGGCCCGCGATCACCTCACACGCGCGCCGCCGCCCGCCCAGCCCAGCCCGGCCCGGCCGGCCGGCGGGCGCGCATGTGTGGTCTTGGGCATAGCTCCTTCTAGTTCCATAGGAACAAGTCCTTAGAACTAAAAGAACTTATAAAGGCTACTCCCTTACTTGTGTTTTCCAATATGGGACAAAACCCATATACACATAAGGGACACTCTCCTACCAAACCTTGAGTTTCCCTTTAAGCTTGCAACCACCCTTCTTCTACCCAACATTCCCCCACAAACTTATGGTTTGCCAGGAGGAACACACATCAAGAGACACACATATCATGCTTTCAATAGAAGTACTTTTCGGGTTTGAACTTCTACCTAAGTATTCCAAATCCTTTCTTCACAGAGTCGAAGTGAACTGAGTCTTAAACTTGACTCTTTTGGGTGAAGATTATCAAAGGAAACAACATGATATAAACATAGATAGTAATCTGCAGGGGTGGCGCTTTACGGCCATGCGCCCCTTCCTGTATCATAAGTGCATTTAGGGATAACCCAATCCCTTTAACTGCGGCCCCACAGTAGCACTTACTTAGGTGGACTTCTCCAAGGATGCACTGCTCACATCCTGCCTTACCAGGCTTGAACCCATTAAGAGTAGATAACTCAACCTTAACTTGCAGCTAGAGACACTCGTATTAGGATTACAGGGGTGGAATTCAGATACAAGGTATCTAGAATTATTAGTGTCTTCCAGTTCTCTCAACAGCTTGTTGTTACCACATTGAACCTTCTTTGTAGGATCTCTACTCAGATAGGTTGGGTTGCTACTGCAGGAGAACAATTAATGGGTATCAATCCCATCCCCATCCTAAATTTCAGGACTTGATTTTTGTTAAGTCCTTTAGTTAGAGGATCTGCTGTGTTGTCCTTGGTACCAACAAAATCCACAGCTATCACTCTCTGAGACACTAATTCTCTCACAGACTTTAGTCTGATTTGAATATGTCTCCTTTCTTTTTGATTGTACTTTGAACTTTTGACCTTAGCAATCGTGGTCATATTATCACAAAGGATAGAGACCGCAGGTATAGGCTTACTCATTAGGGATAATTCTGTAAGAAGTCCCTTAATCCATTCAGCCTCCATACCAGTAGTGTCCAAAGCACACAACTCAGCCTCAAAAGTAGACCGAGACAAGATGGTTTGTTTAGTGGACCTCCAGGCCACTGCACCACTTCCCAGGGTAGAAACATACCCTGTTACACCATTACTCCCTGAGTTTTCAGAAATCCAGCTTGCATCACTGTATCCTTCAAGGACTCCAGGGAATTTCCCAAAATGCAAGCTCAAGAAAACTGTACCCTTAAGGTATCTCAGTATCCTATCCAAGCCTTCCCAGTGAGAACGGTCAGGACAGCTAGTGTATCTACTGAGTCTAGTTACTGCATATGAAATGTCAGGTCTAGTACAGTTTGCCAGATACATTAAGCTTCCTATAACTTGGGAGTATCGTAATTGAGACACGGGTACACCACTCTTATTCTTGTAGACAACTCTAGAAGGATCATAGGGTGTACAGACAATTCTGCAATCCTTATAGCCATATTTCTCCAATACTTTCTCAACATAGTGAGACTGAGAAATTGCTATCTCTTCAGCTGACTTAGTCAACTTTAGACCAAGAATTATATTTGCCTCACCCATATCCTTCATTTCAAATCTACTACTTAAGAATGATTTTGTCTCATTTACTAATCCCTTATTGTTGCCAAAAATCAATATATCATCTACATACAGGCATAGAATAACACAATCATCACCTTTCACTTTGTAGTAGACACATTTATCAAAATCATTTACTTTAAAGCCAAATGACATGATAGTCATGTCAAATTTCTCATGCCATTGCTTAGGAGCTTGTTTCAATCCATACAAGGATTTAACAAGTCTACAGACTTTACCTTCATTGCCAGGGGCTACAAACCCTTCAGGCTGATCCATATAGATCTCTTCATCAAGATCACTATTAAGAAAGGCGGTCTTAACATCCATCTGGTGGATAGTCAGATCATATATGGAAGCCAAGGCTATTAGCACCCTAATGGTAGTCATTCTGGTTACAGGAGAATAGGTATCAAAATAATCTATTCCCTCCATTTGTTTAAACCCCTTAGCAACCAACCTGGCTTTAAATTTTTCAATGGTTCCATCAGGTTTCAACTTTTTCTTAAAGACCCATTTGCATCCAATAGTCTTAGATCCAAGAGGAGGATCAACTAACTCCCATGTGCCATTTGCAAGAATAGAGTCAACCTCACTCTTAATGGCTTCCTTCCAATACTTTGCTTCAGGTGAAGCCATAGCATCTCGGAAAGTAGGGGGGTCTTCTTCAATCTGCTATGTGACAAAGTCACTACCAAACTCCTTAGAGACCTTTTGTCTTTTACTCCTCCTTAGTTCTACTTCTTCCTGATCACTAGTATCAGTAAGAGGTCTGGATGCATCAGCCCCCACATTAGTCATTCTTTCCACATGTTGTGGAATAGAATCAGATGTGGAAGCTACAGTCTCAGAATTCAGTTGTTGAGGTAAACCAGTCTTCATGGGAAAGACATGTTCGAAGAATGTAGCATCACGAAACTCGACTATGGTGTTAACATCTATGCCAGGGATTTCTTATTTAATAACCAGAAACCTGTATGCATAGCTATTTTCAACATAGCCTAAAAGGACTGCGTCAACTGTCTTAGGTCCCAGTTTCTTTCTCTTGTGTTCAGGGACAAGTACCTTAGCAAGGCACCCCCACACTTTGAGAAATTTCAAACTAGGTTTCCTATTTCTCCAAAGTTCAATTGGACTACTATCTTTATGTTTTAGGGGAACATGATTCAGAACAAGACAAGCTGTGTTCAAAGCTTCCCCCCACATATACTTAGGTAGTCCTGAACTCTGTAGGAGAGAGTTGACCATGTCTATAAATACACGGTTCTTCCTTTCTGCTATCCCATTAGACTGAGGAGAATAAGGGGCAGTCGTTTCATGAATAATGCCATGTTCTTGGCAAAATTCAACAAACAAACTAGAGGTGTATTCTCCTCCTCTGTCAGACCTCAACCTTTTAAGAACCTGACCAGTTTGTGTTTCTGCTTCCTTCCTAAAGATGATGAACTTCTGTAAAGCCTCATCCTTAGACTTGAGCAAATACACATAGCAATATCTACTACAGTCATCTATAAAGGTAATGATATATTTTTTATGATCCCTAGTTAGCTCACCATTAAACTCACAGATATCTGAGTGAATCAGATCCAGAATATCTGAATCTCTAACCACAGAATGAAAGGGTTTCCTAGGCTGTTTGGCCTGTACACAGATATCGCATTTCTTGGTTTTATCAATAGCATGCTCAGGAATTAAATTCAGGTTCATCATACGTTTCAATGAATTGAAATTTAAATGACCTAGACGTCCATGCCATAAATCAGATGAATCTGTAACATTAAAACATCTGGAACAGATGAATCAACATCTAAACATTCATTCATCACATGACTCACATGCACTTTAAACAACCCATCAGATAAATAACCTTTACCAATAAAAGATTTGAGACGAAGTATCACAACTTTATTACATTTAAAGCTGAGTTCATAACCCTCTCTAACTAAACTAGAACCTGATAAAATATTTCTCCTAACACTAGGAACATGGTGCACACGATGAAGAGACAACACATGCCCCGAAGTAAACTTCAGGTCCACGCGTCCAATTCCCATCACCCTCGCAGTGCTACCATTTCCCATAGTCACGGAGCAGTCATGGACGGCCTGGTAAGATACAAAATTAGCTCTGTCAGCACACAAGTGTACATTGGCTCCTGTGTCTACCAACCATTCATAAGGTTCATAAATAGAAAACAATTGAGGGTTAAGAGAAATGTATGTGTCTCCAGAAGTAGCACCAGCGGTCACTACATTGACCTGAGGTGGAGCAACACCAGTCTGTTGGCATATCTTTTCCTTCCTTTTTGGACAATCACCTCGGAAATGACCTTTCTGACCACAGACCCAGCATTCACCTTGCTTCTTCTTCTTCTTGATTTTTCCCTTGGGTTTAAACTGTGCATTAGAATCAACCTTGGATTTGCCTTTGACCTCTTTAAACTTGTTTTTCATGACTATGTTTGCACTAGCCTCTACAGGCATCACAGGTTTCTCCTTCCTATGTTCCTCCTCTATGGCAATAGCTCTCATCAGGTCATCTAGAGAAATAGCACCCTTCCTGTGTTTTAGGGCCATTCCAAAATCCTCCTAGGACTTAGGAAATTTCTCGATGATGCACATAACCTGAAATTTTTCTGGGAGTTTCATTTCACCCTTAGCCAAGCCATGGATCATAAGAAGAAACTCATGTGCCTATTCAGTGATAGGTCTGCCCTAAACCATATGAAACTTGAGAAATTTACCGACAGAATATTTTTCTAGACCTTGGTCCTCAGTGTTGTATTTTTTGTCAAGTTCATCCCACAGTGCCTTGGAGGTTAGGAATGTCGAAGTACTATATACATCGAATAGGACATCCGATAAAGCAGTCAGAATGCATCCATGTCCTATGCGATCTTTTTCCTTCCATTCCGTAGCCTTCTTAACACTTTCAGGATCATTCTCAATCACCTTAGGTGAGTCAGATTCAATCACTGAAATCAACCCAATCATAGTAAACCAAATCTTCATGCGTTGTTGCCAACGCTTGAAGTGTTGCCTTGCGAATTTCGCTGGCATCATAGACATGTCTACTTTCGGGTTGAGAGTGACAGATGACGACGCCATGTAAAACGATATCTTCTCTAAGACTGTTGTAAAAATAGTGGGTATAATACATTCCAAATGGCGTTCGAACATCCATAATCCACACAGTGCAAGCATAGCGACATGATACAAATTTACGTAAATCAATACAGGCATCATTCCAAGATAACAACAATAGATAAGCAAATTGTACATAGAAAAAATATGAACAGAAATATAAATCTATATGCAGTGGAGGCATTCCAAAAAGGAACTTGCCTTAGAGAAGATATCGCCCCCACTATAGGTGCGAAAAGGAAACGACGATCTTCTCCCAGGGTACAACCACGTCCAACGAGAAAAACAGTCGCACACTGTCGATCTCGTAAAGCGAAAACTACCTATTATGTAAAGAAGGATCTCTATGAACGTAGGGCAAAAGAGACGTGCACCGGACACCGACGATGCGGAGAACGAACGAAGCAGTCGGTGGCGGAGCGAGAAGAGGGTGCGGGACGCCGACAGCAAAGAGCGACGGCGACGTCCTCATCAATGGCGAGGGCAAGAAGCGATCAGCAGTAAAGAGCGATTCCCCGGTGGTAAATGCGGCGGTCGTGTTGCAGACAGAGAGCACCAGAGAGCCAGAAGACGCAGTCGGGAGAAGACAGACTGGTTTATGTTTCTCTCTCTCTCTCTCTATATATCCCCAACCGCCCACGCCCTCCACTGCGCCGGTTCACTCCTTCAGGGACAGGCGCGTCCCATAGGCCCACTAAGCAAAAAGGGTAAAAAAACAGATAGGAAAAAGTGGACGGCCCAATAAGGCCCGTGATCACCTCACACGCGCGCCGCCGCCCGCCCAGCCCAGCCCGGCGGGCGGGCGCGCGTGTGTGGTCTTGGGCATAGCTCCTTCTAGTTCCATAGGAACAAGTCCTTAGAACTAAAAGAACTTATAAAGGCCACTCCCTTACTTGTGTTTTCCAATATGGGACAAAACCCATATACACATAAGGGACACTCTCCTACCAAACCTTGAGTTTCCCTTTAAGCTTGCAACCACCCTTCTTCTACCTAACAGAATGTTTTTTGGGATTGTTGGGTGTTCTACTGTTCTTGGAGGAGGGCTTACCCAGTAGGTGTTCTGTTGTTTTATTTTCTTTGCTCCTACGGTAAGTTGCTGCTTGCCTGCCTTTGTTTCGGAGAGATGCGGGGAGCTCTCCTTATTTCTCATGTATATATATTTTTTACTTTTATAATATTAGTGGTACTTGAAACCAGTCGTCTCTAATCGACGAATCTGCCCAACGACGACGACGTCAAGTAGTGGTACCCGACCGACAATAGCCGACCAGACAGCTGTGGCATCGACGAGGGCCGACGAGTCTATCCGCCAGGCCTCGTTCTCGGGAGCCCGCTGACCATAGATGAAAGGATCAATTAGGCCAAGCGTCATATCTGGATGCTTCCAGCTGGCGCCAGATCACAGTTGCTCACCAAGCGAGCAGATTTCGTGAGTTACGACCCACAGCTGGCGCATGACCATTTAGGTAAGTACCAGTCATGGCGGGATTACTGGGTCCCAACTGGCGGAGATGAGATCCCCTGATGGGCGCACCTACCCTGTGATAACTCGTCTGCCAAGACAGACTCACCTTCCTTTCTTCCCCAAAGGCGCAAGCCTACACACCCATATAAAAGGGAGAGAGACCCCCACGATGAAAGGTACGCTATTCATAGCACTGAACTCTCTCAACGCTTCATTTACTAACTTGATCGTCGGAGTTCTTGACCACTGAGGAGTCTCGGTGGTTCTTTGCAGGTCGGACCCTCTTCGCCGACGACAGCGCGACGCCGCCGATCCCTCGGGGCCCACTCAACTCGGCTCCGGCCGACCCCCCTTGCTGTTTCAGCAACATTTGGCGCCGTCTGTGGGAAGTCTTACACAAAATTTCTCTTCATGGCACCCAAGGGAAAGGTGGTCGTTCGCACGTTGGAGGATGAGGTCGCCCCAGCCAACGTCACTGAGGAAGTTGCCAGAGGTTCCTCTGGCACCAGGGAGCAAGACTCAACAACCTCCTCGCGTCTTGATCGCGTTGAGCAGACTCTAGCGAACTTACAACAGATATTGATAAAGATGGAGCAAAACCAACGGACGCCTCTGACGCGAGGCGAGGGCCCGACCCGTCAGGCGGCCCATGCTTTAGGGGCTCAGGAGAACATTGAAGATCTCGGCCGACAACCAGTGCAACCGGAGACATCAGCAAGCCACACCGACGTCCGGAGGGCGGCACCCGGGAGTCTGGCGCTAGCCCTCCAGCAAGCCGACAACGCTATGCTGGCTATGTCGATAGCCGCAGCGGAGCAAATGCCGAGAACCGACGTCGCCGACCACTTTACGGCGGAATCCACTCCGGTCACCATGAGTGAAACGCCAATCGATCCTCGGTGGAAGGACGATCTACGAGAGGTGAACCGAAAGATAGAAGCATTGCAAGTCGGCTCGCGCGCCCCATCCGTGGCGACGCTCCTGACGGCTTCACCATTCACTGAAGAAATCACCTCGACACCGGTTCCCCAGAAGCTCCAATTGCCGAAGTTCAGGCGTTATAATGGGACGACCAACCCCGTCCACCACCTCGACCACTTCCAGGGGCAAGTGGAGATGGTAAATATCACTGACGCTTTGAAATGTCGTGCTTTCATGTCTACTTTGGATGATGCAGCGCTATAGTGGTTCAAAGCGTTACCCGCGAGATCGGTCACCAGCTTCACCGACCTGACCCAACGGTTCTTGGATCACTTCTATAGTATGGTGCAACACTCGCTGTGCACCGACAACCTGTGGCTGGTTGCTCAGAAAAAGCACGAGATGTTTCGTGACTATGCAAAGCGCTTCCAGATCGAAGTGATGAAGGTGGTAGATCTGAACCTGAGGACAGCGGTCAACATACTCACGCGAGTATGCACCGATGTGGCGTTCGTTGCCTCGATCGCCAAGAACCCCCCTGTAAGTCTCTCCGACCTCCTTTCTCAGATGCAGAAATATGTGAGGCTTGAGTCAACCCTTGGAGCTGCGGGAAGACTCAAGCGACCACTTGATGAGGGCACCACAAAAGCAGACCCAAGCGAGAAGAGGTCAAGAAGGGAAGAACCTCGCAGAGACAGGCGGCAGGACTCCGACCGACGACCCGACGAGAGCCGACGTGTCAGAGATCTCCCTCGTTTCGGGAGACTGCCGTCGGAGATCCTCCCCATCATCAAGAAGCTTCCGGAGTTCAGGCGACCCGAGCCTATGGCAAGGCCTCTCTCGGGGAGGGGAGCCGACCTCTACTGCGAATATCACAAGGGGTATGGCCATCTCACTGACCAATGCAGAAGCCTCAAAATGGAGATTGTAGAGATGCTGCGGCGAGGAATCATTGGGAAAGACGTCGTTGACGGAAAGATAAAAGAGCGCGACGAGGAAGAGGGACGTGAGCATGAAGGAAAAGGGGCCGTCCTGGTTCTCGCTGGTGGGTCGGCTAGCTGCGGCGACAGCAACAGAAAGAGAAAGGCGTACACGTCGGCCACAATCCTCGGTGTGAGCGGTCCGACGTCAGGAGCGGAGGTCATCACTTTCTCACATGAAGACGCCATCGGTCTGAGCTTCCCTCACGACGATGCGCTGGTCATCCATGCCGACGTCGACGGCTACACGGTACACCGTATCCTTGTTGACAATGGGGCTGCGCCCGACGTCTTGTTCTATGATTGTTTCCTTAAAATGAGCAACCTGAGTACTGAGCTCAAACCAGTCTCCACCCCCTTGTTCGGGTTCAATGGGGCACCGGTTACTGCCGAGGGGTCCATCAGGCTGAAAGTAATCCTAGGTACCCGTCCACGACATGTAACAGTTGAGGTCGACTTCCTCATAGCCAAAGTGAAGTCGGCCTACAGATTTTCTGACGAGGTTTACTCGGGAAATTAGGTGGAGTACCATCGACCTATCACTAGAAGTTGAAGTTTCCAACTCCTGGCGAGATAGGGGAGGTCGTCGGGAGCTAGGCTGAGGCACGCCAGTGCTATGTAAACTCCATTAAAGCAAAAGAACCAGCTATTTCAGAGTATGTGCCCAGTATCAATGATGATGTCCAAAGGCATGAACCGGTAGAACAGAAAAGCAAATCGAAATCGAAAGGGGGGCGTTAGTTGTCGGCACCGAGCTCAAAGACCTAGAGGACGAGATCGTCGAATTTCTCAGCAAAAGTAGTGACGTATTCACTTGGTCAGATGACGACCCAACAATCATCCAACACCATTTGAACGTTGACTCCAAAGCCCGACCCATCCGTCAGAAAAAAAGACCCTTGTCAGTCGATCGCCAGGAAGTGGTAAACGACAGTCTAACAAAATACTTGCACGCAGGGACCGTCAGAGATACCTTTTACCCCGAATGGGTCGCCAACGTCGTCTTGGTATGAAAAGCTAACGGGAAGTGGAGGATGTGTGTGGACTTCACCGACCTGAACAGAGCCTGTCCGAAAGACAGCTTTCCCTTGCCCCGAATCGACCAACTCGTTGATTCAACTGCAGGGCACGAACTGTTGAGCTTCCTCGACGCATACTCCGGCTACCACCAGATAAGGATGGCACCCGAGGACGAGGACAAGACATCTTTCACCACGGAACGAGGTCTGTACTGTTTCACCCGTATGCCGTTCGGGTTGAAGAATGCAGGTGCAACGTACCAGAGGCTCGTCAACGCAATGTTCGAAAAGTAGATCGGTAAGACGATGGAAATTTACATTGACGACATGCTGGTCAAAAGCCGACGAGCCGAGGACCACGTCAAAGACTTAGCCGAGGCCTTCGAGGTTCTCCGACAATACGGGATGAAGCTAAATCTCGAGAAGTACGTTTTCGGCATTCGGGCTGGGAAATTCCTGGGATACCTCATGTCTAGCCGTGGAATCGATGTCAACCCCGACAAGGTCCAAGCAATCCTCGACATGACGGCTCCGAGAACGGTAAAAGAGGTACAAAGGCTTAACGGTAGGGTCACTGCTCTCAGCAGGTTTATGTCCAGGTTGGCGGAGCAATGCAAGCCGTTCTTTGAAGTACTGAGGAAGGGCCGCTTCGAGTGGACCGGGGAGTGCCAGAAGGCGTTTGACGAGCTTAAGGAATACTTGGCTCACGTACCGACGTTGAGCAAACCTAAAGTCGGGGAAGAGCTGCTGCTGTACCTGTCAACGACGGCGTATTCCATCAGCTCGGTGCTAGTGCGAGAAGAAGACCGAGTCCACCTTCCAGTGTACTACACGAGCAAAGCCCTGCGAGGAGCCGAGCTGCGATACTCCGACCTCGAGAAGGTCGGGTATGCGTTGATCATGGCAGCACGACAGCTACGCCCCTATTTCCAATCACATAAGATCGTCGTCCTCACCGACGTGCCGATCCGACAAGTTCTTGAGCGACCCAAGTGGGCCATCGAGCTTGGAGAATTCGACATCGAGTTTAAGCCTCGGGTCGCCATCAAGGCCCAGGCCCTAGCCAATTTTATCTCCGAGGGGACTGCTCGAGCCAATCCAGAAGAAGAAGTCGCCGAAGGGTGGGAAATCTTTGTCGACGGGGCTTTATATTCACAAGGCAGTGGGGCGGGGGTAATCATGCGCTCACCCGACAACATCGACCTAAGGTACGCAGTTCGCTTTGGCTTCGATGCCTCTAACAATGTGGCAGAATACGAGGCGGTGATCTCAGGGTTAAAGATGGCGAGGTCTCTGGGGGCCAAAAAGGTGCGCGTCTACAGCGACTCCCAGCTGGTCGTCAGCCAGGTGTCAGAAGAGTTCGAGGCGAGGGAGGTCAAGCTTGCGTCTTACAAGACCGAGGTCCAGAAGCTCATGACTAATTTTGAATCTACCGAGCTCATAAAAATACCGAGGGCCGAAAATGAGCAAGCAGACGCTCTCTCCAAGGTCGCGTCGTCCCTAATCGAGCCGCTGCCAGCGATGTTGGTAGAAGAACTTCGCGAACCATCCATCGCGACAATGAAACTAATGGTCGTCGACACCAGGACGACGTGGATGACCCCCCTAACAGATTTCATCAGGAACGGGGTACTCCCAGAAAATAAAGAAGACACTGAAAAGACAAGACGACGAGCGCAAAAGTTCTTCATCATCGGCGATGAGCTATATCGAAAGGGGTTCAGCTACCCAAGCCTTCGATGCATAGAGCCTGATCAAGCCGAAGAAATCATCCGCAAAATACACGAAGGTACGTGCAGATGCCATGCAGGTCCCCGCTCGTTAGTACGAAGAATAACACGGCAAGGTTATTGGTGGCCTACTATGCTCAAAGATGCCGAGAACTACGTGAAGAGCTGCCACCAGTGCCAACTCTTCAGTAAAATCAATCGGCAACCTCCCTCGGAGCTCACAAACGTAACTTCACCATGGCCTTTTGCGCAATGGGGGATGGACATCCTCGAACATTTTCCACCTGCATCCGGTCAGAGTAAGTTCATCATCGTCGGCGTCGACTATTTCACTAAGTGGGTCAAAGTCGAGCCGCTGGCGAAAATCACCGACGCCAATGCCTGGAACTTCGTTTGGAACAACATCGTTTGTAGGTTCGGCTTACCACGGACAATCATCACTGACAACCGGCGGCAATTCGACAACATCAAGTTCTGTCGGAATTGCAATGCGCTTGGTATCGAGCACCGATTCTCCTCGGTTGCTCATCCCCAGTCAAATGGGATGGCCGAGGTCACTAACAGGACAATCTTAGATGGGTTGAAGAAAAGGCTGCAGAGCCACAAGGGCGCCTGGGCCGACCAACTTCTACACGTGCTCTGGGCCTACAGAACAACGCCGAGAGAAGGGACTCAAGAGTTGCCATTCGCACTTGCCTTCGGTGTGGAGGCGGTGTCGCCCCTGGAAATCCTCGTTCCGTCAAGAAGGATACTCGGATTTGACGAAGAAATAAATAGCCTCGCCTTGCGCGCCGAGCTGGACCTCGTAGAGGAAAGACGATAGAACGCGTCGGCAAGGATGGAGATCTACCAATGGAGGATTAAGAAGAGCTTCGACAGGAAAGTCAGACCGAGGCGCTTCACTATTGGGAGCCTCATCTTCAGAAAGCTTTCCATCTCGGATCCGAGGTCGGCCATTGGCAAGTTGTCGGCCAATTGAGAGGGACCATATCGTGTCGTGGAGGTCCTCGGTCATGGCGCCTACCGATTAACAGACCTTAGTGGCACGGTCATACCGAGAACCTGGAACGTCGAGCACCTCCGAGGATACTTCCCTTAGAGGTCGCTTCGACATCTTGCTTACGAGGTCGCTTCAGCACTCTTGCTTACGAGGTCGCTTCGTCACTCTTGCTTACGAGGTCGCTTCGGCACTCTTGCTTACGAGGTCGCTTCGGCACTCTTTCTTACAAGGTCGCTCTGGCACTCTTGCTTATGAGGTCTCTTCAGCACTCTTGCTTACGAGGTCACTTCGGCACTCTCACTCGCGAGGTCGCTTCGGCACTCAAAAGTCCCTCATGAGGTCGCTACGGCACTCTTACTCGCGAGGTCGCTTCGGCACTCTTGCATACGAGGTCGCTCCGGCACTCTCTCCCGAGGTCATTTAGCACTTTTTGACATACAGCGGCGCATAAGGTCGGAGGTCACTACTCCATGGGGACGGTAGTTAAACTAGTCGTCAGCTCGAGTATGAGGAAAGCCAAAAGATGGATTTCATTAAACGAGGGAAAACGTGTTACATATCTGGAGGCAGATCCTCGGCCAACACATTGTCGGAAGCCTCATCAAGGGTACGATCGACGGCCACGTTCAGGGCATCATCCACAGTGACACCTACCTCCTCGTCGCCGTCACCACAGCTTTTTGTGGACGCCTCGTCGCCGTCGCCCAGAAGAATCGCCGCCGAGAAGTCAAGGTTGGGAAGCAACTCCCTCACCTTGTCAAGGCAGGCGACATATCCTTCCCTGAAGAGCCCCGCGACTTCATTTTGAAGCTCGTCGGATTCACGATATTCCTCGATCGCCTTCTCTCGCTCCTCGGCGATGAGCTTCAGGATCCCCTTCCTAGTGTCCTCGTGGGCCGCTATCTCGTCATACTGGGCCTTCTTTACGGCCTCAAGGGATTTCTTCAAGGCCGACAGATCGTGTTCCCTTTCCTTTGCCGCCTCGGCCTCCTTCTGGCGAAGGGTCTTCTCAGAGGCCGCTTGTGCTTCCGCCTCAGCGACACGCTTGTCGCAAGAGAGCCTCTTCACCTCGACCCGATGGGTGAATGCCTCGAACGCCGCCAGTTGATTCAGGAGCGATGAGTGAAAGTCGTGAATGAGCCGACGCGCGGGCCTGCCCAGCGCGTCGGCCTTGACCTCGCCCGGAAGGGCTTGACGCCCCCACTCTACCGGGTCCAGTTGCAGTTTAGAGGGGATCGCCGCCGAAGGACCAGGAGGTGAAGACGTCGGCTGCCGAGGACGCTTCAATGACCTCTCTTCCACGACAGGGATGGAGGCCGAATCCTACTCAGGGGCCGCAGCCGTTGAGTCTGCAGGTTGCTCAGAATCGGGTCCTCGCTGGCTCTTCGCAAAACGAGAAGCCACCTTCTTCTCGCACAAAACCTTCCTCCTCGCCACCTCGAATAACGAAAGACCTTTGCGTGGAGGGGTCGGAGCGGCGCCCTTGTCGGCCATAGCTGCAAAAACGAAAGGCATGTTAGAGGGAAGAAACCGCCAACAGACCGAGGAACCAACTATGGATTTGGCAACCTTCTATGCCCTCGTCGATCAGCCTGAATAGCTCCTCGGAGATATCGATCAGATTTGGGGGTTCCACCTCCTTCAGACACGCAAGGTCCGCGAGCTCGGATGCACTGAGCCTCGGCGACCTAAAGGCCTTGCTCCGAACGTTGATATCTGACCACTTGGTCGGGAAGAGCCACCCAAACGGACTATAAATAAAAACAAAGTTCCTTTTCCATCCGTGGACCGAGGAAGGCAGCCGGTCGAGGATGTGCCGACCATTCCTCGCCGCAAAATATAACCAGTCCCCGAACGGTTTCACCGAGAAAAGGTAAAAGAACAGGCGCAGGGTCAGAGGGACCCCCTCCGAATAACACAGAGAGAGGAAGCCAACGATTACATGCCAGGAATTGGGAGCCAGCTGGGAAGGACCCGCGCCAAGCTCCAAAAGAAGAAATATGACGAAGGGGTGGAAAGGGAAGCAGAGACCAGCCCGAACTGCCTCGGAGTAAATCGAGAACCCCCCATTCATGACGTAATGGGCCCTAAAACTCCTATCGGCAAACATGATTGCGTCGGCCGGGCGGACTAGTCTACGATGCTTTCTCAACCACCTAAAGGTGTCGGGAGAGGTCTCGCAGCGCACGTCGGCCACGTTGTCGGCTGGACGACGAGCGCCGGAGGTATGGGCCGAAGGCTCCCTCGGGATGTACGTGCTGTGGTTCACTTCGAAGACAAAGGAGTCCTCCACATGTCCCGCCACCAGGGTTCCCTCTATTTCAGACCTAACCTCGGGGTCGTTGGAAACGTGATCAGGGACTTTATCCGAGGCGGAGGGATCCCCGAACTTCGAGGAGGAGGAAGACGACGAAGAGCCCTCAGGAGAGGAGGAAGAAGAAGAGTGACTCATCGCTTACCTCAGAAGGAAGCAAGCGAAGATCGTCGTAAGACGTCGGGCCGACAACGAAGTCGTCAGATCGTCAGGAGTCATCTGATCGGCAGTCGAAGGCTCACGCGCGAGGAATGGGCACTTCGATTCCACGCTGACCCCTAGCTATTTATAGGGCCTCAAGGCCGGGGTGATCGGACGGATCAAGATCCGCGAGCGGCCCGGATTCCGCCACGTGTTGAAAGACCGACAGCCGAAAGACGTTCACCCGGATCCGCAGAGCGCCCCGAAACCGAGTAGGGTCATCATGAGCACGGGATTTGAGGCGGTTACCTGACAACCGTCGCCCTCGGTACCAGCATAATGGCAGAAGATCGTGATCCCCATAATGACGGAGGCGAAACATCCCTGACACAGGTGCATGGAAGGCGAGGGGGCGGCGTACGACCGTACGAATTCCAAGGGCAGGTGGCAACGGAACAAGTGGCTTCTCCTCGAGCTGAGAACTCACCTCAAAGAGAACCTGGGGGGCTAGTGATACCGGTCGTCGCTAACCGACGAATCTGCCCGACGACGACAACGTCAAGTAGTGGTACCCGACTGACAATAGCCGACCAGACAGCTGTGGCATCGACGAGGACCGACGAGTCTATCCGCCAGGCCTCGTTCTCGAGAGCCCGCTGACCATAGATGAAAGGATCAATTAGGCCAAGCATCATATCCGGACGCTTCCAGCTGGCGCTAGATCACACTTGCTCACCAAGCTAGCAGATTTCGTGAGTTACGACCCACAGCTGGCGCATGACCATTTAGGTAAGTACCAGTCACGACGGGATTACTGGGTCCCAACTGGCGGAGATGAGATCCCCTGATGGGCGCACCTACCCTGTGATAACTCGTCTGCCAAGACAGACTCACCTTCCTTTCTTCCCCAAAGGCGCAAGCCTACACACCCATATATAAGGGAGAGAGACCCCCACGATGAAAGGTACGCTATTTATAGCATTGAACTTTCTCAACGCTTCATTTACTAACTTGATCGTCGGAGTTCCTGACCACTGAGGAGTCTCGGTGGTTCTTTGCAGGTCGGACCCTCTTTGCCGATGACAGCGCGATGCCGCCGATCCCTCGGGACCCACTCAGCTCGGCTCCAGACGACCCCCCTTGCTATTTCAGCAACAGTACTATCCATCATTAAAAAAGTTACTTAATTTAATTATTCAATATAATATTTAAAAATATATTTATAATTTATATAATTAAAAAAATTAAAACTCATTTATTAACAAACTTAAACGAGCTGAATAGATTTTACTCACATTCGACTTGTTTATGAAACGAGTATAAAATTTTATTTAAACTTGACCTATTTATCGAGTTAAATTCAAATAACATTTGAACTGAACTCATACTCCTTAACAAATTCAAATATGTTGGTTCGTTTACAGCTTTATTCTCAACTCTCCAAACTTGCTCCTTTATTCCTCATTTTGTAAACCTCTTTCACACCGGATTCACCCTCTTTTTCTCTCTCGTTTTCATGTTTTTAACTTGAGACTTCGATGCTAGGCACAAAGAATAGTGACGTCCTAGACATGTTTGATGTGTGTCCAGACTTGGACTAGTTGGTGTACGACTGGATTTTAACATGGCTTTTGACAGATTTATATATATATTCTATAAATTTTTCTTATGTGCTTTAGTATGAGGGGAGGGCGACCGTGGGGTCATCCTAAAATGTTAGCAACAAAATGCTGCGCACTGGGTGCACTTTACAAAAATAGAGCAGAAGTGACAGATTCATTATACGGGCCCTCACCTACCAACCTTGACCCCTATTTAAATAAATTTTGAAACAAATGTGAGAATACTTGAAAAAAATGCTGGACACTACTTATATCAAGTATGAAGTTTGCCACTTTTTTTATTCCTTGAGTGTGCATAGAAGTCTCAAACCATTGAACCACCCCTCGAGGCACAGTTTCCGACTTGCAATCTACACCACAAGCACAATACTGCTACTGTCAAACTATGCTAGTCACGGGTCAACTCAACTCACAATTCGAAGACATGAGTGAGGGCTGTTCAGACATCCTTTGGGAACCCAGCAGAGGAAGCGGGAGGAATATTGTCCTCTTAGGCCCTGTTCCATAACACTTATTCAAAGTCTAAAATTTAAAATATTTAAATTTTAAAATTTTAAATTGTTGATAAAATATCAGAAATTGTATCTTAATTAATTACTTAAGTCTAAAAAATTATTTAATTTTTAAGCTAAGATGTATCACTTTTTTTTTTCCAGATCGGCAACCGGCGACAAACATCGTCGAATTTCGGACACCGATGACCGACGAAATCTGGCCGACGGCCTCCAGCGATCATCGGATTCCGCCGATCGTCGGAGGCTGCCGATCGGAATCCGGTCGGCGCTGGCCAGAATCTGGTGAGCCTGCGGCCGTCGGTCGGATTCCGACAATCACCGGCGGCCAATTTCGACGACTCAATTTAAACAAATATATTTTTTATCATTCTAAGTTTTAAACGCAAGACCTATTAGAACTGTAATATTTTAACTAACTGCACTACACTTCAGATGTTGTTTAAGTTAGTTATCAAACACCTCTTAAACTATATATGATATATATTAAAAAAATTTAATTTCAGATTTAAAGAATAGATGACAAATAAAATTTAAGATTTACATGTTAAATTTTATCAAACACCACGTTAACCTCACAATCACTTTTAGGCTTTGGTTTCGTGGATGAAATCGCCAGAGTTGCTCTTTTCCCAGCTTGGAAACGGGCCATTGGCTGGGCCCGTATATGGGCGCCCACGTTAGCGGTAATATTTCATTAATAACGATTTATTTTAAATAAGATTTTTTATTATAATTACATCAACTCTGGTTTCTTTAATGAAATTGTCGGGTCTTACTTGTATACCGTTTTTCTACATATTTCGTCATGTGAAAAGCCCATAGGTAATAATTGAGTCCCGCACACTCGTAAAATAAATATCTTTTTCCACACTTTTGAGAGAAAAAAGTTTATTGCGAACTCAACATCAGACGAATCCGATGGCCATACTCGTTGACAGGTTGCATCTTGTCAAAGACCACAAAAGAAGCATGCTACCATATCCCAATTCTCGCCTAGTTTAAATGTTTGGGCGGCTCTTATCAAAGTTATTTGACATATCTCTGCCCTTTAGTTAACGGTACTTTTGCCGCAGTGTAAGACCCAGTTTCTCAGCTTTTCGTCCGGTGTTTTGGATGACTGGCCACTAACGCATTCGGACAGGGCGACACGTTAGTGTCGCATCGTGGGTGTCCGACACGACAGTTATCCTTGTCGCTACCAGCTTGTGCGTCGCATTCTTATCGCACCCGACTTTCCCATCGCATCTTCGTGTCACGCCCGATCAACGGGTCGCGACAGTGTTCCGTCGCTTCGATTGTCTGATGCCTATCAGGGTGGCAAGCATGTCAGTACGACCTGACGGGTTGTCGCGGCGTCCCTGGGGGACACGTTCTTGTCGTGGTACGTTAACCCTTCGCGTTAAGGTCCTTAACGTGACGTGTCGCCCCGTTGCGTCTTGGGTGTTGGGTTGAGTGTGTTTTGAAATTTCCTAAAGTTGTATTTTAATGATGACCAATCAACATCACTCATACTTTGATTTTGATGATGACATATTGTGATTTTGATGATGACATGTTGAACATGTTATACATATCACAATAATACTTAAACAACATATTTTTGATGTTTAATATCTCATATTTTAATGATAATATTTTGTACTAATGACTTATGTGTTAAATTTTCAGGAATATCCAGATTTTGTCATGGTAGTGTCGACACACCCATTGATGGTGTCGACACTGGGTCAGAGTCCCTGAAGCTTTTTCATGAAAATAGGGTCAAGTGTGTCGACACAGTCCATAGTCGTGTCGACACTAGACCCAGACTCCAGAAGACCCAGTTGCCTGACTACGACAGCGCGTCGACACAGCCAGTGGCAGTGTCGACACTAGACCTATCTCCCAGAAGATCCTTTTACGCAATTGGGACAGTGTGCCAACACACTCAATGGTAGTGTCGACACACTCCGGCTGAAACTCAAAAAATGTGAATTTCTCTGGACACGTGACTGCTTGGGAATTAAGGGATTTGACCTAGATTTTTATGCCCATGTACCCCAAGGCTCCTTATGGACATATGGGGCTATAAATACCCATGTTTCTTGTACTCCAAGAGCATCCCACGAGGAGAGAAACCAGACATCTCCAGAAAAGGGTGTGGCAGCTGCAGAAAGGGAAAAAGAGAGTAGAGCAGTGCTGTTTGGAAGGAGAACGTGAAGAAGAAGAGAAGAGAAGAGGAGAGAGGATAAAGTATCAGCATCCAGAAAGGGAGCAGAGCAGCGCCATCAAATTGAGGAGCAGAAGAGCAGCAAAGGAAGAAGAAGAAGTGGCAATCCGGATGCCACTGAAGCAGAGCATCGTGGATTGAAGAAGATCTCCAACGAATTCCTTCAAGCATCTTCAATCCAAGCTTCTGCAAGTCTTCTTCATCAAGGAACATCCAAGTCACATATATTTCATTTATTTTCTTGGAGTGTTCATCTAGTTTTTCATTGTGTGATCTGTGCGTGTGTTCTACACAGATCACTTAATTCTGTTTGTTCGATTTTTATCATTGTATTGAGATAGATCGGGCTAGAGGATCTATTCTCTAATTGAGCTTGTTTTAGCAGAACTTGGATCTTTTATGGTCCAAAGGTTTGGAGCCGTAGTGCTCCGGTTTTGAGCCGTTGTGCTCAAGTGCTTGTGAGTCGTCGTACTCATAAGTGGTTTGTGGAGTAGGTCATCATACCTATCTCCTGGGTTTTCTTTAAGTCATTGTACTCAAAGGGTTTAGAGTCGTCGTGCTCCAGTTGTTTCTTGAGTCGTCGTGCTCAAGGGTGTTTGGAGTCATCGTGCTCCGGTGTGAGTTGTGCTCTTTTGAGTAGTGGAGCCTCACTGTGTGAGGGGTGGACGTAGGAGTCACTGGAGGTGATTTTAGAACCACCTAAAAATCCTCTTTGCAGTGGTTTAAATTGTGGTTTGACTTTGTATTACGCTAGATGCATGCAAAGGGATTTCGTTCACACTTCTAATTGATTTGCTCACACACACTAATCACACATAATGCATTTATTCAGTGGGGTTTCATTTGAATAGATATCTTAATTCAAAGTAAATTTTAAATTACTTTAGTTTCCGCTGCAAATCTATTCAACCCCCCCCTTCTAGCTTTGCCATATCCACTTATCCGATCCTACAATTGGTATCAGAGCCGGGTTGGCCACTCTAATTGTTAGATCTAATTCCTTGTTACACTGATTCATTGTGATTAGATCTAATAGTTTTTGAGTTTTGGTATAATGGCAAATCTCTTTAATTTGCATGAATTTCCTGTTATAATTTCAAAGAAATCACCAGTCTCACTTTCATCAGGTTTTTCAAAAGAAGCACAAAGAAAAGGAGCAAAAAGAATTCACAACTGCTCAATGGCAAAGAAGAGCCTCAATGAATCCAGAAAATCAACAATTCAGAAGGTTGTGGCTCTCACTGCACATTCCATGAGCTCAAAGTATTCTTCATCCCCTTCAGAACACAAGTGTTCAAATGGGTCTACAAGGTCAGATAAATCAATTCCAGATCCATTTATGTATTCTAATTCTGACTCTGATGTAGATGAAGGCATGTCTTATGTTGAATTGATTGAATTCTGTGAAAAGATGCAGAATCTTAATGCAAAGCTGAACACTAAAAATAAGGATTTGAAAAAGACTTTAAAACATTTCCACAAAGAAAGTGAAAAATTAAAAAATACACTTGAATTGCTCCAGAACAATGATAAACATCCTTCACAAGAAAATGAGAATTTGAAAATTGAAGTTCAGAAACTGAATTTTGAAAAAGAAAGTCTGAAAGATAAAATCAAAATTTGTGAAAACAAGTTGTCCAAGTTAAAAGAATATCATGATCAGTTGGAATTTGAAAATCTTGATTTGAAAGATGAAAATGAAAAATTGATTGATCTTAATGAAAACTTCAAATTTGATAATGATCAATTAAACAAACAGATTTCTAACATGGCTCATGATCATCAAATAAATGAAAGATGCAAACAACTTGTTGAAGAAAATAGTCATCTAAAAAGGAAGATTGAATGCTTGTTGTATGACAAACCATTGGACAATGATTATAGCAATTTGAGTAATAAAATTGCTGATTTGGAAAAATAAATTGCTCAATTTGAAAATGAAAAGAACAAGATGAAAATTGGTTTGGATGTCATGCTAAATAAACTTCAAATATCAGAAAAAGAAGTTGTTGCATTAAAAGCAAAAAATAGAAGTTTCAACATGAATTGAAGAATACTAAATACACAAGTCTTGTTTCTATGAGAGATAAGAAAAATAAAAAAAAATCAAAATTAACATTTGTTAAAGCTGTTGCGAACAAGAACTCTGTTAATTCTAATGAAAAACTTGTGAAAGTTCTTGTTCAGAAACAAACAATGAAAAAGAAAAATGCTACTGTTAAGAAGATTCATCTACTTCCTCCATCAGTCCAAAAAGCTCCAAGGCAAGTTCCAAATTCACATCATGCCAAGAGCCACCAAAAGGTACCTCCTTCTCCTCATGGTAAGTCTCCTCACATGAAAAGGAGATTCCATCAAATGCATACTTGCCAAGGTAAGTACCAGGTAAGAAATGCTATCATTTGCTTTAACTGTAATAAACCTGGTCATCTTGTCAAACATTGCTGGATTAGAAATCAAAACTTCAATAAACATGCCAAATCAGTCCAATGTTTTCATTGTTATAAAATTGGTCATATTTCTAGGGACTGTTGGTACAGAAATGATTTTGTTGTGCATGCTCAGAAATTCCTGTCTAATGCATATGCTCATACACATAGGAATAAATATCATGTTCATACTGAAAATATTCAGAAATTCCATGTGTATAGGCATAGAAATGTTGCACAAAGTCATTATGTTTCTGCTTATATTAAAAATCTAAAAATTAGAAAACTTCATGAAAATATAGATGCATTGAGCAAGGCAAAGAGAAAATCTGGAACTAATTTTGCTCATAATTCTATCAATGAAAGAAATGCATCTATACCAAAAATAAAATCAGTTTGGATTCAGAAATCTTTATTGCACTCTAACATTGATTTTATTGCAGGACCCAAGCAAATGTGGGTCCCAAAACCAGCTTGATCAGCAAGCTGAGGAGTCTTGCAGCCATACATTGTAAATGAATTCAAGATATTGGCTGTGCAAGGCAAGAAATGATTGGAGAACATAGGTAAATTCTTTGAAAAAGTAATTAAAGTCCATTCAGGTAAAACTTCTTTATCATTTCAAATTTGAATTGCCTGTTGATATATGCTTGATCATGTTCACACTCTTTCTGTGCAAACTGCTTGGAATGAACATATCTGAATTGCTTAAATGATCATTTCATATCATGCATATATTATGGGGGAGTAAGTCAAAAGAATCTTTGAGTGAAATGCTAGAGAAATATTCTTTCATATCTGATTTATCAACAGCTCCCATTTAATTTATTGACAAATCTTTCTTGCAAATGAATTCCTCACTCTCACATTGCATTGGCATTCTTGGTATATCAAATGGTGATTTGAAGAAAGACAAGTCAGGCTTGTCTGGACACTTTCACTATGCGTGAGTATATGTCTTTGCCAAGTATCAAGAGTCTTGTATGCAATTGTTGAGGGGGAGTCATTGTCTTTCAATAAAACATTCTTCTTCATTCTGCTTTCACTTCATTCCTATTTCTCCAATAATCTTCATGCTCACCTTATGAGGGGGAGATACATGAAAGGGGGAATCATTGTCATATTTCTTGAACTTACTTGTCTATTTTGAACCCCAAAGTCATCAGAATTTTTTAGTCCTTGTGCTATTTTCTTATGAGAGAATTAAAACATTGAAACTAAACTCATTGTGCATTTAGTTTAATTTCAAAGATTCAGTATCATTTCAAGGTTAAGTAATCTTAATACTGAATATCTTTAAAATGACTTGCAAAACACTTGTAGGCACATGAGTGGCTTTACTATTTAACATGTGCATGTTTAAGCTTCATTTTTACCACATGTTAAGAATAATTTCTCTAAATTCATAGTCATGACTTGCCTGGTCAAAGTAAACATATTCCTACAAAACATCAAAAGAAAATGATCAACATCTGGAAAGATAAAAACAAAGCAATGTAAATTTTTGAACCGCTGAGTAACCGGGCCATTTCACCTAAAAAGTGATTTGTTTCGCGTCAAAAAGTGGAAATCAAAATTTTCAACTCTATATAAGATAATGAAAGTTAAACCACTGAGTAATCAGGAGATCTTGCATCTAATCAATGTGATCTCTTGCACTGAAAAGTGAGATTTAACTGATTTATTCTTGTATTCTTTCCCAGTTAAAAATGAAAGAAAATCAAATTGACAGGATGGAAAAGCTTAAGACCTTCATAAAGTTCATGTATACTGAGTTTAGACCTATTATTTTACATTGTGTTAAACTTAAAGCTCCTAACATCCTTGTTAAATACTTCTTCTCACTCATATAGGTCACTTTACTTCACAATTGCATCATTATTTTAACTACATTCGGATCATTATATCTTGCAATACCTTATGTTGAGTGTGTCTTTGTGATTAAACTTTGTTGCACAATAACAAAAACACAATAATTTCTCTCATATGTCAATATCACTTTGCCTCATTTATTTTGATCATTTCTGACCATTCATTTCCTACATTTCATTTCTTGATCTCTTACAATCTTTGGTTCTCTCTCTTATCTATCTTTTTGATGCTGTCAAAAAGGGGGAGAAGAAAGGTTTCTAGGGGGAGAAAGTTCTTTATAGGGAGAAAGTTCAAAGAGTATATATCGTCAAGGGGAGTTGTTGCAGTTAAGGAAGTCAGGTTATTGGGAGATTGTGCATATGTATTGTCATCATCAAAAAGGGGGAGATTGTTGGGTTGACTGTGTTTTGGAATTTCCTAAAGTTGTATTTTAATGATAACCAATGGACATCACTCATACTTTGATTTTGATGATGACATGTTAAACATGTTATACATTTTATGCATATCACAATAATGCTTAAACAACATGTTTTTGATGTTTAATATCTCATATTTTAATGATAATATCTTGTACTAATGGCTTATGTGTTAAATTTTCAGGAATATCCAGATTTTGTCATGGTAGTGTCGACACACCCATTGATGGTGTCGACATTGGGTCAGAGTCCCTAAAGCTTTTTCATGAAAACAGGGTCAAGTGCGTCGACACAGTCCATGGTCGTGTCGACACTAGACCCAACTCAGAAGACCCAGTTGCCTGACTGGAACAGTGTGTCGACATAGCCAGTGGCACTGTCGACACTAGACCCATCTCCTAGAAGATCCTTTTGCGCAATTGGGACAGTGTGTCGACACACTCAATGGTAGTGTCGACACACTCCGGCTGAAACACAAAAAATGTGAATTTCTCTGGACACGTGGCTGCTTGGGAATTAAGGGATTTGACCTAGGTTTTTGTGCCCACGTACCCCAAGGCTCCTTATGGACATATGGGGCTATAAATACCCATGTTTCTTGTACTCTAAGGGCATCCCACGAGGATAGAGACTAGACATCTCCAAAAAAGGGTGTGGCGGCTGCAGAAAGGGAAAAAGGGAGCAGAGCAGTGCTGTTTGGAAGGAGAACGTGAAGAAGAAGAGAAGAGAAGAGGAGAGAGGATAAAGTATCAGCATCCAGAAAGGGAGCAGAGCAACGCCATCAGATTGAGGAGCAGAAGAGCAACAAAGGAAGAAGAAGAAGTGGCAATCCGGATGCCACTGAAGCAGAGCATCGTGGATTGAAGAAGATCTCCAACGAATTCCTTCAAGCATCTTCAATCCAAGCTTCTGCAAGTCTTCTTCATCAAGGAACATCCAAGTCACATATATTTCATTTATTTTCTTGGAGTGTTCATCTAGTTTTTCATTGTGTGATCTGTGCATGTGTTCTACACATATCACTTAATTCTGTTTGTTCGATTTTTATCATTGTATTGAGATAGATCGGGCTAGAGGATCTATTCTCTAATTGAGCTTGTTCTAGCAGAACTTGGATCTTTCGTGGTCCAAATGTTTGGAGCCGTAGTGCTCCGATTTTGAGCCGTTGTGCTCAAGTGCTTGTGAGTCATCGTACTCATAAGTGGTTTGTGGAGTAGATCATCATACCTATCTCCTGGGTTTTCTTTGAGTCATTGTACTCAAAGGGTTTGGAGTCGTCGTGCTCCGGTTGTTTCTTGAGTCGTCGTGCTCAAGGGTGTTTGGAGTCGTCGTGCTCCGGTGTGAGTTGTACTCTTTTGAGTAGTGGAGCCTCACTGTGTGAGGGGTGGACGTAGGAGTCACTGGAGGTGATTTCCAAACCACCTAAAAATCCTCTGTGCAGTGGTTTGAATTGTGGTTTGACTTTGTATTACGCTAGATGCATGCATAGGGATTTCGTTCACACTTCTAATTGATTTGCTCACACACACTAATCACACATATTGCATCTGTTCAGTGGGGTTTCATTTGAATAGATATCTTAATTCGAAGTAATTTTTAAATTGCTTTAGTTTCCACTGCAAATCTATTCAACCCCCCCTTCTAGCTTTGCCATTATCCACTTATCCGATCCTACATTGGGTGCCGAAGGCTTAAGGCCTTGGGTGACGACCCCTTCTCCCTTTTCCTCCTTCCCCTCTCTTCTCCTCCCCCTCTGGTGGTGCTAAGCTTCCCTCTCTCCCCTTTGTGCGTTTTAGGCGAGGAGGAGAGCCATGCTAATGTCCTTGGTGTTGTGAAGCTTGCGTGGAGCGAGGAGGAGGTGGCCAATCCAACGTAAAAGGCCTTTATGGGTTCGTTTCTTCTTGAAAGGTAGGGATTGCTTGTACCCTTCTCGATCCGGGTGGATTGGGACCCCCTCGTGGTTTGTAGATAGCATTTCCTACTTCTCCATGCTCCCCTCCCCCGTGTGGTGTGTTTATAGTGTGCGGGTGGCCCCGAGATGTAGCATCCCACGGGCCTACCTTCTTCTGGTGTCGCGACCGCGGTGCGCGTCGTGACACCAGAGGGTGCGATTGTGTCGTGACGCATTGGCCTGATGCAATGGCGTCGCGGTCCGGTGGTTCGACGCGATCTTGTCGGGGCACATTTCCCTATCGCGACAAGGTTGCTGTCGCGGTGCCCTTCCTCGTCGCGATGGTATCGCGATGGCCTAGGAGGTCGCGACAGTACCTGTGTTGCCTCGGGTGTTTCCGTGATTTCGATTGGCGTGTCGACGTGTGCCCCAGGGCAGGCTTGCCCTCAGGAGCTTCAGGTGGGGAACGCGGCAAGTTGCCTCGCTGCATTCAGTTACTGAAGGTGGCACCTTCATGGCTGTGTCCTGGCAGCGGTACTAGGAGGGTCGCTTCTGTCTAATAATTGATCAACCGATGGTCTATTGATTATTAGTAGAGCGACGCTTTCCGTACCGACTTGTGGTGTTCGAGGTTTTGACTTGTTCGTGTGTGCCTTGGTTGGCCGACGGCCCTCTCGAGGGTTCGTTCATGCCTCGTGCTTGCTGGGCTTATCGTGGGTTACAAGCCAGCGGTTTGGCGTGGTTCTTGTTGTGCTTGCCCTGCCTATTCGCATGGTGCTTAGCACTTGAGGGCTTGTCCCATTTAGAAGTTTTCTCCATTGCTTGGGACCTCAATCCTCAGGAGCCTTTGAGGGAGCATTCGGGGCTACGAGCGTGCTCGAGTTGGCGGCTGAGTTGGCAGACTCTAGAGCTGAGGGGAAAACGAGGTTTGGACAGCGGCCTGAGTCGTTTGTAAAGCTCTCTTGTCTAGGGAAGGACACCGAGGTCGTTGAGGTGTTTTCTTCCCGGCATGGTCTAGACAGTCCTTTTTCTTATTGCTTCGCTTTGCGTTGGTTCCGGAGCCACGTAGAGAGGTCAGGCATGAGGTCGTAGCTTGGCCAGGCTGTGGTGGTGCGTGCGTTCTTGTGGTGTTCTGTGGCGGCTCTGTCTTGTTGCCCAGATAGCAAGCCCAGAGGGGGGGTGAATGGATTGCTTAAAATTCTTTCGTGTAATAATTCCTATAAATAAAACACTAGACATACAACATTAAGATCGATAGTTAGAGTTAGTGTTAATCAACACAAAGAGAACAATCACATAAACAACAGGAAATTTTATCCTGGTTCGGATCTCCTATCCCAAGGAGTCCTACGTCCAGTCTCCAAGCAACCACTTGGGATTCCACTATACAAGGGTACAGTCCCCCTTAAGAACACTTACACATCTAGCCGCAATTGGCCTTCTCTTCTTAACCAGAAGAGGAATAACACCACCTGTACCAACATGTCTTCTCTTCACACCAGAAGAGGATCAACTAAAAGGAATGCGTTGTATGAAGAAGGCCCCAAGACCAAGCTTATAATCACTTGCTTGATCTGAGGCGAAGTCTGAGAGACACTAGATGATTACAAGATGACTCTCTCTCAGAACTACGCAAGCTCTCAAAAACACATGCACTATTCTCACAGAGAGCTAAGAGCTATAGATGATTGGATTGGACGAGCTGGCTCTTGTTGTTCTTCAGGTGACTAGAGTTTCAAGCTTCTTAAGGTTCAAATATTAGAACTATCTAACTTCTTTGCATGGAGTCACTAGTCTTCTATTTATCTTCTTTGAAATAATTTTGACCGTTGTAGTATCTGTTGAGATATCCGTTGTCTCACAGCGTCATGCTTGTTAGAGAGACTAGTCCGAAGCAAGGAGTAGGTGAGCCTGCAGCCATTAATGCTTGGATTGACACTTACACCTTCAAGGAAAGATTGTCTAAATCTTCTATCCTTTTTGTCAGGTTGACAACTTCATCTTTGACGTGTGTTTATACAAAAGTCATGCATACAATAAATGCTGACATCTACACAACTTTTCTTTATCTAAATTGTCAGTCAACATTAGTAGTCGTGCAATATGAAGATACAGCAAAAAGGAAAGGTTATTCTATCATCACATAAAGCAGGACTTTACGTGACAAGTGATGTAAGCAAGGATATATTATGTGGAAATATTATACTAACACAATAAATGATCAAGATCTTAGGATACAGTATGATGCGCGGGAAGGCTTTTTGAAATCCACAGAGTTTTGAGCATATGCAAATTTAAATATTATAAGGAATGATTCTTAAATAAGAAGATAAAGCAAGACTGTTCAAGAGCTATATAAATTTATTTGAAAGTAAAGAACATTCTGTATAGAAATGATATTGATATCAAATCGATGATATAATCATGTGAGAATGTAATCCATGTTGAGACCAAGTCGATGTTAACATAATCCATGTATTAATGAAATGAAATCGATGTTTTGTACAAAGTCGTTACTTAAAAGAATTCAATGAGTAGATGAAATCGTTATTTAAGTGAAATTGATCATGAAACTGTTCTTTTAAGGAAGAAATCGTTGTTGTGCTCAAATCGTTGTTTAAGTAAAAGCGAATCGTTGTTTTGAGCTAATTGTTGTTTAAGTAGGCAAATCGTTGTTGCAATCAAATCGTTCTTTAAGTGAAAGCAAATCGTTATTTAAGTGAAAGTAAATCATTATTTCGATCAAATCGTTGTTTAAGTGAACGCAAATCGTTGTTTCGATCAAATCGTTCTTAAAGTGAACACAAATCGTTGTTTCGATCAAATCATTCTTTAAGTGAAAGTAAACCGTTGTTTCGATCAAATTGTTGTTTAGATCAAATCATTCTTTAAGTGAAAGCAAATCGTTGTTTTGATCAAATCGTAGTTTTATTATGAAATGGAAATCGTTGTTTTACTTTTGAAATTGTTGTGAGACAGAAATCATTATTTTACTTATGATTGTGAGATGGAAATCATTATTTAAGTGATTTACAAAATCGTTATGGCAATCGAATCGTTATTTCTATGAAGGAAATCGATGTGTACTTAGACAAAACTTATGCATTTGAACTTACAACACTGTGTAAGGATACCTTTCAGATTTTCTAGATTTATTTTCTGTGGATAAACTTTAGAAACAGTTGTAAGAAAGCATTTTACAACGTTTTGTTAATCACCAAAAATTACATATATAATTCATGATAAATTTTATATGGAGATGGACTGATCATCAATCTCCCCCTTTTGATGATGACAAAACATAGAAAATTGCATACTTAGATAGAATTGAAATTTGTTTAATTTAATTTTTAGGGTATGTCTTTTAGAATAATTTCTCCCCTTTTTTGTCATTAAGCAAAAAGAATTAGATAGATAGAGGAAAAAAATGGAGATAGACAAAGATAAATGGAGCCAAAATACCAAATTTGATTACTTAATGGGGGTCAGAGATGTAGAAGGCAGAAGACAGAAGTGAGGAATGGTGAGTGATGATTGGCCAACCCTGCTGCTGCCTCAATGGACACTCTCGCCTGAAGTGCCCCTCTTGCCCGCAATGGTAACAACCCGAACCCTGCTGGCTCTGCTCTGCTCCCTGCTGGACGGACTGCTCCGCTGGAAACGGCAAGGTCTGACGCCTCTGCTGCTGTGAGTGACGCCTGCCTCCACGAGGGAACAACTTCTTCAACTTCGTGGTCAGACCAACACCGCCTGTTCCCGAAGAGAAAGAAGAAGACAAACTCCCCCGACTGCCTGCGGGGCGCTGGTACGGAGAAGATCTCCCTGAACCTCCGCTCTGCTGCGGCTGAAACCGACACTCCCGCTCCAGGGCCGTAGCTCTCGCCACTGCTACTGACAAGGTGTCGCAGAGGTGACCAGCCATGGCCCACCTCAAGTCGGGACGTAGCCCGCTAATGAACAGCTCGGTACGAGCCTGCTCACTAGCTGCCACGTGGGGAACGTGTCGAAGTAGCTGCAGAAACCTCTGATGGTACTGTCCCATGGTTAAGTCTCCCTGGACTAACTCGTGGAACAAGTCCCTCCTCTCCGGCAGACATAGTCGGGAAGGTACTCGCCGAGGAAGGCCTCGAGAAACTGCTGCCAAGAGATTTGCTCCAACCTCCTGCCCTGAAACCTGGTCAGCCTCACTGCTCGCCACCACTCATGGGCTGACCCCTTCAGCTGATATACTGCCAAACGAACCTGATCTAACTCTGCACAGTCCATGGTCTCGAAGGTGCGCTCGAGCTCATAGACCCAACTCTCTACTCTATCTGGATCGCGGTCGCCTACATACGTAGGAGGTCGAAGACGAAGGAACCTCTCCAGAAGCACGGTGCGGTCCTCGGGTGCTACTGCTGCTGCTGGAGTCTGCTGCCAAACTACGGGTGGTACCTCTGGCTGAACCGGTGCTACTTGCGGGGTCGGTGGTGGCTGCTCCTCTGCTGCCATCTCTGCAAACTGCTGACCTCCTGCTGGCATCTGCTGGTACGGCTGGTACTGCTGCTGTGGCGAGTACTGCCACGGACCCTGAAGCATCGCTTTCCACCACTGCTCCATGACGGCCCGCGGGGGCGTAGGTGGATACCATTGCTGCTGCTCCTGCTGCTACTGCGGTCCTCCCTGCGGCAACAGGTCGTCAGGCTGCTCGAACTGCTGGGGCTGAGCACTGAACGACACCTGCTCAGTAGCAACCGAACTGTCTGACTCAGTCTCCTGACGCTCCACCAAGTTATGAGCCTGCCTGCGAGTGCGTGGAGGCATGATCTGCAAAACAGCCAGATTTAGTTATTGACACTTAAGACTCCGGCGGCTAGTAGTGTTCACTTATACTTTCTATGGGACTTTACGTCATTACTCATTTCCACCACAAGTCTTGATAGACCCCTTGCTCTGATACCACTGTAACGGCCCAGGCGCCCGGGTCCCCGGCTCCCACCAAGGATCCGACCGTCGGCACCGCCGCCCAGGGGTCCGGAGACCTGTAAGGGCTAACGGATCGGTCTAACGAGATATGTGACGGAAAGTAAATAACGACAACTGTACTAAAAGTGTACCAACTAGTGCAAGAAGAAGTCTAACACAACGTGCAAGTCTAGTACAAGTCCCAAAGTAGTAAAAGTACAAGTGCAGAACAGAAAAGGAATAACACGTCCCTTAGGGGCATACCCCAAGGGTGAAGTACAGAACTGGGGGAAACACTACCACTAGAGATGCCGACTACTGCGGGCCCGTCTCCTCGCTACGCCGCGGAGGGAACTGCTGTGAAGTCTCACCTGCAAAACAGAGAGTGAGCTTCACGAAGAAGTCCAGTAGGGACTACCATTCTCCCACTGGTTCCACAAGCATATAGACTAGTGCAATAATTAAATAAAGCAGTAAGGTCTAATCTACTAAACAGAGTAAAGTGCGGAAGCGTGAAAGAACTACACAGTCGTCGGTCTAAGCCACTCGGCGGGACCGGAAAACCCGTGTAAACCAAGGCACCACAAGAACCCAGCTGTAAACACAGACAGTAAACTGCCTGGACAAGCACACTAGCTACAGTACACTACTCTAGTCAGCTGGTCAGGAGCGCCACGCATCTTACCCTCGACCAACGGTCCATGTCTGACACCTCCCATCGGAGTGAGACGCGGAACCACAAGTAACCACAACTGCCGTAGTCTGGCCGGACTACGGTCCCACGCCTGGCCCCTCTAGGTGGTACCGGAACCACGTAGAGTGAGGCAGTGAGAACAGACTAGCTGAACTGCGCCGTATGAGTCACACACTACCGGCGTACCAGTCTCAGCTAAGGGAGCTCCACAAACGACCACGTCGCTGTCCCACCGTTATCCCCTACTGCTACCAAAGTCAACGACTCGAGCAAACCCCGCCGCCTAGAGCAACACCCTCTGACACAAGCGTGCGGGAACCGGGGGTCCCAGGTAACGGTAACAACCTGTCTCGCGGACAAGCCCTCAAGTGCCTAGCACCGGGCGAAGAGAGACTAGCAGTAGCACTGTACTAGGAAACAACACAGGTGCCGAGAAAACCGAGTCGTAGCGGAAGCAAGACACTGAGCAGGTTGCCAAGTCCCTTCTCTGACTGAGAAGGCGACAGGCCTGGTGTCGCCATCATGATGGCGACACCCAGGCTGGCGCAACCCTACTGATCTGGTTGCGACATAGGCCTTGTCGCGACCAGGTCAGTGCTCCAGTGACCTGATAGGTCAGCGAGGGAAACAGGAACCGAAGCAGGAAAAACAGGCAGAAGGCGACGGCCCCCATGTCGCCACCAAGGTGGCGACATAGATGCTGTCGCCTTCAGGAGTTCCTGAAGGCAACGCATCGATGTGTCGCCACCTGGGTGGCGACACCAAAGGTGTCGCCTTAACAGGGTGCAACACACCGAGGCTCCCTTCTTCAGGGCCTCAACCACACTACAATCACAACTGCGGGGAGAGAAACATGTAGGCTATTAACCATGGTTCTAAAGAGCTCAAACCACCCTCTAGAAACCCCAACAAGCATGCACAATAACCTACACTCACATGCATCTCACTCAACATGGAGAACCCTCAAACCCAAGCAACCATTGCATGCAAAGCACCACACAAACCACATCCATAACCAGAGCATGAAAACAACCTAGCATGCAAGTTCTAGGCTTGGAAGAGGTGAGGATCCTAGCAAGTGGAACTAGGGGGAAGGTTTGGGTTCCCTACCTCGAGATGAAGATCCAACCTCAAGGGCCCTTCTCGTAGGTTAGCAACCCTCCACCTCCGAGCTCCGACGATCCACGAGCCTCCTCCCACGAACCGGGCACTTCCTCTCCCTAGGAGACCATCATCCAAGCAACCATTGAAGAGGAAAGACAGTGAGAGGGGATCGAGCAATGGGGGACACAAAGGCAAACAAACAAGAACAACCCAACCAACAACAACCAAGAGCAACCTACCTTGCAAGATGGTCAAACAACCTCCTCCCAAGCCTCCACGGAGCTCCCAAGCTTCAGTTCGCCGGAGGTAAGGTTTGCACAGAGCAAAGCGGCGAATTGAAGCTTGTGCTCTCGGCCTGAGCACTTAACCCTTTAAACATGAGAAGGCGACATGGGCCCCGTCGCCTTCAGTAAACCTGAAGGCGACATAGGACATGTCACTATCCCCTGCTCAACGGTCAAGTCGACCTGTGACATCGCCACGTGTCAGCCATGCAGGCCTAACACCAGAAGGCGACATAGGACCTGTCGCCTCCTTACTTCCAGATGCTGAAACCTGTCATCCCTCTTCAGACAACTACACGACAAAGGTGCATGCGGCTAGCAGCACAGCCAGAAGGCGACATAGGGCCAGTCGCCTTCCTAACTGGAAGGCGACAAGCCACATGTCGTCTTCAGAAGGCGACATACCCTGTGTCGCCACCCTTGATGGAGGGCGACTGGTCAGGGTAACATGGGATGTTACAATCTAACCAACAAAAATATAATTTCGTCCTCGAAATTCAGGGTGAAACTAGGGGAACAAAAGTAAAATTGCATACTTGTCACTCGAACAAGTAAGGAAACTGCTCCCGCATATCGTCCTCACGCTCCCAAGTGGCCTCGCCACCAGCGCCGTGCTCCCAAACTACCTTGACGAGTGGGATACTCCTCCTGCGAAGCTGCTGCACTTGCGGTCCACCACGCTAACTGGGTACTCCGGCATGGACAAGTCGGGGGCGACCTCAAGCTGCGAGTAGTCGAGCACATGCGACAGATCTGACATGTACTTCCTCAGCTGCGAAACGTAGAAGACGTCGTGAACACCTGCCAACTCAGACGGAAGGGCTAACCGATAAGCGACCTTGCCCACACGCTCCAGGATGGAAAAAGGGCCAACAAACCTCGGGCTGAGCTTGCCCTTCTTCCCAAACCTGAGAACGCCTTTGATAGGCGAGATCCGAAGGAACACTCCCTCGCCAACCTTGAACTGAAGCGGTCTCCTGCGGACATCGGCGTAGCTCTTCTGTCTGCTTTGCGCTGTCTGCAACCTCTGCCGGATCAGCCTCACTGTGTCTGCACACTGCTGAACTAGCTCCGGACCCAGCAACTGCCTCTCACCAACCTCGTGCCAGTGCAACGGTGTCCTGCACGGCCGACCATATAGAGCCTCGTAGGGCGCCATCCCGATGATGGAGTGAAAGCTATTATTATAAGAAAACTCCACCATGGGAAGGTGCGACTCCCACGTGCCGCCCCAGTCTAGGCAACACGCTCTCAACAAGTCCTCGAGGGTCGGTATGGTCCGCTCAGACTGCCCGTCTGTCTGTGGGTGGTACGCCGAACTCAGCCTCAGCTCAGTGCCAAGTGCACGCTGAAAGCTATGCCAGAAACGAGAAGTGAACCTCGGATCTCTATCTGAGACAATAGAGACCGGGGTTCTGTGCAAAGGTACCACTCTGTCCACAAACAACCGAGCAAGTCTGTCAACTGGCCAAGCTGCTCTGACTGGAAGAAAGCGAGCGGTCTTCGTCAACCTGTCAACGATGACCCAAACACTGTCGTGCCTCTGAGAGGTACGAGGTAAGCTAGAAACAAAGTCCGTGGTGATATGCTCCCACTTCCACACTGGAATGGGAAGCGACTGCAACTCACCACCAGGACGCTGGTGCTCTGCCTTCACCTGCTGGCAGGTAAGGCAGTGCGAAACAAACTCAACGATATCTCTCTTCATCCCCGGCCACCAAAAGAGTACCCTCAAGTCATGGTACATCTTGGTAGAGCCTAGATGAATAGGGTATCGCAACCGGTGAGCCTTGGACAGTACCTCCTCCCTGGCGTCCTCTGGAACATAGAGTCTGCCTTGGAAACGAACCTCGTTGTCCTCGTCCAGTGCTACCTCGGGCAACCGCAACACGTCTGCCAAGTCCTCTTCTGCACTTTGAGCCTCAAGTACCTGCTGAAAAATCCACGGACGAACGGTTAGGACGGCTGCCACTGCCCTCTCCCGAAGGCTCGACGGTACAAACACACTCTCAGCGGCGTCCTCCAGGAGTCTCCAGTGCCTAACCAACAAAGAACTCAGGTGGGCTCTCCTACTCAAAGCATCTGCCATGACATTAGCCTTCCCTGGGTGATAGGAAAGGCTAAAGTCATAGTGCTTCAAGTATTCTAGACACCTGCGCTGCCTGAGGTTGAGATCCCTCTGCGTGAAGACATACTGTAAGCTGCGGTGGTCGGTGAAGACCTCGAACACCTCACCGTACAAGTAGTGTCTCCACAACCTCAAGGCAAACACGACCGCTGCAAGCTCCAGGTCGTGCGTCGGGTAGTTCTGCTCATGCTTCTTCAGCTGACGAGAAGCATAGGCAACTACTCGACCGTGCTGCATCAACACAGCACCCAAACCAGTACCCGAAGCGTCTGTGTAGACAACAAAGCCGCCAGTGCTAGAAGGAACAACAAGGATCGGAGCTGAAGTCAGCCGACTCTTCAGCTCCTGGAAACTCTGCTCGCACTCTGTCGTCCACACAAACCGAGTCTCCCGCCTGGTCAAACGGGTCAAAGGCTCTGCAACTCTGGCGAAGTCCTGCACGAACCTTCTGTAGTAGCCTGCCAGCCCTAGGAAACTGCGAACCTCAGCAACTGAAGTGGGCTGGCCCCAAGAAACAACGACCTCAACCTTAGCGGGATCAACCGCCACACCTGCACCAGAAACAACATGCCCAAGAAAGTGCACCTCCTTTAGCCAAAACTCACACTTGCTGAACTTGGCATAAAGTCGGTGACTCCTCAAAGTTTGCAATACTAGTGTAACGGACCGGGGTATTTATGCCCATTAAGGCTCCATATCCAGATCCGTCTCCCGCGAATGGACCGAAGTCTCGCAAGGGATATCTCACACACGTGTCCAGTAAGAGTATAAAAGACAAACCACAAGAATATAAGACACAAGAAAGTACATATGCTCATATCTGTTCACAAATTTGTACAACTATCCCATTACATTAATACATGTCCAATTAAAAGAATACAACTACCTGGGGCATACCCCGAGGGAGCACAAGCTCATACAACACTAACTACAACTCAACTGCTGGTGGTACAAGTCTGTCACAACACCGCTGCAAGCCAAACACACGGCAAGCCCTCAAAAGAACTGTAGGGGAGTGAGACTCAACAAGTCACTGGCTCAGTAGGGGCTACCCAAAACAACACCGTAACCACAAACACCTCAACCCCAATGAGTCTCACTGGCAACATCAATAACCAAACCATTTCATGCTCACATCATGAAAATAAATAACAATTAAACATACTCATGATAATAAACACAAAGTCCTCAGAAGGAAAGTAGGACTACAGAACTAACATAATATTATTAGTCAGCCCAACTACTAAAGTGCCTAAACCACAGTCTCACTGGCACACTGCTACAGCAACAGATTGCTTATACCATAAGCCACACAGGCAGGTCACTGCCTAAGCTGCAAGCTTCGCAGGCAAACCTCAAGCACTTGAATAACAGGACTGCTAACAAAGAGCTGGTCTTTTATACTTCAAACCACACTACATCGGAAATTACACCCAAGGTAACAGAACTGGCTACCACAAAGCCAATCCATAACACACTAAAACTATAATTGGAATCATACCCAAGAAGAGTAAAACTCAACAAGTGGAAGGTCTCACACGGCCTCCACGGAGCATAGCTCTACTAAATCACAATATGCCTAAGCCACAAGCCTCATCGGCAAAATACCCACAAAGGTAACCTAATTAATAATCACAAACTAATCTACAATAAAATATAAACAAAGATCTACTTAAAACAGTTAGGATACAACAAGTGGCAGGTCAAACCACAAGACCTCCACCACACACGAGAACCTAAGAAGGTTGGTACACAATGTACCACCACAAAACTACAAAGTAACCCACGAAGGGAATAGGTACCTGCTACTCTGAGGTACCACAACACAAATACTTGAACAAAGGGTACAAGCAGGTGGTAGACACCACACTGAACCACAATTATATTATACTTTTATTTAAGCACAATATTACAAGTAAAACCTCAACCGGCAAGTCACACAAACCACAATTCAATCACAATTGTGCCAACACCAGGGCACACCTCGAACTGGTCAAACCTCGACCACGAGTCACAAACTCACAAACCACGACGAATAGCAAAGCACAAGTCGGAAGGGAACGACGCCACCACACGGGAACGGACTACTGGCTGATCAGGCCAATATCCAACCCGGACAACACAACACAACACAAGAACAACCTCTCAGCCTTGCAGTCACGGACGAAAGGTCCAACTTCCGCTCCACAAGGAAGAAGTCAAACAACTGTGGAGACCAACCAACACCACACCTGCAGACACACAGCTGCAGGCCCATGCCTGGCACCTCTAGAGTCTCTGGCCGGAGCACTCTAAAGTGAGGCACTGGAAAACAGGACTAGCTGGGGACCAGTGACGTCTACTGGTGTCCGTACCCCCAACCACGAGCGCGCTACAAGCGATAAAAGAACAAACTCTGGGAAGTCGCTGTCCCACTGTCGTCTTTCCCTCAGCCGGACGTACAACTCAAACACAGGAGTGAGGGTGTCCAGGAAGACGACACAGACCTCGACGGTACAACACCAGTACCGGAACAAAACCCCGAGCACAACAAACACACGTGCCTGGCTCACAAAGAACCTGGGGTACCCGACTAGAGAGGCATTCCGGAATAGGCGCCGGACCACCACACTCGGCTAGCACAAACCACGGTACTTACACATATAGCCTTTACTTATAATTCACAATATACAAGTGTTAGGATTAGCTTAACATCGGTCACCGTATGACCCCAAAGCTATCCCACACCAACACATACCTGAACCACAAACTTGCCTATCATTGGTCATCTCATGACCTCCGTGGCAACACACACATCACTTACTTCATAAATCAATATAATATTATTCAAAAGACAACAACAAACCAGGGCTAGATCCACTCATGATCTTCACTGCCCAAACACCACAAAGTCATGGCTAGGCTCACACAGGAACCCACTGCCCAGTTACTACGACAAATCATAAGAATTACAATACAACAAAGTGTGTAGTATACACACACTCAAACCACGTAAACAACACGTGTATATTACACCCTGGTTGGTGTACCACACGTCTTCCACGTAAACCACATGTCCAACGCATAGACAACGCACTTCAAGAGTGCCACAGGTGCCAACGCACCACACATACTACGTAAAGCAATTACGTACATCACACATCATTCACGTAAAACATGCCCATTACATGAGCAGTATGCTTCAAGAGCATAACAAATGCACTGGCTCACACCGGTCATCACCATGCACACACAAACACGCAATACTCATAACCAGAAAAGCTACGTAAACCATACTGCATGAGTACATGCACAAGTTGGCGGCAACATCGACTGCCGCTTATAAGAAGTAGATGGCAAGCGATCTAGCCGTTTATATCTTGGCTGGTGAGCTTGGCGACAAGCGATCTTGACGCCAAGTTCTCCGGCCTTAAACCCTGCAGAAACCCTAATCCGAATCTACAGGTTTTCCAACCGTTAAAACTACAAGAAAATGCACTGGAACGGTTCTTTAAACATGCATGAACCCAAAACAACCCAACACAACATGCTACGTACATTAAATTACTCAAACCACCCATTATCCCTTCATGGTGCAACTTAATCTGAAAATGCATTAAAAATGCTGATTCAAGTGGTTAAGTCGTGTTTTAATGTTTCTATCAAGCTAACAGGGCTCGACCCCTACCTCAGAACACGCTCAAACCTCCCGCAATCTCCTGGTTCACACCGAACCCTCCGCGAGCTCCCACGGGAATTGCACAACGCCACGGCGTTTCCTCGCGCAATTCATCACCGCCACACGTTCCACGGTCCTCCAAGCATCCTTCAGAACCTGTTGGAAGCTCTAGAAACACGGGGACGCGAAGCTGGGGCAAGAGGGAGAGAGAGGCAGGTGGGAAACCTGCTCTCGGGTGACCCTATAACCTGCAGAATTCTCAGGTTGACGTCAACCCCTATGCCGCCAAGAACAACTGCCACCCTAAATGTCCACATCTAATGCCGCCAAGATCATGCAATCAACGGCAACCTATCTGGACGCCAACAAGTCAACGACCACCCCTGGCCGCCAACTCCTACTCAACTGCAGCAGGTCTTATTTCATTTCGGGACCTAACCTGCGCCACACCTACACACACCACGCGTCTTCACCACACTGGCCTTATAACAGCCATCACAACCACAACACACACGATCCAAAAAGGATCAGAAAACAAGCGACGTTACAACCAGCCTCAAGTGAACCTCGTGCTCCTCCGCCGTCGCTGAGTACACCAGGATGTCGTCGACGAACACCACCAAGAACCGGTCCAGGTACTCGCTGAAAACACTGTTCATCATCTCCATGAACGCTGCTGGGGAATTCGTGAGCCCAAAAGGCATCACGACAAACTCGAAGTGGTCGTAGCGGGTGCGAAAGGCTGATCTCGGAATGTTTGATTCCCGAATCCGCAACTGGTAGTAACCCGACCTCAAGTTGATCTTCGAGAACACTGAAGCTGTCTGCAACTGGTCAAACAAGTCATCGTTCCTGGGCAAAGGATACTTATTCTTCACGGTAACCTGATTCAGCTGACGATAATCAATACACATTATCAGGCTACCATCCTTCTTCCTCACAAACAACACAGGCACTCCCCACGGCGAGCGGCTAGGACGAATGAAGCCCAACGCAAGCAACTCCTCTAGTTGGCGCTTCAACTCCCGCAGCTCCGCCGGCACCATCCGGTACGGTGCCTGGACGTAGGCATCATCCTCGGAAGCAACTCAATGGAGAAATCTACCTCCCGCTCAGGCGGCAACCCAGGTAGATCCTCCGGAAACACGTCAGCAAACTCACAAACAACTGGCACGTCAGAAACAGCCAACTCACCCGAATCCGAGGCACAAACGGAAGCCAGGAAAGCAACACAACCGTCTCGGATAAGACGCCGAGCTCTACAGAAAGAAACAAAGGGTCGACGGACAGACCGGGTACCTCGGAAGCAAAGCACAGGTGCTCCAGGTAACTCGAACCGCACGGTCTTCCGCTGACAATCTACCAAAGCAGAGTGTGCCTCTAACCAGTCCATGCCCAAAATGGCATCAAAGTCGTGGAGCTGCAAGGCAAACAGTCTGGCTGGTAGCTGGTGGCCCTGCACCTCGACGGTGACACCCTCCAAGTAACCAAGGGTACGAACGAAGTCACCCGTCGGAAGCTCAACAGCTAGGTCGCAGGTCCGCTCCGGAGCAAACTCGGTCAAAGTAGCAAAGAACTCCTCTGAAGCAAAACAGTGCGTAGCACCTGGATCAATCAAAACTCTAGCAGCTCTACCAAGGATGGGAATCGTACCGACGACCAGATTAGAGGCCTCCGCCTCCTCTCTGGTGATGTTCATCACCCGACCGCGTCCACGACCTCGCTGAGGCTGCTGCTGCTGCGGACGCTACTGCTGCTGCTGACCCTGGTACTGCTGCTGACGTTGAGGTGGCTGGGGAGGACGGTACTGCGCCTGAGGTGCCTGCTGGTGCTGCTCCTGCTGCTGCCTCAATGGACACTCTGGCCTGAAGTGCCCCTCCTGCCCGTAATGGTAACAACCCGAACCCTGCTGGCTCTGCTCTGCTCCCTGCTGAACGGACTGCTCCGCTAGAAACGACAAGGTCTGACGCCTCTGCTGCTGCGAGTGACGCCTGCCTCCACGAGTGAACAACTTCTTCAACTTCGTGGTCAGGCCAGCACTGCCTGTTCCCGAAGAGGAAGAAGAAGACACACTCCCCTGACTGCCTGCGGGGCGCTGGTACGGAGAAGATCTCCCTGAACCTCCGCTCTACTGCGGATGAAACCGACACTCTCGTTCCAGGGCCGTAGCTCTCACCACTGCTACTGACAAGGTGCGCAGAGGTGACCAGCCATGGCCCACCTCAAGTCGGGATGTAGCCCGCTAATGAACCGCTCGGTACGAGCCTGCTCACTAGCTGCCACGTGGGGAATGTGTCGAAGTAGCTGCAGAAACCTCTGATGGTACTGTCCCACGGTTAAGTCTCCCTGGACTAACTCGTGGAACAAGTCCCTCCTCTCCCGGCAGACATAGTCGGGAAGGTACTCGCCGAGGAAGGCCTCGAGAAACTGCTGCCAAGAGATCTGCTCTAACCTCCTGCCCTGAAACCTGGTCAGCCTCACTGCTCGCCACCACTCATGGGCTGACCCCTTCAGCTGATATACTGCCAAACGAACCTGATCCAACTCTGCACAGTCCATGGTCTCGAAGGTGCGCTCGAGCTCATGGACCCAACTCTCTGCTCTATCCGGATCGCGGTCGCCTACAAACGTAGGAGGTCGAAGACGAAGGAACCTCTCCAGAAGCACGGTGCGGTCCTCGGGTGCTGCTGCTGCTGCTGCTGGAGTTGCTGCCGAACTACGGGTGGTACCTCTGGCTGAACCGGTGCTGCCTGCGGGGTCGGTGGTGGCTACTCCTCTGCTGCCATCTCTGCAAACTGCTGACCTCCTGTTGGCATCTGCTGGTATGGCTGGTACTGCTGCTGCGGCGGGTACTGCCACGGACCCTGAAGTATCGCTCTCCACCACTGCTCCATGACGGCCGGCGGGGGCGCAGGTGGATACCACTGCTGCTGCTCCTGCTGCTGCTATAGTCCTCCCTGCGGCAACGGGTTGTCAGGCTGCTCGAACTGCTGGGGCTGAGCACCGAACGGCTCCTGCTCGGTAGCAACCGAACTGTCCGACTCAGTCTCCTGACGCTCCACCAAGTTATGAGCCTGCCTGCGAGTGCGTGGAGGCATGATCTGCAAAACAGCCAGATTTAGTTATTGACACTTAAGACTCCGGCGGCTAGCAGTGTTCACTTATACTTTCTAAGGGACTTTACGTCATTACTCATTTCCACCACAAGTCTTGATAGACCCCTTGCTCTAATACCACTGTAACGGCCCCGGCGCCCGGGTCCCCGGCTCCCACCAAGGATCCGACCGTCGGCACCGCCGCCCACGGGTCCGGAGACCCGGAAGGGCTAACGGATCGGTCTAACGAGATATGTGACGGAAAGTAAATAACGACAACTGTACTAAAAGTGTACCAACTAGTGCAAGAAGAAGTCTAACACAACGTGCAAGTCTAGTACAAGTCCCAAAGTAGTAAAAGTACAAGTGCAGAACAGAAAAGGAATAACACGTCCCTTAGGGGCATACCCCGAGGATGAAGCACAGAACTGGGGGAAACACTGCCACTAGAGACACCAACTACTGCGGGCCCATCTCCTCGCTACGCCGCGGAGGGAACTACTGTGAAGTCTCACCTACAAAACAGGGAGTGAGCTTCACGAAGAAGCCCAGTAGGGACTACCAATCTCCCACTGGTTCCACAAGCATATAGACTAGTGCAATAATTAAATAAAGCAGTAAGGTCTAATCTACTAAACAGAGTAAAGTGCGGAAGCGTGAAAGAACTACACAGTCGTCGGTCTAAGCCACTCGGCGGGACCGGAAAACCTGTGTAAACCAAGGCACCGCAAGAACCCAGCTGTAAACACAGACAGCAAACTGCTTGGACAAGCACACTAGCTACAGTACACTACTCTAGTCAGCTGGTCAGGAGCGCCACACGTCTTACCCTCGACCAACGGTCCATGTCTGACACCTCCCGTCGGAGTGGGACGTGGAACCACAAGTAACCACAACTGCCGTAGTCTGGCCAGACTACGGTCCCACGCCTGGCCCCTCTAGGTGGTACCGGAACCACGTAGAGTGAGGCAGTGAGAACGGACTAGCTGAACTGCGCCGTATGAGTCACACACTACCGGCGTACCAGTCTCAGCTAAGAGAGCTCCACAAATGACCACGTCGCTGTCCCACCCTTTTCCCCTACTGCTACCAAAGTCAACGACTCGAGCAAACCCCGCCGCCTGGAGCAACACCCTCTGACACAAGCGCGCGGGAACCGGGGGTCCCAGGTAACGGTAACAACCTGTCTCGCGGACAAGCCCTCAAGTGCCTAGCACCGGGCGAAGAGAGACTAGCAGTAGCACTGTACTAGGAAACAACACAGGTGCCGAGAAAACTGTGTCGTAGCGGAAGCAAGACACTGAGCCGGTTGCCAAGTCCCTTCTCTGACTGAGAAGGCGACAGGCCTGGTGTCGCCATCATGATGGCGACACCCAGGCCGGCGCAACCCTACTGATCTGGTTGCGACATAGGCCTTGTCGCGACCAGGTCAGTGCTCTAGTGACCTGATAGGTCAGCGAGGGAAATAGGAACCGAAGCAGGAAATACAGGCAGAAGGCGATGGCCCCCATGTCGCCACCAAGGTGGCGACATATATGCTGTCGCCTTCAGGAGTTCCTGAAGGCGACGCATCGATGTGTCGCCACCTGGGTGGCGACACCAAAGGTGTCGCCTTAACAGGGTGCAACACACCGAGGCTCCCTTCTTCAGGGCCTCAACCACACTACAATCACAACCGCGGGGAGGGAAACATGTAGGCTATTAAACATGGTTCTAAAGAGCTCAAACCACCCTCTAGACACCCCAACATGCATGCACAATAACCTACACTCACATGCATCTCACTCAACATGGAGAACCCTCAAACCCAAGCAACCATTGCATGCAAAGCACCACACAAACCACATCCATAACCAGAGCATGAAAACAACCTAGCATGCAAGTTCTAGGCTTGGAAGAGGTGAGGATCCTATGTAACGTCACTTATTTTCGGATCCTTTTTGGATCGTGTGTGTTGTGGTTGTGATGGCTGTTGTAAGGCCAGTGTGGTGTAGACGCGTGGTGTGTGTAGGTGTGGTGCAGGTTAGGTCCCGAAATGAAATAGGACCTGCTGCAGTTGAGTAGGAGTCGGCGGCCAGGGGTGGTCGTTGACCTGTTGGCGTCCAGGTAAGTTGCCGTTGACTGCATGATCTTGGCGGCAGGGGATATGGACGTTTAGGGTGGCGGTTGTCTTTGGCGGCAGAGGGGTTGACGCCAACCTGAGAATTCTGCAGGTTATAGGGTCACCCGAGAGCAGGTTTCCCACCTGTCTCTCTCTTCCCCTTTCCCTAGCTTCGCGTCCCCGTGTTTCTAAAGCCTCCAACAGGTACTGAAGGGTGGTTGGAGGATCGTGGAGCGTGTGGCGTTGTCGAACCGGACGAGGAAACGCCGTGGCGTGGTGCAATTCCCGTGGGAGCTTGCGGAGGGTTCGGTGTGAACCGGGAGAATTCGGAGGGTTTGAGCATGTTCTGAGGTAGGGAACGACCCTTGTAGTTCTTATAGGTTGTAATAGAATAATTAGAAAGCATGAAACTGCATGAAAATGGCAACTTCGGGTCATGGTATTCATGCGGGGTTCTAAGGGTGGTTTGATGGAATTTAAGGGTTAATTCATGTAGTTTAAATCTTAAATGATACATGTTTGGCTTGGAAAATAGTTTCCTCATGTTTTCTCGTTGCTTTGATGATTGTAAAACTTGTAGAATCAGTTTAGGGTTTCTGCAGGAACTGGGGTTGAAGAGCTTAGTGTCAACATCGATTGACACCAGGTTCATCATCCGGAGATATAGATGGCCAGATCCATTGCCGTCTACTTCCTATAAGCGGCAGTCGATGTTGCCGCCAACTTGTGCATGTAACCATGCAGTGTGGTTTACGTAGCTTTTCTGGTTATGAATATTGTGTGTTTGTGTGTGCATGGCGATGACCGGTGTGAGCCAGTGCATTTGATATGCTCTTGGAGCATACTGCTCATGTAATGGGCATGTTTTACGTGAATGATGTGTGATGTACGTAATTGCTTTACGCAGTATGTGTGGTGCGTTGGCACCCGTGGCACTCTTGGAGTTCATTGTCCATGTGTTGGACATGTGGTTTACGTGGAAGACGTGTGGTACACCAACCAGGGTGTAATATACACGTGTTGTTTACGTGGTTTGAGTGTGTGTATACTACACACTTTGTTGTAATGTAATTCTTATGATTTGTCATAGTAACTGGGCAGTGAGGTTCCTGTGTGAGCCTAGCCATGACTTTGTGGTGTTTGGGCAGTGAAGGTCCACACCGACCTAGCCCTGGTCCGTTGTTGTCTTTCGAATAATATTATATGGATTTATGTATTAAGTGGTGTGTGTGTGTTGCCACGGAGGTCATGAGGTGACCAATGATAGGCAAGTTTGTGGTTCAGTTATGTGTTGGTGTGGGATAGCTTTGGGGTCACACGGTGACCGATGTTAAGCTAATCCTAACACTTGTATATTGTGAATTATAAGTAAAGGTTATATGTGTTAGTATCGTGGTTTGAGCTTTCCGAGTTTGGTGGTCCGGCGCCTATTCCGGAATGCCTCTCTAGTCGGGTACCCCAGGTTCTTTGTGAGCCAGGCACGTGTGTTTGTTGTGCTCGGGGTTTTGTCCCAGTACAGTGTGGTACCGTTGAGGTTTGTGTCGTCTTCCTGGACACCCTCACTCCTGTGCTTGAGTTGTACGTCCGGCTGAGGGAAAGACGACAGTAGGGCAGCGGCTTGTGTTTGTGGGTGTGTAGTCGCTTGTAGCGCGCTCGTAGTTGGGGGTACGGACACCAGTAGTCGACACTGTCCCCAGCTAGTCCTGTTTTCCAGTGCCTCACTTTAGGGTGCTCCGGCCAGAGACTCTAGAGGTGCCAGGCATGGGCCTGCAGTTGTGTTTCTGCAGGTGTGGTGTTGGTTGGTCTCCACAGTTGTTTGACTTGTTCTCATGGAGCGGCAGTTGGACCTTTCGTCCGTGACTGCGAGGCTGAGAGGTTGTTCTTGTGTTGTGTTGTCCGGGTTGGATACTGGCCTGATCAGCTAGTAGTCCGTTCCAGTGTGGTGGCGTCGTTCTTTCTGACTCGTGCTTTGCCAACTCTAGCTGTGGCTTGACTCGTGCTTTGCCACTAGTTGTAGTTCGTGAGTTTGTGACTCGTGGTCGAGGTTTGACCAGTTCGAGGTGTGCCTTGGGGTTTCCACAGTTGTGACTGAGTTGTGGTTTGTGTGACTTGCCGGTTGAGGTTTTACCTGTAAAGTTGTGCCTAAATGATAGCATAATATAATTGTGGTTCAGTGTGGTGTTTATCACCTACTTATACCCTTGTTCGGGTGTTTGTGATGTGGTACCTCAGAGTAGCAGGTACCTATTTCCTTTGTGGGTTACTTTGTAGTTTTGTGGTGGTACATTGTGTACCAACCTTTCCGGGTACTTGTGTGTTGTGGAGGTCTTGTGGTTCGACCTGCCACTTGTTGTATCCTAACTGTTTTAAGTAGATCTTTGTTTATATTTTATTGTGAATTAGTTTGTGATTATTAATTATGTTACCTTTGTGGGTATTTTGCCGATGAGGCTTGTAGCTTAGGCATATTGTGGTTTAGTAGAGCTATGCTCCGTGGAGGCCGTGTGAGACCTTCCACTTGTTGAGTTTTACCCTTCTTGGGTATGGTTCCGATTATGGATTTAGTGTGTGATGGACTAGCTAGCTATAGCCAGTCCTACCATTTATGTGTGGCTCTCGATGTAGTGTGATTTGGAGTATAAAGGACCAGCTCTTTGTTAGCAGTCCTATTACTTAAGTGTTCGAGATTTGCTTGTGAAGCTTGTAGCCTGGGCAGTGACTTGCCTGTGTGGCTTATAGCTTAGGCAACTAGTTGTTGTAGCAGTGTGCCAGTGAGACTGTGGTTTAGTAGTTGGGCTGACTAATGATATTATGTTAGTCCTGTAGTCCTACTTTCCTTCTGAGGACTTTGTGTTTATTATCATGATTATGTTTAATTGTTATTTATTGTCATGATGTGAGCATGAAATGGTTTGGCTATTGGTGTTGCCAGTGAAACCCTTTGGGGTTGAGGAGTATTGTGGTCTCGGTATTGTTTTGGGTAACCCTACTGAGCCAGTGACTTGTTGAGGCTCACTCCCTACAATTCTTTTCAGGGCTTGCCGTGTGTTTGGCTTGCAGCGGCGTTGTGTCAGACTTGTACCACCAGTAGTTGTTTAGTAGTTAGTGTTGTGTGAGGTTGTGCTCCCTCGGGGTATGCCCCAGGTAGTTGTACTCTTTTAATTGGACATGTATTAATGTAATGGGACAATTGTACAAATTTGGAGCAGATATGAGCACATGTACTTTCTTGTGTCTTATATTCTTGTGGTTTGTCTTTTATACTCTTACTGGACACGTGTGTGAGATATCCCTTGCGAGACTTCGGTCCGTTCGCGGGAGGCGGATCTGGATATGGAGCCTTAATGGGCATAAATACCCCGGTCCGTCACATCCTAGCAAGTGGAACTAGGGGGAAGGTTTGGGTTCCCTACCTTGAGATGAAGATCCGACCTCAAGGGCCCTTCTCGTAGGTTAGCAACCCTCCACCTCCAAGCTCTGACGATCCACGAGCCTCCTCCCACGAACCAGGCACTTCCTCTCCCTAGGAGACCATCATCCAAGCAACCATTGAAAAGGAAAGACAGTGAGAGGGGGATCGAGCAATGGGGGACACAAAGGCAAACAAACAAGAACAACCCAACCAACAACAACCAAGAGCAACCTACCTTGCAAGATGGTCAAACAACCTCCTCCCAAGCCTCCACGGAGCTCCCAAGCTTTAGTTCGCCGGAGGTAAGGTTTGCACAGAGCAAAGGGGAGAACTGAGGCTTGTGCTCTCGGCCTGAGCACTTAACCCTTTGAACATGAGAAGGTGACATGGGCCCCGTCGCCTTCAGTAAACCTGAAGGCGACATAGGACATGTCGCTATCCCCTGCTCAACGGTCAAGTCGACCTGAGACATCGCCACGTGTCAGCCATGCAAGCCTGACACCAGAAGGCGACATAAGACCTGTCGCCTCCTTACTGCCAGATGCTGACACCTGTCATCCCTCTTCAGACAACTACACGACAAAGGTGCATGCGGCTGGCAGCACAGCCAGAAGGCGACATAGGGCCAGTCGCCTTCCCAACTGGAAGGTGACAAGCCACATGTCGTCTTCAGAAGGCAACATACCCTGTGTCGCCACCCTTGATGGAGGGCGACTGGTCAGGGTAACATGGGATGTTACAATTCCTATGGTGGATAACAAACCACTCAGACAGTGTAAGTTGGTGGTCTGAGGGTGGAAACCTGTCAGATCGAGCAAGCACATATTTCCTGTAGAGAGACTGATGGCCCCGAGCCCACTAGTCTTCAGTCTTAGACTCAGCTATGGAGAAGACTTTGGACTGATCTGATTTGGATAGAGGAGAGAGAGGAAGAATAATGGTGAGGTGTTATGTGAGATTAAGGTGAGGGAGGCTAAAAATGATAGGAAATGTACACTTTTGTAGGAAGTCACAATAGAGGGATCTCCTTCTATTTTCAACAGAAAGAGAAAACCAAAGAGGAGGGAATCGAGGTTCAGAAGAGAGAGCAAGTTCTTTAGAGACTTTTCTCTTTTTGGGGGTAGGACTGGAAGAACTAGTCCTATGAACATGGGTGGCAACAGTCAGGACTGAGCGAAGAATTGCTTCTTCAAACTCATCTTTAATGTTCAGAATGATATGGCCTTGAATGCTAGCACCCTCCGGAATGATGGTCATGAAAGAGGGAGGAGTGGGTGGATGAAGAGAAGAGAAAGAAGTAGGAGGAGGAGGTGCAGATGTTCCAGCAGATGATGGACCAGTAGATGAGGGACCAACTGAGGATGATGCTGGAGGTGCCTCAGATGTTGGAGGAGGAGGAATTGCAGGAGAAGAAGTGGGTGAAGAGGAGGAGGTACCAGGAAAAGGTGTAGGTGAGGAGATGTGTTTTGGAAGAGGCTTCTTGGAAGGTTCAGGTGCTGGTGTGGCAGAGAAGGATGTGGGTGGAGAAGAAGGAGCTGGAGTCTGAAGACTAGAAGGGACAGGAGGCTCTGGGGGCACAACAGTAACTTCTACAGGTGCTTGAGATCCAGCTGGCTGTGCCACTGACTCCACTAGCCATGATGGCCCAACACCAATAACTTCAGCTTCACATGGCCCTGATGGCACTGGCTCCTCAACTGATTGCCCTGATGGCCTGACTTCCTCTTCAGAAGGCCCTGGTGGTCGGATAACCTCTTCAGCAATTGGCCCTGATGGCCCTGATTCCTCAACAACTAGCCCTGATGGACCAACCTTCTTGATGGCCTCAGAAGGCCCGGATTCCTTTGGTATAGGTTGAGTGGGAGCAAGAGGGGCAGGAGAGGATAATTGCACCCTCACAAAGTCTGAAAGATTTGACATTAACTACTTCATGCTGCCCAACTCACTTCTCATCTTCTGGAGCTCAACTTTAACTACTCCAATCTCCTTGGCTTCAGTGCTCTAACTCAGAAAAATGGATTGAACTTCAAATTGTAGTGAGCACAAAATCTCCCCATGTTCATCCAATCTATTGATGATAGGCTTCATGTGCACATGAATCCTCTTCTTCTTTGATCTGTGGTGTGCCTTCCTGGTGAGTAGAGGAATTCTGGGGGCAACACCCTTTTTCTTTCCACTTGAGTTAATAGTGGGCTCCACATCATCATCTAAAACATCTTCAAAAATTCCTTCCTAGAATTGATCTGCAGGAGCACTAGCAGAAGGCTCCCCCTGAATCTCTGGCTCCCCCTAAGCTGAAGCATCTTCCATCTGAACATCTGCTGTGTGGCTTGGTACCACAACTTCCGGAGTAACTTCTGTATGATTATCTTCCATACCAATGTCTGCAGCAGGAACACTAGGAATGTTTTCCATGAGAGTTTGTTCCTGCTCCCCCTCAGCATGAGCAACAGTCTCTAAGATGACATATTCTTCAATTGTAGGTGCAGGGACTGTAGAGGGGATCACAGATTCAGATAAATTGCCCAACGGGCTCAATATGCTCAGGAGCTATTTCCTAAATCCTCCTCGTAGGAGGTTCTTCAGTTCTGACATCTGCTTCTGCCTCTGCCTCTGCCTCTGGGACTGGTTGAACTTCAGGGGCTTCACCAATGATGGCCTCTCCTTCTGCCACCGAGGTCTTGGTCCAAACGTTTCCCACTAGAGAGAAACCATTTTTCTTCAAGTTCCTAGACCGAATAGGCTGGCCCATCTTCTCCATCACGTCTCCTTTTAGGTCAATATCACAATCCTTGAAAATTCTGGTAAGCAACTGGGCATATGGAAGTGATACTGCCAATTTATTTTTCTTGTCCCATATCATTTCTGCAGCAAACTTCATCCTCTCAATTATAACTTGAGCCATGTTGATGTCTTGATTTTGGATGGCCCAGAACATCATATCTAAATCTCCTTTTGGGCAAGTTGAGAAGGTGGCGCTCCTCGGCACCAAAATATGACAGACTATAAAATGTAAAATTCTGTTGAATGCATTTAGCTGGTTGATGTCAATTTTTCCATCCTTCAATCTATACTATGTTCCGATAATTCATAGCCCCTTAGCATGAATATCCACTGAGTCCACCCCACTGTGACCGACTGTAGAGACACCAAATAGTCTTTCCAATAGATCATAGGTGATGAGAATGGGTGTACCTTTTACAGTGGAAGAGAGGGACCCGTCCTCTTCTGTTTTCAAACAAGTGTAGAAGGCTTTGGCTAGGTCTGGATAACTTGGTTCAGAGATAGTGACCATCTTCGTCCACTTCATCCTCTGAATGGCTTCCACAATGCTATGCATCCCATGCTTCTCTAAATCTTCAATATCCACTGCCTTGTTTCCCCAAAGCTTGATCCTGACAGCTGTAAATCGTTAAATCGTTCCTGTTGATCCGCCGTGAGGAAGACGACGCTATAACCACCTACGCTGTCGGAACTCCCAGAAGCAGCCATGGAATCGAACAAGAAAAGTTTCTGGAGGATCGTGGGAAAGGAAGGAACAGGAGCCCTCAAGAAATTTGAGCGGGAACAGAGAGATCCCTCGAAACCACACTGAGGGGATTATGGAATCAATTAGGGTTTTTCGCAAGCAAGCAAATCGAAGGAGATGATAGAGAGAGAGAGAGAGAGATGAAATCGATGCAGCAAGGATTTCGGACTTAACGGCAAGACATAACGTGGCTTTTTGAAATGCCAGAGCATTAAAAGCGGATAACGACAAAAGAGGAGATGATTACGCAAATAATGAAGAATTGATCTTGAAACGCCATAACAATTTATGATGCAAGCAGTAAAGGATTTGCTTAAATTTTAGCGGGAGGGACAAGTATTATTCTGAAAAAAATTTATTATTTCAGTTACGTACAGACATATCTGTTACAAATTACACATGCCTACTTCCCTTCTAGAAGATGTAAATCTCTCTTCAGGTAAGGCTTTTGTAAAGATATATGCTAACTGATTTAGAGTATCTATAAAGGAAATATTTATGTTATCATTAGCTACATGATCTCTAATAAAATAATACCTGACCTCTATATGTTTCATCCTGGAGTGCTAAACTGGATTTTTCGTGTGATTTATCGCACTTGTGTTGTCGCACAACAATGTGATGGTCTTGATGTGTAATCCATAGTCCTCAAGTTGTTGCTTTATCCATAGGAGTTGAGTGCAGCAGCTCCCAACAACTACGTATTCAGTTTCAGCTGTTGATAGTGCTACTGAATTTTACTTCTTTGAAGACCATGAAATCAAGCATCCTGTAAGAAATTGACAACCACCACTGGTGCTTTTTCTATCTACTTTGCATCTAGCATAATCAGCATCAGAATATCTAACCAAACTAGTTTCACATGATTTAGGATACCATAGTCCTAGGTCATGAGTTTTAGCTAAATATAAAGATTCTTTTAACAGATATTAGATGAGATTCCTTAGGATCAGATTGATATCTTGCACACATGAATACACTAAATAAGATATCGTGCCTACTGGCTGTTAAATAAAATAATGATCCTATCATACCTCTATAAAGTTTTTGATCAACTTTCTTGTTTTCCTTATCACTGTCTAACCTGGTAGATGTGCTCATTGGAGTGGACAGTGGTTTGGCATTTTCAAAACCAAATTTCTTTAGAAGTTCCTTGGTGTATTTTGCTTGACAAATATGAGTTCCTTCATTGCCTTGCTTTATTTGTAACCCAAGGAAATAGTTGAGCTCTCCCATCATGCTCATCTCAAATTCTCCCAGCATGAGCTTCTCAAAATACTTGCACAATGATTCATCAGTAGAACCAAATATAATATCATCTACATAAATTTACACAAGTAATATATTTTTATTATTTGATTTAATGAACAATGTGCTATCTATCTGTCCTCGAATAAAATTATGATTTAATAAAAATACACTAAGTCTTTCATACCATGCTCTAGGTGCTTGTTTTAGCCCATACAATGCTTTATGTAATTTAAAAATGTGATTTGGACAGTCTAAGTCATCAAAACCAGGAGGTTGTTCTACATAAACTTCCTCCTTTATATAACCATTTAGGAAAGTAGATTTTACATCCATTTGAAAAAGTTTTAAATCCAATGCACATGCATAAGCAAGTAAAATTTGAATAGCCTCTAGTCTAACCACTGGTGCATAGGTTTCATCAAAATCTATGCCTTCCTCTTGAGAATAGCCTTAAACAACCAATCTAACCTTGTTCCTAGTGATAACACCAGCTTCATCCAATTTGTTCCTGAACACCCATTTGGTGCCAATCACAGGATGATCTGATGGTCTCGGAACAAGGGACCAAACTTGATTTCTCCTGAACTGATTAAGTTCATCTTGCATGGCTAAAATCCAAGATTCATCAAACAGTGCTTCATTGACTGTCTTTGACTCTATTTGAGATACAAATGCTAAATAATCACAAGGAATAACATTACCTCTTGTTCTTACCCCTGCAGATGGATCTCTGATGATGTTGTCTATAGGATGATCCTTTTTGTACCTCCATTCCTTTGGAAGATCATCATGAATAATTTCTTTCTGTTGTAGTTCTTCCAATGGTGGATCTTCATTATCTTTGATAGTTGTTTCCTTCAGTTTCTTGGAGAGATTTTCTGCATTTTCATCATCACTATCGACTTCCTTTCTCAAGGAAGAGTTAGACTAATAAAAAATAACATGAACAGTTTGTTCGATTAATAAACTTTTTTATTAAAAACTCTATAGCCTTTGGGTTTAGAAGTGTACCCCATAAAGATCCCTTCGTCGAATTTGGGATCCATCTTACCTATGTCTCTCTTACCATTGTTGTGAATGAAGCATAGGCATCCAAACGTTCTGAGATGACTCATCTTGGGCTTCCTTTCCTTGTACAGCTCATATGCGGTCTTCTTCAAAATTGGTCTGATCATGACTCTATTGATAATATAACATGCTGTATTAATCGCTTCTGCTCAGAAGTACCTTGGAATGTTGTACTCATATAGCATGGTCCTAGCCATATCCAACAAGGTTCTATTCTTCCTCTCAGCTACTCCATTTTGCTGTGGTGTTCTAGGTGCTGAGAAATTGTGTTCTATACCTTGATCATTACAAAATTCTGCAAATTAATCGTTATGAAATTCTCCTCCATGATATGAACGAATAGTGATGATACTGAACTTTTTATCCTTTTGAATTATTTTACTGAACTTCACAAATCTTTCAAATGTGTCATCTTTATGCTCTAAAAATGATACCCATGTAAATCTTGAAAAATCATCAATAATTACAAATCCAAAGTTCTTTCCTCCCAGGCTGGTAGTTCTCATTGACCCAGACAAATCCATATGTAGCAATTCTAATGGTTTGGAGGTGGTGACTACTGTCTTTGATTTGAAGGAGGATTTTGCATGCTTCCCTTTTGCACAAGGTTCACATATACCGTCAAGTCTTGTGTTTATCTTCAGCAGACCTTCTACTAGATCATATTTGATAAGTTTTCTTATTTCATCCAAGCTACAATGGCCTAACCTTCTGTGCCATAATTCAGCATTCTGATCTTTATTTCCTGCCTGACAAATGTCTTGATCTTTAAGTTCTTCTAGATGTAGTACGTATAGGTTCTTTTCTCTGCTGGCTTTGAAGACGATTGCACCATCCTTGATGATTAAACACTTAGATTCCTGAAACTTGATCTGGTGACCCTAGTCGCACAGCTGACTAATGCTAATAAGATTGTGCTTGAGTTCTTTGACGCATAGAACATCTTCTATAAGGATTCTATCTTGACTTCCAATGGATCCACAACCAATTACTGACCCTTTTCCATTGTCGCCATAGGTGACTGTGCCTTCTTCACTTTTGATATGAGAGAACAGTTTCTTGTTACCTGTCATAGCCTTGAGCACCCGCTGTCAAGGTACCACTTCGATGCTCTAAGGCTTTCCTGCAATAAATCAATGAGATTTAGGTACCCAAGTTCTTTTAGGTCCTGGTTGGTTAGTTTCTTCACAATTTCTTTTGGGAATCCATTTTAGGTGTTTGGTTGTGCATGTTATTTTAGTGTGACCTAATTTGTTATAGTGTGTGCAACAAGGAATATTGTTTATTATTCTATTTGGCTTATAGTTTTTATTTTTATTTATTTTGTAATTAGGATTTTTTTCAGCTACGAATTTTGGAGTTGGATAAATTTTAGGATGAATTACAGTTTCCTCATTTTCTGGTGGAGTATATCTTAAGCCATACTTCTTCTTACCTGATCTTCTTGCTCCTTTTAATATTAAGGAGGATTTACCATTTGTAAATTTTTCAACTGTGGCCATTAGATATTCATTATCTTTTGTTAGTGTATTGATTTCATTTTTAAGTTTACTTGTAATTTCCTGATTTTCTAAGTTTGATATATTTTTATTTTTATTCTTTAAATCTTCATGTAACAGTTCATTTCTTCTTTTTAATTTTGAAATTTATTTTTCTAACTGTTCAATTTCAGATTTCAGATCTGAGTTGGTTATTTCGAGACATGTATAGATTTTCTTAGTTGTTTTTAACAATTTACAAACATCTTTATATTTACTGTATAATTCGTTAAAAGCATCCTTTAAACTATCTGAATCAGATTTATTGCAAGAAGTGAAAGATAAGTCCAAAGTTACCTTATCATCAACATTTTCCATGAAGGCCAGGTTGGCCTTTTCTTCTTCTTCTTCGCTGGAGCTTGACTTACTGTCTGAGTCACTTTCATTGTTCCATGTAGCAGCCATGGCTTTCTTCTTGTATCTTCTGAATTTCTTTGTGTTGTCCTTTTTCTTGAACTCAGTTTTCTTTAACTTGGGACACTCGTCTTTGATGTGTCCAGGCATCTTGCACTCATAGCATATCGGTTTTGGTTTCTTAACATCTTTGCCTTTAGGTCTTTTAAAGTATTTACCTTTCTTGAAGTATCTTCTTTCTGACTGGTATTTTTTATTGGCTAGAATGCGCTGCAGTCTTCTGGAGAGAAAGGCTTCTTCGTCTTCACTGCTCTCATTGCTTTTATCACTTTCTGATTCGCCATCAGTTGTTTCTTATGTGGCCTTGAGAGCATTGATGTGCTTCTTCTTTCTGGAGGATTCTAGCCTCTCCATATTTATCTCATGAGCCATTAATGACCCTGTGGACGAATCGTTCGCCGCACTCCCGGTGACTGTGGGATCCTCCGATCGTTCACGAACGTCACCGCTCCCTCGTTGGCGATGAAGGGTTGTTGGTTGACCTCGTTGACTCCCCGGTTGACCGAGTTGACTGAGGAGAAAACAAAGAAAACTAGTAAAGTAAAGGGAGAGAAGCAATCGCCAGGGCCTTACCTGTGCCCAAGGAGGTGTTGTGATCACGTTGGTGCAATAGCCTCGCGTAGCAGTGGATTGTGGGGCTCCAACTTCTTCTTCTTCGGCCGGCCAAAGAACGAGAGCTCCACGGTCTTCTTCAATGTGTTCCTGCCACGAAAGAGACTCTATTAGACTAAGGGAAGTGTAGTAAACGTCCTAAACGAGAAGAAAAGGCCCAAAAGGAAAGCCCCGTACCAGTTGCGGACTTGAGAAGAGGGGTGGCCAAGTGTTATGACCACCCTTCTTCCCTCCGTTTTTGGTTGGGAAACCCCTTTTTAGGTGTGTAGGAAAGTGCCCTACGTGCCTAGGGTGTGTGTGAGTGTGTGTAACATGCAAAACTAAAGGAGAGAGAGAAGGGAATGAGAGAAGGAGGAGGGAGATGATCCTCGTTGTTGGCGTTGTTGACTCCTTGCTGGGCTCCTCCAGCTCGGGATGACACCTCCTAGACGTCCCAAATGATGAGAGGAAGAGGAAGAAGGATGATGGAAGGTAGGGTGCACTTTTCTCTCTCTTCTCTCTAAGTGACAAAGTCTGGACGTCCAGCCTCTCCCCTCTTACTTAGAAGGCCAGAGAGTGAGTAGGCAGTGGGGGTCTAGGATGCTAAGTGTGAAGAAACACACTTACACACTTGGCAATCCATGGGTTTATGCTCCAACCAATGAGGGGAGGCCAAGTAGGATTTTTACTGGGTCAATGGGGTGCCAAGGTGGCCCATATACCTGTTGGGAACGGCTATATGCGTTGCATGGCCGAGAGAATGGCACAAGTGGGTTGGAATCTCGGGCAGTTGTGCAGACCAGGTAAAACCAGGTTGACGTCAAACGATGATGCCGCTAACCCCATGCAGGCGTCAACATAGGTGGATGCCAACAGTAGTCAGCGTCCAGGGGGATTTCCGCCAACATGCAGTCAGCGGCAGTCGATGCTGTTGTCTACATGGGATCCGAGGCAAGTCAACAGATGGTCAAACGGGCCTTAATGGGCCATGGAACCATGTGGGGATGGGCCAAATCTCGCGTCTACAGACCCAATGGCTTTTCAAGTGACATTCTTCTAAGGTCGTTGGCTTCTTCTATGGTTGTCACCTTTGGAGTCCATGAGGTTAGTAGAGATCTTAATATTTTTCTCACCATGTCTCCAATTTCATAAATTTTTTCGAGCCCAGCCAAACCGTTGGTGATATCTGTAAATCTGCTGTACATTTAGGTGATGGACTTTCCTGACTGCATTTGAAATCTTTCATAGTGAGCTACTAGGATGTATATTCTTGTTTTCTTTACCTTGTTAGTTCCTTCATATGTGATCATTAATTTTTCCCACATTTCCATAGCTGACTTGTAAGCGGAAATCCTGTTGAATTCTTTCTTGCTCAGTGCACAACACAGTATATTTTTAGCTTTTCTGTTTAGGGATATTTTCTTCTTGTCATCATCTGTCCAGTTTCTTTATTGTTGAGTACCACTAGGTCTCCTTCTTCGATGATAGACCAAAGCTGGAAATCGAGACCTTGAAGAAAGAACTCCATCCGAGTCTTGCAATAGTTGTAATCTTCACCGTCGAATAGAGGAGGTCTATTGACGGACTGAACTTCTGCATATCCTTGAGCTGCCATTTATCTTTGCTCTTAAGATCGTGAGATCTTCTTCTTGAAGAGACTTGGCTCTGATACTGATAGCCCACAAATGCGTCGTTAAACACGTGACTAACAATCTCAAATAATCGGCCTACACTAAATATTTTAACAGTAGTTAAGTGGTGAGACCGAGTCGAATCCACAGAGAAAAAGATTTTAGAGTTGAAAACCTTGAGTTTTGTGTAGGAAAATAATGTGGTGATATTTAAACTAAGTTGAATTAAATAAATCTAAGCTAAGTAAATAAATAGAGAGAGAGAGATAAAGGTGAATGAGAGAACACGAGCAATATTTAAAACTGCAATCTACTGAATAACAAAAATACTTAACAAATATTTTATTCTAACCAACTGTCATTAACAATTACACTGAAACAAAGAGAAAAAGAATATAGAGAATAAGAGAGACGAGAGGAGAGAGAAGAGTGAAAGAAAAGAGAGAAATGATAGAGAGCGCGTGAGAGAGAGAGAGGAGAGAGAGCGTGTGAGAGAGAGAGAGAGGAGAGAGAGCGCGTGAGGGAGAGAGAGATAGGAGAGAGAGAGAGAGAGGAAGAGAGAAAAGAGAGAGAGATGAGAGAGCTCGTGAGGGAGAGAGAGAAGAGAGGAAAGAGAGAGAGACGAGAGAGAGGAAGCGGGAGAGAGAGAAACGAGAGAGAAAAAGCGGGAGAGAGAGAAAGCGCGACAAAGAGAGAGCGCGCGAGAGAGAAAGAGAGAGAGGAGAGAGAGAGGAGAGACGCGAGAGGAGAGAGAGAGGAGAGAAGAGAGAGAGACGTGCATGCAAAAGCATGCACGTCGCGTGGGCGAAGGCGGAGGCAGCGCGGGGGCTCACACGCGGGCGCGGGCAGGCGGCCGGCGGCAGGCGCGCGTGCACGGGCGGCAGGCACGCGGGGGGCGCGTGGCGCTGGCGGGGTCGTGCAACATGCGGCCTGGTGGCAGTGGCGTGGCGCCAGGCGGGCAAGTGCACAGGCAAGGCGGCCGCGTGGAGGCAGGCGCGGCAGGGGGCGCGCAGGAGGCCTGACAGGTGCGCGCGGTAAGTGCTGAGCGGGCCTGGCGTGCTGCTGTTGCTGTTGCTGTTCTGAAGAGACCGAGAAAGAGAGAGAGACCGGGAAGAAGAGGAGAGGAAGAAGAGAAGAAGAAACCGGGCAAAAGAGATATAGAGAGAGGAAGAAGAAGAGAAAGAAGAAGAGAGGAAGAAGAAGGGAAAGAGAAAGAGGAGGAAGGCGGTACGCAGGAGAGAGGGAGAAAGTAAAAGAAAGAATACGAATGAGAGAGAGAGGGGGAGGATTTATAAAGTAGTAGAGAAAGAGAGGAAAGGAAGGAGAGATTTTTAGAAAGTAGGAGAGGAGATTTTTAAAAGTGAGAAAGTGTTTTAAAAAATTAATAGAATCTCTCCTTTATTCTCTCTTGCTTCAATCCAATCCATTGGCCCATTTGACATTTTATTTCTTGGCCCATTAATCATGCAAACACAACACAATAGAGATTTAATCAATTATCATTTTTTGTAATAAAGTGACAATGAGTTTGTGTGAAATTAAGGACCATAAGATAATAAAATAACATGATTATCATCAATAACAGCGCAATTATCAGATACCACTTGTTGCTCATATAGCAAGCCCAGAGGGGGGGGGGGGTGAATGGATTGCTTAAAATTCTTTCATGTAATAATTCTTGCAAATAAAACACTAGATAGACAACACTAAGATCGATAGTTAGAGTTAGTGTTAATCAACACAAAGAGAACAATCACACAAACAACGGGAAATTTTATCATGGTTCGGATCTCCTATCCCAAGGAGTCCTACGTCTAGTCCCAAAGCAACCACTTGGGATTCCACTATACAAGGGTACAGTCCCCCTTAAGGACACTTACACATCCAGTTGCAGCTGGCCTTCTCTTCTCAACTAGAAGAGGAATAACACCACCTGTACCAACAGATCTTCTCTTCACACCAGAAGAGGATCAACTAAAAGGAATGCATTGTATGAAGAAGGCCCCAAGACCAAGCTTATAATCACTTACTTGATCTGAGGCGAAGTCTGAGAGACGCTAGATGGTTACAAGATGGCTCTCTCTCAGAACTACGCAAGCTCTCAAAAACACATGCACTATTCTCACAGAGAGCTAAGAGCTACTAATGGTTGGAATGGATGAGCTGGCTCTTGTTGTTCTTCAGGTGATTGGAGTTTCAAGCTTCTCAAGGTTCAAAGATTCGAACTATCTAACTTCTTTGCATGGAGTCACCAGTCTTCTATTTATCTTCTTTGAAATAATTTTGACCGTTGTAGTATCTGTTGAGATATCTGTTGTCTCACAGCTTCATGCTCATTAGAGAGACTGGTCCGAAGCAAGGAGTGGGTGAGCCTGCAGCCATTAATGCTTGGATTGACACTTACACCTCCAAGGAAAGATTGTCTGAATCTTCTATCCTTTTTGTCAGGTTGACAACTTCATCTTTGATGTGCGTTTATACAAAAGTCCTGCGTATAATAAATGCTGACACCTACACAACTTTTCTTTGTCTAAATTGTCAGTCAACATTAGTAGTCATGCAGTATGAAAATACACCAAAAAGGAATGGTTATTCTGTCATCACATAAAGCAGGACTTTACGTGACAAGTGATGTAAGCAAGGTTATATTATGTGGAAATATTATACTAACACAATAAATGATCAAGATTTTAGGATACAGTATGATGCGCGGGAAGGCTTTTTGAAATCCATAGAGTTTTGAGCATATGCAAATTTAAATATTATAAGGAATGATTCTTAAATAAGAAGATAAAGCAAGACTATTCAAGAGCTATATAAATTATTTGAAAGTAAAGAACATTCTATAGAAATGATATTGATATCAAATCGATGATATAATCATGTGAGAATGTAATCCATGTTGAGACCAAGTCGATGTTAACATAATCCATGTATTAATGAAATGAAATCGATGTTCTGTACAAAGTCGTTACTTAACAGAAATCGATGAGTAGATGAAATCGTTGTTTTAATAGAATCATTGTTTAAGTGAAATTGATCACGAAATCGTTGTTTTAAGGAAGAAATCGTTGTTGTGCTCAAATTATTGTTTAAGTAAAAGCGAATTGTTGTTTTGAGTAAATCGTTGTTTAAGTAGGCAAATCGTTGTTGCGATCAAATCGTTCTTTAAGTGAAAGCAAATCCTTGTTTCAATCAAATCGTTATTTAAGGGAAAGCAAATCGTTGTTTCGATCAAATCGTTGTTTAAGTGAAAGCAAATCGTTGTTTCGATCAAATCGTTCTTTAAGTGAAAGCAAATCATTGTTTCGATCAAATCGTTCTTTAAGTGAACGCAAATCGTTGTTTCGATCAAATCGTTCTTTAAGTGAAAGCAAATCGTTGTTTCGATCAAATCGTTCTTTAAGTGAAAGCAAATCATTGTTTCGATCAAATCATTGTTTTATTATGAAATCGTTGTGAGATGGAAATCGTTGTTTTACTTATGAAATTGTTGTGAGGCGGAAATCGTTACTTTACTTATGAAATCGTTGTGAGACGAAAATCGTTATTTAAGTGACTTATAGAATCGTTATGGCGATCGAATCGTTGTTTCTATAAAGGAAATCGATGTGTACCTAGACAAAACATATGCATTTGAACTTACATCAGTGTGTGAGAATAACTTATAGATTTGCGAGATTTATTTTATGTGGATAAACTTTAGAAACAGTTGTTAGAAAGCATTTCACAAGGTTTTGTTAATCACCAAAAATTACATATATAATTCATGATAAATTTTATATGGAGATGGATTGATCATCATGTCTTGCTCTTCCGGGGAGGTTAGAGGTAGGAGCCAGGCTGGTGAGCAGAGGGAGTGGCTGGTGTGTCCTCCTCTTGGTTGCCTGTGGCGGTGGCTTGGTTGCTGTTGTTGTGACGACATTTCCTCACGATGTTTTCAAGTGTTATCTGTTGCCCTAGCTTGCACGGTGGTTATAGCCTAGCCGTGCCTAGTTTCCGTAGGCATCGTTGGTTTGGCCTTGTTGGCCGGTGCTTCTAGTAGTTTCCACTTCGGTGTCCTCTCGGTTCCGTAGTCCTGTTCTGGGGTGCCAGTCCGTGGTGGCACCGGCGTGTGCGGCTTCCCGACCTCGTGGTGTGTCCGGGGTCCGGGGTGGTTCTTCTTGTGGGCCCTCGACCTTGTGGAGGTCTGAGGTGGCCGTGCTTGTGGTGAGACGTCGTTCTCACCTGGTTGTTGCGTGGTCTCGACGGGTGCGCCGAGGGTTGCTTCCGCTTGGTGCCCAACTCCATTGGTTTTTGCGGAAGTCGTGTATGTGTCATGACCTTGGTTAGCGGTCGTGACGTTGCACTGTTCTATTCCGCTGCTTTGTAGTATTTTGCTGTAGGTGTTCCTCACTTTATAGCTTTCTAGTACAGTTTCCTATTTTCGGAGTTCCTGCTGCTCTAGCCGGTGAGGGACTGGTAATCTCTACTGGGCCGTGTTCGCGAGGCTCACTCCCCCTACTTCCTTCAGCTAGGGGCTCGTCGTCGCGGGAGCTCGGGGTCGAACGGGTTGTGGAGACGGCTGTGGTGTCGTGTGCTGTCAGCAGAAGTGAGAGCAAGTGTTGTGAGCTCTTGTTCCAGAGTGAGTTGAGAGTTGTGCTTTGCAAGTTCTCGTGGTATGCCCCCTAAGGATTGCACCTTTCTTCTTGTACATGTGCTTTTACTTGTGACATGTTGTACAACTATATATCTTATTATAGTTATTTAAATTCAGTGCATATCTCACTAGACTATTCTTCTAACCCTGTCGGGTCTTCAGATCCGTGGGTGGTGGCACGAACTTCGGGGTCGTTGGTGGGGTTCTGGAAGGTCGGGTCATTACAGTTGGTATCAGAGCGTGGGTCTATTGAGATTGGTAATGAGTTAATAACTATAGTTGTCCTAGAGAAAGATACTAGTATGCTGCTGACACCATCCGGCTAGTGTTAGGCTTGTGCTTTCAATTGTTTTGCAGGTGTGAGGCTTCTCTGCAAGGTTCGTGCGCGTGCTGCAAGAGGGTTGCAGCTGTTGCTATGTCGCGTGCATGGCAAGTGTGGTTGCTCGGTGTGTTCGTGCCGTGGTGGCATGGTTGGCGGTGGACTCGCTGGAAGTGGTCTTCCCCGTGTGGAGGACAATTACAGGCAAGTCCAGGTGCAGTGCTCCTGGTCGTCTTCGACGTATTTGGGTGTGTGTGTGTGCCACTATCGCTGAGAGAGCCTACGTGTGGTGTGGCCTTCATCGGTGTAGGGTTGTTGTCTGTGGAACCAGTCGAAGTGTCCCTGCCTTGTTGGCTGTTCCCCTACTGTTGGGGTGTGTTGTGTTGGTTGTGTGTGTGTGGTCTCCTATCTGTGCACTGTTGTGCGCAATGCCCTACTCGATCAACGTTGTTGCTCAGGCTAAGCAGATGTTCTGTGTGCCGTGTAACGAGCCGACCTCTCGGACCCCTCGCCGGGGACCCCGAGGGTTGCGCCGCCACCCACGGATCCGAAGACCCGGAAGGGTTATATGAAAAAGTCTAGTGAGATATGTACTGAGTTCAAATAACTATAATAATCTGTACATTATACAAAAGGGTTGTACAATGCGTCCCAAGCAAAAGCACAGGTATGAGAGAAAAGGTGCAGTCCGTAAGGGGCATACCCCGAGGACTTGCAAAACACAACTCTCAGCTCACTCGGGAACAAGAGCTCACAACATTCGCTCTCACTGCTGCTGACAACAACACGGTGCCACAGCCACCTCCGCAACCCATCCGACACCGAGCTCCCGCGACGACGAGCCCCTAGCTGAAGGAAGTAGGGGGGTGAGCCTCGCGAACAAGGCCCAGTAGGGATTACCAGTCCCTCACCAGCCAGAGCAGCAGGAACTCCGAAAACAGGAAACTACTCTAGAAAGCTGTAAAGCGAGTAACACCTACAGCATGGTACTACTAAGCAGCGGAGGAGAACAGTACAACGCCATGACCACCAACCAAGGTCGTGGCACACACACGACTCCCGCAGAAACCAACGGAGTCGGGCACAAAGCGGAAGCAGAGCTCAGCACACCTGCTGAGACCACGAAACAATCAAGTGAGAACGACGTCTCACCGCAAGCACGGCCATGTCAGACCTCCACCGGGTCGAGGGCCCACAAGCAGAACCGCCCAGACCCTGGACACGCACCAGGTCGGGAACTACACCTACCGGTGCCACCACGGATAGGCACCATGGCACAGAACCACGGAACCGCAAGAACATCGAACGGAAACCACCAGAAGCACCGGTCCACACCAGGCCAGACCAATGACGCCCACGAGAGCTAGCCACGGCCAGGCTAAAACCGCCGTGCAGCTAGGGCAACGGAGAACACTTAGAAACGTCATGAGGGAACACCATCACAACAACAGCAACCAAGCCACCGCCGCTAGCAGCTATGAGGGGCACCCGTAGTCCACGCGCTTTGCTCACTAGCCTAGCTCCTGCCTCCACCCCTGCGAAGGGCGAGACAGAGCCGCCACAGAAACACACAACACACGCAACACCGCAGCCTGGCCAAGCTGCGGTCTCACGCCTAGCACCACTACGTGGCTCCGGAACCAACGCAGAGAGAGGCAGTGAGACAAAGGACTGTCTGGTCTGCACCAAAAAAGCACTCCGAACCCCTTAACATCCCAGACCCAGACAAGAGAGCTCTACAAATGACTCAGCGCTGCTGTCCAAACCTCATTTTCCCCCCAGCTCCAGAGTCCGCTCACGTAGGCTGCCAACTCGAGCACGCTCGTAGCCCGGATACCTCCCTCAATGGGCTCCCGAGGATGGGGGTCCCAGGAAACGGAGACAACCTCTGAACGGGACAAGCCCTCAAGTGCCAAGCACCGGGTGAACAGGCGGGGTAGCACAACAAGAACCACGCCAAATCGCTGGCTTGTAGCATACGACAAGCCCAGCAAGCGAGAGGCACGCATGGACCCTCAAAAGGGTCGTCGGCTAAGCAAATACGCACGAGCGAGCCAAAACCTCGGAGCACTACCAAAAGTACAGAAAGCCCGTTGCTCTGCTAACAATCGATTGACCGCCAGTCAATCGATTATTAGACAGACGCGACCCTCCTGGCACTGCTGCCAGGACACAGCCACGAAGGTGTCACCTTCGGTCACTGAATGCAGGGAGGCAACCTGCCGCGTTCCCTACTAGAAGGTCCTAAGGGCAAAGCTTGCCCTGGGGCACACGCCGACACACAAACCGGCCATGGAAACCACCCGAGGCAGCATAGGCACTGTCGCGTCCCCACAGGCCGTCGCGATGCCATCGCGACGGGGAAGGGCGCCGCGACAATAGCCATGATGCGACGGGGCAGCACGTCGCGACAGCCTCCCTGTCGCGACGGGAAACTAGGTCGCGACCGCCAACTACACTGCGATAAGGTCGCGCCCGACCGGGGCGACGCCTCTACTGATGTCGCGACGCGCACCACGGCCGCGACATCAATCGGGAGGCAGACCAAGAGATGCTCCATCTCAGGCCGTCCCGAACCATACAAACATGCACACACTGGGAGGGGAGCATGGGGAAAGCTGTAAAGCGAACTACAAAACCTCGAGGACTCCCGATCCACCTGGATTGGGAAGGGCACAAGAAATCCCTACCTTAAACGAAGAACCGAACCTCGTAGGGCCCTTCTCGTAGGAAAGAACACCTCCTCCTCACTCCACGCACGCTCCACGACGCCGGGACACCACGTGTGACGGAACGCCTCGGCCAAGCCCGTTAAACCAATAACGCACTTGATCCGAGTCCGCCTCCCGCGAACGGGCCGTAGCCTCGCAAGGGAAACCAAACCACAGTCCGTGTAAACATAAAGGAACACACCACATTTCATATATAATTTTTCACAATTTACATAGCCATAATCCATTAAAACTGAAAAGCTGTACAAAAGTCTGGGGCATACCCGAGGTACAACAAAGAAAGTAAACAACTACAAAACTACAAGGCTACAAGGCTACACTGCTGAAGTACTACTCCGCTGGAGGTACTGACCCTGCTCCGCTACGACGCGGCCCAGAACTGGACGTCGGACGGGAAACGTCCTCCTCGCCCTCACCTGAGGGGGTAGGGGTGAGCCTCTCTAGTCACTGGCTCAGTAGGGAACTCCCCCAAAGCCGAACAAACCACAAACCACAGGTACAAAACAGTAAACAGTACCAACAACATATAAAACAGTTAAGCAGGTAAGTAAAGCTGTAAAAGTACTCACCGTCTGTCGACTACGAGAAACAACTGTAGTAACTAAACGGCAAACCCAAACAGGTGTACAAGCCAAAGTAGAGTCAGCCAACACGAGCCACGTAAACTGGTTCGCGACACCAGAAACTGACTCGGACAACTAACACAGGTCCACCTCTCAGTCTCGCAGCCACGGACGAAAGGTCCAGCTGCCGCTCCACCTAAAAAGGTCAAACAACTGTGGAGACCAACTAAAACACCACAACCTGCAGACCACACGGTCACAGGCCCATGCCTGGCACCTCCAGAGACCCTGGCCTGGGCTCGCTAGAGTGAGGCACTGGAAAAAGGACTAGCTGGGGTCCAGTACGTCTACTGGTGTCCGTACCCCAACTACGAGCGCGCTACAAGTGACTAAAAAACAACCACAACTGTCACTGTCCCACTGTCGTCTTTCCCTCAGCGGACGTACAACTCTAACACAAGAGTGAGGGTGTCCAGGTCAGACGACACAGACCTCAACGGTACAACACAAGTACCGGGACAAGGCCCCGAGCTAATAGCCTGGCTCACAAAGAACCTGGGGCACCCAATTGGAGAGGTAACCACGGTAGGCGTCGTACTACTCGCCACGTACACAAAACCACGTGCACGTCACACACAAACCACGTGAAACCTCACGTAAACCACAAGTAACCACTGGTCCACTACACGTGAACCCAACTGACTCGCGTACACAACGCGCAGTCACCGAAGTAAACAACTAACAGCATACCTTGTATGCTAAACACGAGAACCATGTGCACTTAGTGCACCTCGTATAATTCCACACATGCATTATCGATAAAACACCATAATTAGCCATTTCTGTTCATATAGGGGTAGGCGGCCACATCGATTGCCGCTTACAGGAAGTAGACGGCAAGGTCCTGGCCGTCAACCTCCTGGCTGAAGATCTTGGCGGCAAACGATGTTGACGCCAAGTTCCCCGGCCTTAAAACCCTGTAGAAACCTAATCCGGTCCTGCGAGTTCTCTAGCTGTTCTAATTACTGGAAAACATGCAAATGCATACCTCTAGCATGACAGAACCCAATGCAACCCGTTAAACATGATTCGAACAATAAACTACTCAAACCACCCATTATCCCATATGGTGCAACTTTATCCAAACATGGATTATCATGCGGATTTAAGTAATTATGATGTATTTTAATGTTTCTACGGAGCTACCAGGGTTCGTCCCTACCTCAGAACGCGTTAGAATCTCCTGCAATCCCCGGTTCACGCCGAGCCCTCCGCGAGCTCCCACGCGAATTGCACCACGCCGCGACGTTTCCTCGCGCAATTCGGCGACGCGCGCGTCCCACGATCAACCAGCCACTCTCGATACCTGTTAGAACCTTCAGAAACACCAGGGCGCGAAGCTGGGGCAAGAGGGAGAGAGGGTGAGCTGAGAGAGCTGCCCTCGGGTGAACATATAAACTGTTGAACTGACAGATTGGCGTCAACCCCCTTGTCGCCCACATGCACCGCCAACATAAACGTCCACAACTACTGCCGTCAAGTTCATGATGTAAACGTCCATGAACCTGGACGCCAACAGTCAACGACCACCCCTTGGCCGCCAACTCAGACAGAACAGCAGCAGGTCCTATTCCAATTCAGGACCTACCCTGCTCTTCACCTGCTCAAGCCACGCAATCACACCATACATTCCACACACCCAACTCACACTAGCCTCACAACGGCCGCCACAACCACAATGCACATGATCCGCATGGATCCAAAAAGCACGCGACGTTACACCACGCACGGCCCTCCTCCTCACCTGAAACACACAAAGGGGAGAAGAGGGGAGGAAGAGGTCGCCGGGGGGAGAGGGAGAAGGGAAGAAGAAGAGAGAGGGGGAAGGGGTAGCCGTCCTGCGCCTTAAGCGCCCGGCACCCAGAACACGACAGACCACCCCATTGCGTTACGAACCTTAACGCGACGGGTCAACAGACTGCGACAAGAACGCGCCCTACAAGGGCGCCGTGACAACGCAACAAGCCGTACTGACACACCTGCCACCCTGACAGGTGTCAGACGACCAGACAGCGCAACACGACAAAACACTGTCGCGACCCGTTGACCGGGTGCTACAAGAACACGACGGGCAACCCGGGCGCGACAAGAACACAACGCACAGACTCACCATGACACGGATGACTGTCTCATCGGGCACCCCCGAAGCGACACTGACGCGTCGCCCAACCTGGACGCGTCAGTGGCCAGTCATCCCAGACGCCGGATGGAAAGCCGGGAAGCTGGGTCTTACATGCCGTGTTGCATCTCTGGTTGAGCGCTGCGACACTTGTCTGTGGTTGTTGTCGGCCTGGTGCTGGCTGGTTGTGAGCTCTGGTGAGGTGCTCCCACAGTCTTTCTCTGTTGGTTCTGGTGGAAGTGAGGTTTCCCGAGAACTGTGTTGTGCTCGTTTCTGGTTGCTATTGTGTTGCCCTCTGGGTTGAGGTGCATCGCTTGGTTGCCCTATGTTCTGGTGAGGTTTCCCAGAATCGTTTGTTGTTGTCTTGGTGAGGGTTTTTCCAAGACTATTCTTTGCTCGTTTCTGTTGTTGCTGTGCTGCCTCAGGGTCTCAGGTATGCTGTTGTTTTGGCTGGTGCATTCTGTTGGGTTTTCCCAGAACTGTGCCTTGGTGGTTCTGGTGCAAGGTCTCCCAGGATCTGCTAGCGTTGCTTCTACAGTTCTGCTTGCTGCAGTGTTCTCTCTGAAGTTTTGTGTCGTTTGGTCGTTGGGTTGTGTGTTCTGGTGAATGTCCTTCCCAGGATCGCCCTTTGTCGTTTTTGGCAGAGGTTCTTCCCAGGAGTGCTCTGTGTTCGTTTCGGGCCACGTTGTGTTGCCCCTGTGGCTTGAAGTATGTCATTTGGTTTGGTTGTTTGTTCTGGTGAAGTTCTCCTAGGACGACTTTCTGTCGTTCCTAGTGGAGCTCCTTCCCAAGGCTACTTCGTATTGTTTTGGTTGTCATTGCTCTCTCTCTCTCTCTCTCTCTATCTCTCTCTGTCTCTGTGTAGAGTTATGATGAGCTGTTGTTTGTTGCCGGTTGGACTCCATGTTACAGTCTGCTTGGGGCGTTGTCGGTCAAGGTTTGGTTCCTTTAACCGTGGGGTCTGGCCGTTGCACTGGCCAGGTTGTCTTGTTGTTCGTTTCCAAGTTCTCGGATGTGCTGGTGAGACCTTGTGTGTCCCAGGGGTGCGGGTGGTTTGCGTCGTTTCTCGCTCCCAGTGTGCTCTTGTATATGGTGATCTGGTGAGTGCAATTGGTGTCTGGCTGGTTGTGCTTCTTATGGAAGTGCCAGTCTTGCGTTGTGGTTTTATCTCTCTCGTGTGTGGAAGAGACTCGTTGCGTGTCTCCTTCCTCTGCTTTTCATGGGTTGCTCGGGGTGGCGATGCTCCACTGTGGTGTTGTGTTGCCAGGGTTCACATCGTTGCGACCTTCTGGTGGAGTCATCTTCCCTTGAGTTGTTTTTGGGTTGAGTTGGGTGCTCCCCTCGTGCTGTCGTTTCTATGTGGCACTGTGGGTCAGTGGATCTGTTCGTGCCATTTATCGTTGAGATTGTTTCTAGCTACCTTCCTGAACAATTTGGGGCATTGGGTCCCTGCTGGTTTAGTGCAAGGTAATATTATTTACTTGTTAGGTTGCTTGCGTGAGCGTTGCCCTGCTGTGCACTAATTTTCTTGCTTGGCTTGCTCGTGCAAGCGTTGTTTCAGTGTGTTCTCAATCGTGCCTCGGCTTGTGCCTTGGAGGCTTTTCGTGTCATCGTTTTGGTGTTTGGACTCTCTATCGGTCGTGATGGAGGTGGTGCTTCTTGCTCTAGGGAGTTGCTGCGGTTTTCGCTCCCCGTGCGGCAGAGTCAGTGCTCCATGTTTTGGTGTGCTTTTTGGAGCCGACGTGGTTGTTGTGCTCTTGATGTTGTCAGCTTTCCGTACGCTTCTCTTGTGGGTCTCTGATGGAGAGTCCCCTTCAGTGGGCCCTATGTCGTCTCGGGCTGTTGGTGCGGTTGTGTGTATTGCACCTTGAGCATTTTCCGATGCTTCATGTCCTTGTGCCTCAAGGGTCGGGGCCGGTTTGGCCTGTTGTACCCTTTCAAGCTTGTGGTTCTTTGCGTGTGGATTTTTGGTGGGTCTTTGGTGAAGAGTCCTTCGTGTTATCCCGTGGTGTTGTTTCAGCTGCTGGTGCACCTGTGTTTCACTTTGCTTAGTTTTAGTGCTTGTGGTAGCACCGTGTGCTCATGCTCGGGTGTTTCAGTTTTGTGCCATTTGGAGCCTTGGTGCATTGTGATGTACCTTGGGTGGCTCGTGGTGCTTGTGACAGCACCATGTGTTGTGCCGTGTGCCTGTTCGTGAGACTTTTGTGTTGTTTCACGATTTCGCTCGGTTGGAGGCGTTGAGCTTTTTTGCCTCTGGGACACTTTGTGCTGGCCCGTGTCTTGTGGTTGTGTCGTTATCACTGTGGGGCGGCTGCTTCGCTTTGCCTAGGTAGCCTTATCAGTGGTACGCCAGGCTTTGGTCGTGGCCTGTGTCCGATTTTTCCCTCTTGCTTTGGGAGCGAGTGTGTTCGGTTGTGGTACCCTGCTTCGGTTTGGCTCCCTCTGAGGTCGATGTGTTGTCCTCGACCTCTACGGTTGTTTTGGTTCTTGTGTGGTTGTGCGTCTTTTTGGTGGTTGACATGTTGGTACCCGCACTGAGCTCTATGTGCGTATGGCGGGTGTGCTGCCAACTCTTCATTGGTTCTGCAGTTGTGCGTGGTGTTGGTGAGTCTGTAAGCCGATGGCGGAGTCTCCTGTCAGTTATCTGATGATAGTGAGGCCTATTGGTTTGCTAGTACTCGACCACGTGATTTGTCAACATTGTGAGGTGCCCAATTTTGGCTTGACCTCAGATGTCTTTTGTGCTTTCGTCGCGATGTGTCGCACTATGGAGTGTGTAGTTTCCAAGTTTTGTGGCTCCATGTGCGCCAGCTGTCCCTGTTGGACCGCGAGGAAGGTCTGGGTGAGACCTAGCGGTGGTGGTGGACGCTGTTTCATGCATTGAGGATTCTCTGCAAGCATGTGCTCACTCTGGTTCTTGTCTCTCACGTGGCTTCTTGGTTGGACAGGTGACCGATGTTAGCTGCTGCTAGTAGCGTGAGGTTGTTCCCATGAGTGTTGTGCTTGACTCTCAGGCATTTTTCCCAATTGTTGTCAGCAACTATGTACTCTGTCGGGTGCTGGTGACGGAGTGGGTTGTTGATCGGCATTTCTCGTGTTGTTGTCGGCAACTGCATCCTCTGTTGGTTTTTGTTGGCGATAGAGTCGGTTGCTAGTCGGTTGGTCCTAACAGCGGGGTTTGTTGGTGGCTGCAACTGTGCAGTTCTCAGCTGGCATTTTTCTGCCGTTCAGGTCAGATTTGGTGTTGCTCGGCACCTGTGGGGTTGTCGTTCCATTTGGACGCCCCACGTGTGGCTGGAGTGAGCCATTGGTTTTTGATTTTGTGCTCCAGGTGCATTTGGAGCGTGTTGTGAGCCGTTGGGTTTTCGGTTGTGTGCTCTCCATGTGTTTGGAGCTTGTTGTGTGAGCCGTTGGTTTTTCGGCTTCGTGTGCACCGTGCACGTTTGGCGGTGTGGTTGTTGCCACAAGGAGGTCGTGATGAAACTTAGTGGCTCTTCGCACCCATGTTTGGTGTGCTCCGTGCATGTTTGGCGGTGTGGTTGTTGCCACGAGGAGGTCGTGATGAGACTTAGTGGATCTTCGCACCGGCGTTTTGTGTTCTCCGTGCGCGTTTAGCGGTGTGGTTGTTGCCATGAGGAGGTCGTGATGAGACTTAGTGGCTCTTCGCACCCGCATTTTGTGTGCTCTGTGCGCGTTTGGCGGTGCGGTTGTTACCATGAGGAAGTCGTGTTGAGACTTAGTGGCTTATTTGCATTGGTCTTATGTTTGCTCTCTGTGCTTCGTTTCATGCCTCGGGATCTTTTGGACATGCCCTAAATTTCAATGAAAATTTTGTTTTAAGTGGGTTAGAATGTAAGACACAACTTCCCGACTTTCTATCTGGTGTCTTGGATGATTGGCCACTAACACGTCCAGGCTGGGCAATGTGTTAGTGTCGCGTCGTGGGTGTCCGACGTTACAGTCATCCTTGTCGCAACAAGCTTGTGCGTCACGTTCTTGTCACGCCCGGCTTTCCTGTCGCATCTTCGTGTCGCGTCCGGTCAACGGGTCACGACAATGTTCCATCACTTCGGTCTTCTGACGCCTGTCAGGGTGGCAGGCATGTCAGTACAACCTGTTGGGTTGTCGCGACATCCCTGGGGGACACGTTCTTGTCGCAGTGCATTGACCCGTCGCGTTAAGGTCCTTTACGCGACGCGTCGCCCCATCGCATCTTGGGTGCCGAAGGCTTAAGGCCTTGGCCGGCGACCCCTTCTCCCTTTTCCTCCTTTCCCTCTCTTCTCCTCCCCCTCCGGCGGTGCTCCTCTTCCCTCTCTCCCCTTTGTGCATTTCAAACGAGGAGGAGGGCCGTGCTCGTATCCTTGGCATTGTAGAGCTTGCGTAGAGTGAGGATGAGGTGGCCAATCCGACGTGAAGGGCCCTTATGGGTTCTTTTCTTCTTGAAAGGTACATATTGCTTGTACCCTTCTCAATCCGGGTGGATTGGGAGCCCCTCGTGGTTTGTAGATAGCATTTCTTGCTTCTCCATGCTCCCCTCCCCGTGTGGTGTGTTTATAGTGTGTGGGTGGCCCCGGGATGAAGCATCTCGCAGGTCTGCCCTTCTTCTAGTGTCGCGACCGTGGTGCAGGTCGTGACACCAGAGGGCGCGATCGTGTCGCGACCCATTGGCCTGACACGATGGCGTCGCGGTCCAGCGGTCCGACGCGATCTTGTCATGGCATGTTTCCCTATTGTGACAGGGTTGCTGTCGCAGTGCCCTTTCTCGTCGCAATGGAATCGTGATGGCCTAGGAGGTCATGATAGTACCTGTGTTGCCTCGTGTGTTTTTGTGATTTCAATTGGCGTGTCGACTTGTGCCCCAGGGTAGGCTTGCACTTAGGACCTTCCAGTGGGGAACGCGGCAGGTTGCCTCGTTGCGTTCAGTTACTGAAAGTGACACCTTCGTGGTTGTTTCCTAGCAGCGGTGCCAGGAGGGTCGCATCTGTCTAATAATCGATTAACCGATGGTCTATTGATTATTAGCAGAGCAACGCGTTCCATATCGACTGGTGGTGTTTCAAGGTTCTGGCTTGTTCGTGTGTGCCTTGGTTGGCCGATGGCCCTCTCGAGGGTTCGTGCGTGCCTCGTGCTTGCTGTGCTTGTCGTGGGTTACAAGCCAGCGGTTCGGCATGGTTCTTATTGTGCTTGCCCCACCTGTTTGCCTGGTGCTTGGCACTTGAGGGCTTGTCCCATTCAGAGGTTGTCTCTGTTGCCTGGGACCCCCATCCTCTGGAGCCTTTGAGGGAGCGTTCAGGGCTACGAGCTTGCTCGAGTTGGCGGCCGAGTTGGCGGACTCTAGAGCTGAGAGGAAAATGAGGTTTGGATAGAGGCACTGAGTCGTTTGTAGAGCTCTCTTGTTTGGGGCGGGACGCCAAGGTCGTTGAGGTGTTTCCTTCCTGGCACGGCCCAGATAGTTCCTTTTCTCACTGCCTCGCTCTGCATTGGTTCCGAAGCCACATATACAGGTCAAGCGTGAGGCCGTAGCTTGGCCAAGCTGCGGTGGTGCCTGCGTTCTTGTGGTGTTCTGTGGCAGCTCTGTCTCGCTCTTTCGGGGAGGTTAGAGGCAGGAGCTAGGCTGGTGAATAGAGGGAGTGACTGGTGTGTCCTCTTGGCTACCAGTGGCAGTGGATTTAGTGTTGTTGTTGTGATGACGTTTCCAAGTGTTATCTGTTGCCCTAGCTTGCACGGCGGTTATAGTATGGCCATGCCTAGTTTCTGTAGGCATTGTTGGTTTGGCCTTGTTGGCCCGTGCTTCTAGTAGTTTCCGCTTCGGTGTCCTCTCGGTTCCGTAGTCCCGTTCTTGGGTACCAGTTCGTGGTGGCACCGGCGTATGTGACTTCCTGACCTCGCGATGTGTCCAGGGTATGGGGTGGTTCTGCTTGTGGCCCCTCGACCTGGTGGAGGTCTGAGGTGGCCGTGCTTGTGGTGAGACGTCGTTCTCACCTGGTTGTTGCGTGGTCTCGGCGGGTGCGCTGAGGGTTGCTTCCGCTTGGTGCCCGACTCCGTTGGTTTTTGTGGAAGTTGTGTGTGTGTGTGTCATGACCTTGGTTATCGGTCGTGACGTTGCACTGTTCTGTTTCGCTGCTTTGTAGTATCCTGCTGTAGGTGTTCCTCACTTTACAGCTTTCTAGTGCAGTTTCCTATTTTCGGAGTTCCTACTGCTCTGGCAGGTGAGGGACAAGTAATCCCTACTGGGCCTTGTTCGCGAGGCTCACTCCCCCTACTTCCTTCAGCTAGGGGCTCATTGTCGCAGGGAGCTCTGTGTTGGACGGGTTGCAGAGATGGCTGTGGCACAGTGTGTTGTCAGCAGCAGTGAGAGTGAGTGTTGTGAGCACTTGTACCTGAGTGAGTTGAGAGTTTTGCTTTGCAAGTTCTTGGGGTATGCCCCTTAAGGACTGCACCTCTCTTCTTGTACCTGTGCTTTTACTTGGGACACGTACAACTGTTTATCTTGTTATAGTTATTTAAATTCAGTGCATATCTCACTAGACTATTCTTCTAACCCTTCCGGGTTTTCGGATCCATGGGTGGTGGTGCAAACTTTGGGGTCCCTAGCGGGGATCTGGAAGGTCGGGTCGTTACACGCAGGCCCCTCCCTCACCTGGTCAATTGTCTGTGGTGCATGTAAGAAATACACACACATTAGGTCATGTAAAAAAACACACACACACATTAGGTTCTTTAAACAGCAGTCCCCTGCAGCCAAGATGTCGTAAACCTTTTTATGTTGGAGCAGGATTTGTTATCCACTTGCAATGTTCGTCTCTAGGTACGAGATAATAGACCTCGTAATATATCGATGATTGCAAATTTATCTTACTTGTATTTGAGATTGAGCACTATATGAAGGGTCAGCAAGTGTTTCTCTTCATGTAGATTCCCCAAAGATTGCGTTATATACAAAGATAAGCTGTCCCACACACTATATTGGAAATTTCAAACTATTGTTGTTCAAATCGGTGAACTTGATCAAATAGGTTGATACCATTATCATCATCAAAGTCTTATCCTATTATTTAGGGTCAACTATGTGAATCTTTTTTCGTCAAAGATTTTTATCATGTATTATAGTCATGTATAAAATCAATAAGTTCAAGTCTTTATTAATAACATCGCGATCATCTCATTTTAGACCTTATCTTAACTATTTTATTGGCATCTACTAAGAATTGGTTACATCTTTTAATCGACATCGAGTTAAGGTAATAGTACATGTGTCCAAATTGTTAGCCCTCGACAGCACAATAGAAGGGGGGGGTTGAATGAGTGTTGCAAAATTTAACACTTAAAATAAAACTTTGTGCGAAGTGTTAGTTAGAAAATAAGTGTAATAAATAAATAACAGATAATCACAAGAACAATAAAATAAGACAATCACACACAAATAACACAATAAATTGATCCTGGTTCGACCCTTCTCAAATGGAAGTCATACGCCGAGTCTCCAAGCAAACTTTTGAGATTTCACTAACCGAGATACAATTCCCCCAATAGACATACAACACCCAACTCTCCACTGATCTTCTTCTTTTTCTGAGCAAGAAGGAAGCTCACTTCTTTTACAGGCTCAAAAGTAAACTTACTCTACTTCCGGGTGTGAGCACACCACTGTTTAACCTTAATCGGGTGCCTCTTTTTAAAGCTTATAAGCCAACTCTTCGATACAAACCCCGACATGATTCTCACTGATATAGACCTTAGTTAATTCTCTCACACAAGGGAAACACTGAGTACAATCCCTCAGTTAGACACAACATCTAGCACACTACTGACCTTCTGTTCATACCAGAAGAGGAACACACCTTCTTTCTTCATAAAAGAAAGAGCAAGCTGTCGAGATCAAATTCAAGAATGATGAACTTGGCTTCCTAGATCTCGAGAGCAACTTGAGAGACACATAAAAGGAATGAGAAACTCAATATCTCAGGCTCACAATCTCTCCCCCAAATTTACAATATTGCACACAGAGAGAAGGAAAGAATGAGTGCTTGAACGCAAAACAATTGGGGAAAATTTCTTGTTGCCTTGTTGTGTATTACTTCTACTTCAAAGCCTCCATCTTCTTATACATCCTTTTGAAGAAGATCATTGAGGAGATTTGTTGGAGCTCCTTCTATCTGTTACTTCTTCTTCTTCTTCTGCTCTCTTTATATCTAACGACTGACTTTATGTGTTTAACATATGTCTCAGATCTCCTTTATCCTGTGCACATTTAATGCTAGGAAGAGGATAGTGAGAAAATATAACATGTCAATCAACTCACATTTCCTGCTGACAGTTTACTAAGTTAGGTAGTTGCCTTTCTGTCTAGTAGGAAAGAAAGAGACCTTGAGACATGCAAAAAAATAGCTTCAAGTCAGAGTGTATCTTTCGAATGCATGTTAAAAGTTGTGCCTACATTTTAGTTTTCAAGACATGAGAAATAATAAGTTAAATATGTGAAGGACATTTGAAATTTCATTGCCCACCCACTAAAAAACTAGATATCAGTAATCAGAACATGAAACCTTTAAATCCAATATAACACATGTGACATGTTCAGTAACTGCTGTAATGTTCATAAGTTACTCAGAAATCGATCTAAATGTTCAATAATCGATATAACAAGAAAGATATGGTCAGAAGCATGGTTGGCGGTACGACCAACTCGTACACTGCCGTTTCTCCCCCCCCCCCCCCTTTTTTATTTATTTCCCCACATCTGACACATCTAAGGGTTCTAAATGATGTCTAATTGAGATGAAATTTTAAACATAAACTAATTAAGAGATGATATAAATTATGATAATTTTAGTTTAAAATTTTAAATTAATTTTTCATCCAGTGAAAATTACTCCAAAAAAATATTATGTCGACTTAATCTCAATATCTATGTATCAATAATTCTTAATTGTTATATTTTTAGAATCAGTATTTTTTTATAATTATGATGACTTCATATTGACTTTATTTTCAAAATATGATGTCGTCCTATCGAGATGCGCACAATCAAAATCGTGCCAAAATCAGGGTTGGTCGTACCACCTTGTACCATGGCAATATTGCCGACCCATACCCCCGCATACCATGGTGGTACGATTGACCTGTACCATGTCATGCATGGCATGGAACCCCCTTTTTAAAAAAAAAAAATTTCCCACATCTAACACATCTAAGGGGTCTAATTAAATGATGTCAAATTGAGATGAAAATTTAAACATAAGATAATTAAGAGATGATACAAATAATGATTTTAGTTTAATTTTTTAAATTAATTTTTCGTCAAGTAAAATGTACTCCCAACAATTATTAATTGACATCCACTTCGTATACCCAAGATGGCATAGATCACAATACTATATGATTATGTTAGGTTGACTTGAATGACTAAATGAAATTTCTTATATTTTTCAACCTCTTAATGTGATGTTCTTATGTTTTGCTCATTTTTTTAAAGTTTGCTCATTTTAAATATTGATCAAGTCACACAAAAAAACCATGCTGGTCCCTTTCCCACCATATCTTAATGGTATGGCATGGTATGGTACCGTACCGTGCCACGAATAATGTTCACCTTTCGCGCGGTTTGACAAACCATGGTCAGTAGTCAATATATTGTACAAGCTTTAGTCAATAATCGGTATCGTGTTCACCAATCAAAATGTTTATAAACCAATCGGAATGAGAATTGAACATTTGTTCACCAATCAGAAGAAAGTTTAACCTTTGTTTAGTAATTAAAATGCTTATAACACCAACCGGAAATGTTCAGTAATCGAAACATTTATAACATCAATTGATATAAACTTTGTTCTCTAATCGGAATGGTGTAAGAGTAACCTGAATGATGTTAAGTAATCGGAAGGTGAATGTTTAGTAATCGATGCAATATATTACCAATCGATATAACATGAAGTATATCATTAATCGGAACAATCGTTTCTTCTATAATCATAATACTGCTTCTTCAATAATCGGTATGACACTTTTCTTCTCCAATCAATAAAAGGTTTTTCAGTAATTGATATAACACTTGTTCTCTAATTAGTATAAGATTTCTTTTCTAATCGATATAAACTTCATTTTGTTTTCTAATCAGTAGAAACCTTCAATAATCAGTATGACACTTGAACTTCACATGTCTTTAAAGTGATAGAAATTTTCTTATATTTTGATCATAAATTATCTTGAAAAAATACTATTAAATATATTCATGATATTCAAGAGTAAAAAATGTGATTAAATATATTTATGATATTCATGAGTTTTAGTTTATCTTCAAAACATATGGATAAATATATGAGTGGTTCAACACAAACCACATAAGTCTATTTTTATCTCATTTTTCTATCAATTGGAGTTATCCTCAAATTATTATAGAAGCGTCCATTCCTAATCTTATATTTTTTTAGTCTTACCATACATCCATCTTAGCATCCTCATCTCTGTTACACATTTTGTTAATGTGTTCCTTTCACACTGTCCAACACTCGGTACCATATGATAAAGCAGGTCTCACTGCATTTCTATAAAACTCTTATTTAAGTTTCACTAGTATACATAATCGTAGAGGACTTTTGATGCACTTCTCCATTTTAGCAAGCATACCTTAATTATGGGTATTATATCATCATAAATCTTCACATTATCTTGGATGATAGACCCCAAGTATCAAAAGTTACTATTCTCATGAATGTTTTGTCGATTAATTTGAATCATATCTTTTTGTAGCACCTTCTTTTACTATTATTACAATGCATAAATTTTGACTTATTCCTACTAATTTTAAAATTTTTAGTCTCCAAGACATGCCTCCAACTTTCTACCTTAATATTTAAACCATCAATAATCTCATCAATTAAGATATTATCATCCGCAAATAACATACACTAAGGGATATCATTATGCAATTGCTCTGTTACTTCATCTATAACCAAAGTAAAGAGATACATACTTAGAGTAGAACTTTGATGTAAATCAATAGTGACCGAAAATTCATAAGTCTCTGTTGAGCAACTACCCCTGAGGAATTTATGAATTTTCTTAAATTAAAATATCCATTATTTTTGCTATGACAAAACTCTTTAAAATAAACTATCTACTCTTTAAAATAAATTTTCTACAAAGATAAAAATTACATATCACAAAAATCATTCAGATACATTTTAGGTCTTTACCTCCATCTCCGAAATTTTTCTAAGTCTACAGACTCTCTCTTTGTCCTACTGAATTCGACTGCTAACTTCGAATGTCAAATCCGACTCCTTCAGAATCGAAGTTAAACAATCTTCAAATTTTTCTAAGGTCACAACTTTATACTTGATTCGACTTATGTTTCTGACTAGTATAGTCGAATGCTTCATATAATCTTATACTTGATTCGACTTATGTTTCCGACTAGTACAGTCGAATGCTTCATATAACTTTATACTTGATTCGACTTATGTTTCCGACTGGTACAGTCAAATGCTTCATATAATTTTATACTTGATTCGACTTATGTTTCCGACTGGTACAGTCGAATGCTTCATATAATTTTATACTTGATTCGACTTATGTTTCCGACTGGTACAGTCGAATGCTTCATATAATCTTATACTTGATTCGACTTATGTTTTCGACTGGTACAGTCGAATGCTTCATATAATCTTATACTTGATTCGACTTATGTCTCCGACTGTTATAGTCAAATGACTTTGTATATCCGTCTGTCTTCTTCGACTGTCACAGTCAAATGCTTCAGTAAACAATCTATATGGTATTCGACTACTAAAGTCGAATCACTCTTATTTGTCCAGTCTAATTGCATGTTCCTTTGGATTCGACTTCACTGATTAACTCTGTACTTAAACTCTCTTCTGATCCTTTTAGTCTTAATTTCTAAATGCAAATTTATCTCCAAATCTTTTCATACATCCTTTTAATAATCTTTCAATATCTTATTGATTCATCAAAGCTGTCACTATCCTATTATTGTATTATTTTATTCTCTGTCAGAACAAGTCATATCAGTCTTGATTTATTCATTTAAATCCTGCGCATGACACCTTTGATATATTTTAAGAAATAATCCTTGAGTTGTTCAATGCCTTTACTCCGGATTTTGTAAGGATTCATTAGACACTATGCATTTATGATTTCTCAGGGGCATGACATCTGACAGGACTCACCTACCACTGACAGACCCATGCTTTACCTTTTTAGCCTAACTGTCTGACTACTTGCTCTTTTGCATCTGAGGTTTCCATACCCTCCTATGTACTTGTCTAATCCACCTACCTCAAAGGTATGGAGATACTCTTCTCTTTTGTCTTGTCCCTATGCAGGCATTTATTAAAAAACGTTTTCAGCATGTCTCCCTCACAGTTCACTCCGAAAGAAAAAGAGCTTATCCCTTAGCTGTGAAAACTGCACCTCCTTCTGAAGATCTTGGAAAGAAGCAAAACTGAAAGACTTCTGGATAACAAACACTTCAAGACTCAAAAGATCCTAGAGATCTCTTCAAACGGACATATTGCAAACGGCCACAAACTCCAACGGCTACATTTCAAATGGCTATATTCTGATGTGTATAAAAGGAGGTCAAGTTTGAAGAAGGATGGGACATCTACACCACAACACAAGAAGCGCATACAAGCCTTTACACGTTCCTGTGAACTTCATTCGAATTCTTCCAAGTCCACACAAGCCTTCTGCAAGCAAAAGTCTGAGAGCTGCTCTTCTTAAGAAGCCATTCTCTGAAGCACTCCTAGAAGAAGTCTTGTGTTGAGTGGCAATTGTATTTGATTACTTTCTTAGTCCACTCTTGTTGTTCAGATAGGATTCATATCTCATTTTCTGATCTCTAAATCCTTCTGAAGTCTGTGTGTGTTTGTGCTCAGATCTGAGGCAAACACACAAGTGTTTCTCTATTTATTCCTGTGTAATTTCTGCAGAAGTTTGGTTCTGCATTGCCCCTCCTGTGAAGGGAAGACCTTGTGAAGGGTAGTTGTTGTTCCTCTGTTTAGGGAAGACTTGCTTAGGAGCAAGTGGGTTTGTAATTCCTCTCAAGGGTAAGAGAAGGCCAATTTATTGGCAGTTAGTGGAAATCTCAAGTGGTTGGCTTGAGGACTGGATGTAGGACTTCCATGTGGGAAGGGCCGAACCAGGATAAATTCCTGTGCATTCATTGTGTGATTGTTTCCGCCTTATCTACACTTGAATCACACACACCACACTAAGCTCTAACAATTTACTTAGTGTTGTGAAATTTCAGAAACAAATTTTAAAAGGGAAGAAGTCCTATTCACCCCCCTCTAGGACATTCTTAGTGCCATTTCGATTCAACAAGTGGTATCAGAGTAGGGTCTTCTCAGAAGAATCCAAGAGATTTGAGAAGAAATGGCATCCGAAGCTCACAACTATGAAGGTCAATCTATCACAAGGCCACCATTCTTTGATGGTAAAGATTACCTATACTAGAAGATGCGAATGGAGTGCTTCATCAGAGGTGCTGACTTCGACTTATGGCAGGTAATAGAACAAGGTGACTCTCAAATCATTGGTGAAGCTTCTTCCTCTAGTCTTTCCATTGCAGATAAAAGAAATATGTCTTTAAATTACAAGGTAAAAAATTATCTTTGCTGTGCTTTGTCTAAAAGAGAATTTAACAAACTTTCAACATGTAAAACAGCTAAGGAAATGTGGGATAAACTTCAAGTAACCTATGAAGGTACATATAGGGTTAAACAAACAAGAATAGATATACTTGTATCCCAATATGAACAATTCAAAATGCTTCCTAATGAAAATATAACTCAAATGTATAATAGATTTTCAAACATAATTGTCAGACTAAGTTCTTAAGGAAAAGTCCTAACTAATGAAGAAACAGTTAGAAAAATCCTAAGATCTCTAACTAATGTATGGACCTCTAAAGTTACAGCCATAGAGGAAGCTCATGACTTAACGCAATTATCTATTGATAAATTAATAGGATCCCTTATGGTTCATGAAATTAATATGAAAAGGTTTTCTGAAAATTCCTCGAAAAAGAAAATTTCAAATGCCTTGAAGATTGCAGATTCCTCCTCATCTGAAGACTCAAAGGAAAAATCAGATGACAGTGATGATGAGGCTATGCTCTCAAGAAAACTGCAGAGAATTCTTGCAAAGAAGAAGAAGTTTGGCTCAAAAAGATTTTTTAAGAAAGATAAGAAGAAAGAGCCAACTTGCTATGAGTGTAATCAGCCAGGACATTACAAGTCTGAATGTCCAAAGCTTAAGAAGAAGGATCAAGCAGAAAAATTCGACAAGAAGAAAGGCAAGGAAAAGAAGTTCAGAAAGTTCAAAAAGAAGGCAATGGCAGCAACATGGGACAATGAAGAAGGAACCAGTTCAGAATCCTCCAACTCAGAATCCGAAGAAGAAGAGAAGGCAAATCTAGCCCTCATGGCAGGACTAGAGCAGGTAAACTCAGAAACCTCATTTACTTCATGTTCTGAATCCGATTATGATAGTCTTGAAGATGCCTTCAATGAACTTTATGAAAAATATAAGACAGTAGTAAAACAAATAAAAATAGTAAACTAAATCTACTGAACCAAGAAAAAGCTAACACCTTTCTTAAAAATGAAACAGAAAGTTAAACAAAAGTTTAAGTGAAATAAAAAGAACTAATGAATTACTGTGCGAAGACTTAAAAAATAAAAATAGCAAAATTTGGAAATTGAATCAAACCTTAAGGAACTTAAAGATGAAGAAAACTGCAAGAAGAAAATAATTATCTAAAAGCTACCATAGAAAAGATTTCTAATTGCAAAACTTCTTTATTTGTTAAATTAAAAGGTTCTAGAATAGGAAAGAAGAAATATGGATTAGGATACACACCTCCACAAAATGAAGAAAACATTATTCATCCTCAAGTATATCCAACCCCTAAATTTGTAGCAGAAAAGAAAGTCAAAAATACCAAAAAGGTAAATCAGTATGTGTACAAACAAAAATAGAAATCCAACAATTTTGCATATATGAAGAATGCTTTTGATTTATGTTGTAGTCACTGTAATCAATTAGGACACACAGTAAGCACATGCACCACTAGACATTTAAGATGGATTCCTCCTTCAAGGACCCAAGAAAATTTGGGTACCAAAAGTTACAAGCTGATTTTGTTTGCAGGGTCGGCTGAGGGCATCCAAATGGTATTTGGATAGTGGATGCTCAAGGCATATGACAGGGGATAGGAAGTTATTCACAAGTTTTAGAGAAGAAAGTGGTCAAGTCACTTATGGTGATAATGGGAAAGGAAAAGTACTAGGATGTGGAACAGTTGGTACTAAAGAAAAGAACCTAATTGAAGATGTCATGTATGTAGAAGGTCTGAAGCATAATCTAATAAGTATTAGTCATTTATGTAATAAAGGGCATTCAGTAAATTTTCAGAATGATAAGTGTATTATTCAAAAAGATAACAAGATTGTGTTCGAAGCTCAAAGAGTGAAGAATTTATACATATTGCAACTAGCAGAATTAAAGGAAGTGAACTTATCTCTTGCAGCCACCAAAAGTGAAGAGTCTGATTTGTGGCATAGAAGACTTGGTCATGCAAGCACCTCAGTGATTAAGAAGTTAATAAAGCATGATCTGGTTGAAGGTCTTCCAAAGATGAAACTTAGGAAATCTGGAATTTGTTCAGCCTGTGCTAAAGGAAAACAAACCAAGACTTCATTTCAGTCTAAAACAATTGTTACAACTTCCAAGCCTTTGGAGTTAATTCACATGGATCTATTTGGACCTATGAGGACAGTTAGTCTTGGAGGAACAATATATGGCTATGTATTAGTTGATGACTACTCAAGGTACACTTGGGTATCTTTTCTAGAAGCCAAATCAGAAGCATTTCAAGCATTTCTGAAGTTCAGCAAAATAGTTCAGAAAAATCAGAAATTTCATATTACAAGCATTAGATCTGATCATGGAGGCGAATTCAAAAATGAAGAATTCATGAAGTTCTGTGAAGAAAATGGGATTGAGCATAACTTCTCAGCACCAAGAACACCTCAGCAAAATGGAGTAGCAAAAAGAAAGAATATGACACTGCTGGATATGACCAGAACAATGTTGAATGAGTATAACTTGCCAAAATATTTCTGGGCAGAGGCAGTCAATACAGCCTGCTACATCATCAACAAGTGCATGATCAGACCCATTCTAAAGAACACTCCTTATGAACTCTACAAGGAAAAGAAGCCCAACATCAGTCATCTTCGACCTTTTGGCTGTAAGTGCTTTATCTTAAATAATGGTAAGGATAATCTAGGAAAATTAGATGTTAAAAGTGATGAAGGTTTTCTATTATGATATATTTCAAAACCTAGAGGTTATAAAGTATTCAATAGAAGGACATTAACCATAGAACAATATGTGCATATACTATTTGATGAAACTAATCCTTCTATCAAAAGGATAGAAGAAGAAGAATAATGTGTTGATGATCTTTGCAGGGATTTAGAAAAGACTTCCCTTGAAGATGAAGGTAAAGATGAAGAAATGGAAGATCCCCCATTAGAAGATCTTCAACAACTAGAAGAACCACAAGAAGGGCTACCTAAAGACTTAAGGTATCACCGGGATCATCCTAGAGAAAAAGAACAAGAGGTATGCAAGTTCCTTATGACTTTTCTGCTTTAGTTTCTCAAATAGAGCCTAAGACAATCAATGATGCTCTAGGAGATGAATCTTGGATCCTTGCTATGCAAGAGGAACTTAATCAGTTCCAACGCATTGAGGTTTGGACTCTTGTACCTAGACCTACTGACCATCCAGTTATTGGAACCAGATGGGTTTTCAGAAACAAGATGGATGAATCAGGGGTGATTACTAGAAACAAGGCCAGACTTGTTGCTCAAGGATATTCCCAAGAGGAAGGCATAGACTTTGATGAAACCTATGCTCCAGTAGCTAGATTAGAGGCAATCATAATTTTATTAGCCTATACATATTCTCTTAATATTAATTTGTTCCAAATGGATGTTAAAAGTACATTTCTGAATGGTTTTATTAAAGAAGAAGTATATGTTGAGCAACCACCTAGTTTTGAAGATACTACTTATCCTAATCATATTTTCCGTTTAAAGAAAGCACTGTATGGTCTGAAGCAAGCTCCAAGAGCTTGGTATGAAAGATTAAGTGCTTATCTTATATCACATGATTTTATAAGAGGTAGAGTAGATAGCACACTATTTATAAAGAAATTTTCAGATGGAATCTTAATTGTGCAGATCTATGTTGATGACATTATCTTTGGCTCTACTAATGAATCACTTTGTAAGTTCTTTGAAAATTAGATGCAAAGTGAGTTTGAAATGAGCATGATGGGTGAACTAAATTATTTTCTTGGGTTGCAAATAAAGCAGACCAAGAAGGAACTCACATTTGTCAAACCAAATATATCTCAGATTTACTTTCTAAATATGGTTTTGACAAGTGTAAGCCTTTAGGAACACCCATGAGCTCAGGCATTAAGTTAGATAGTGATCCTCTTGGTAAAAAGGTAGATCAAAAGATCTATAGAGGAATGATTGGATCACTGCTCTATCTTACTGTCAGTAGACCAGATATAATGTTTAGTGTTTGTTTTGCGCAAGATTCCAAGCTGATCCAAAAGAATCTCATGTTCATGCTGTTAAAAGAATATTTAGATATCTTATAAATACCAGTAAGTTAGGCTTATGGTATCCCAGATGTTCAGATTTCAAGCTTATTGGATATAGTGATGCTGACTATGTTGGATGCAAAATAGATAGGAAAAGCACCAGTGGCACTTGTCAAATTCTTGCAGGGTGTTTAATATCTTGGTCCTCCAGAAAGCAGAACTCAGTGGCTTTATCCACCACAGAAGCTGAATACATTGCAGCTGGAAGTTGCTGTACTCAACTCTTGTGGGTCAAACACCAACTGGAAGACTACGGTCATCAACTCCAAGAAATCCCTATGCTATGTGACAACACAAGCACAATAAATTTGACCAAAAATCCTATCCAGCACTCAAGAACTAAGCATATTGAGGTTAGACATCACTTCATCAGGGATCATGTAAGTAATGGCAATATTTTACTTGAATTTGTTTCTACAGAAAACCAACTTGCTGATATTTTTACAAAACCTCTTCCTGAGGATAGATTCACATCAATTAGAAGAGAAATAGGTATGTGTAATCCTGATTAAATTACCAAAGTAAAATGACATTTGAATTGTATGTTAAGATTGTATTGAAAGAACTCTGTGAAAAACATCCTGAAAATTCTAAGTCCCAAACATTCGACTTATGCATTCGAATTATGTTATAATTCTTGCATTCGACTGATGCAGTCGAATACATGATTCGACTTAACTTGAAATCATGAAAAGGCGCTTATAATTTAAAATTATGTAACTGACATGTCTTTAAGACACATCCTTTCATGTCTTAAATGGTCAAATCATTAATCCCGTCCGTTCACCCTGAAATCTAGGGACAATTATCTTGTCTTTCCTTATAAAAGAAAATCCCGACTCTGTTTGAAGACACCCTTTCGAAATCTGTCTTCAACTTTCTTGTCTTCTTCTGCTTCTTCGCGCCCTTACTTTTCTCCGACGAAGGACTTCTGAAGAACCCTGAAATCTCCATCCTCATCGAAGAAAGGTAGGATCTTAGAACTCTCCTTTGCATTTCTATCACTCCTCTACTAGTCCCCTAAGTCCTGTTCATCTCCTTTTCTAGATGGCTTCGTCTAGGACTCCGGAATCCACCCAGATGACCCCTGATCAACTAGTGAGACTGGCTAAGATTCCCATTTGTCCAGGGAAGGTTGTAGATTTCTCCCGTCTTTCTGGAAGTCTTGCATGGGTAGAAGACACCCTCAATGCCATGGGTTGGACCAAGTTGTGCCAGATTTCAGAACCCATTGTAGAGAATGCTGTTAGAACATTTTATGTAACCATGGTAATCTCTTCTGCAAGTTTAGTGTTTGATATGTCAAAAGGGACCAAAATATCTATTTCTGAGGAACTGTTGGTTGAGTTATTGGAATGTCCAAACTCTAGGCATAAGCTTAATGAAGTAATTCCTTTTGAAAAGCAAAAACTAGGCATCATTGGGAGTTTGGCCTCTATAAGTAAGAAAGGTCTTTCAGTGAATGAGCTGTCAGCAGGAAAGAGATTGATTCGTTCAGTAATTTCCAATATTGTAACCCCTAGAGCAGGAACCCACTCCTCTATCACCTCTAGAGATGGGAACTTGTTATTTTGGGCAATTCAGAGGCACAAAGTAAATTTGGTTGGAATTATCTTGGATAGAATGATTGCTGCTAAGAATCTCCAAGAATCTTTTCCCTATGGTCCTTTGCTCTCCCTGATATTCAAGAGGCACTCAGTGGATCTGTCAGGAGAAATATCTGTTGGAATAAAAGAAAAAATAGGGATCACTACCTTGAGAAGGAGTCACTACTCCTTGGTAAGTAAGAAGCAAAATCTTTGGGTAAAAGACTCATGCCAGAATGTGATCATGAAGTGTTTACTGATGAATCTCATATTCCTCAAATAGTTCAGCCAGTAATAGAGCCTCTAGATCAAGTTAGATCTGAAGAGCCAGTTCAGACCCAAGAGAAAGAAGATCAAATTCTTGTTTCCTCCTCTATTCTTGAACCAGATGGTCCTGAGGAAACTATCAATGAAGTGTTAAGAGACATCAGAGGAAAAGGGATTGCATCAGATGACATTCCTGCAGAAGTAGAGTTTGAAGAGAGAGAGAGCATTTCTTCTCCCCTTCTCAGTTTGTGTGACGACCCTCATTATACCGGTACGGTTATACCAACCCACGTCGGTATAGTAAAGGTTATCACAGTGGGACATTTACCCAACACTATCACATGATTGAGATATACACAAATATAGATACAGAGTCGCGGAAGTAAAGGACTAACTGTCATCACATTCCATCATCCACATTTATCATACATGATCCATATAACAAAATAAAAGACTAAACTTTCATAATTGAAATTAAACCAAGCTACATTGTCCACAAAATTAAAGTTCTACATTTAATACATAGTTTGCCCACAATTACATAATGATAACTCTAATACAAGCTACAATTCACATACTATGAAACAAAAAGGGACACTACGTCAGCTCCACCAGCTAATCCCCACGCTCGGAGTCGCTCTCCACTGTCTCCTCCAAAGGTGTGTCACCAACTACACCTGTACGCCGAAGCAAGGAGTGAGTCTAAAGGACTCAGCAAGTAGCTCCATACACATCATTCATGCATACATCATAGTAGGGTCTACTATTCCAATTTGCAAGGCAACATATAGCATGCTTGAACATTTATGAGAGACAACCTATCATGGTATTTCTACAAAATCAAAACACATGGTACATGGTTTAAGATGTTTCAAATAACACTTCCTATCACATGCTTTCTACTCATTTAATCACATGAAGACTACACTTCCAATTTGACTACAACATGATAGCAATTTATATGGGATTAGAAATATCATAGCATGAATTTACGTAACATATCCTAACACATTCACTTCACATGGTTACACATTCCCATATTTCACATGGTTCATTTTTCAAGCATTTCACATGTACATATGTTCACATTCTAACATAAATGGTTCACATGATTTCACATTTCACATTTGCATGCTCACATATATATACACAATTTACACATGTTCACATATACACATTTCACACATGTTCACATATACACATTTCACAATTTATTTGCCGTGACACATAGTCCAAACCACCACTAGAAGGACACATCACATACACATAACACATAGCACATCACCTAGGCAATACAGTGATGACTCTTGGCACTGCGCAGACCGGGAGAACACGTCTCCACCCTAACCAGTGGTACTTGTCCACCTCCAGGATTTCATCCTAATGCCCTTAGGATATCTTAACACATTGAACCTTCTCATGGGGACTTTTCCATGATACAGTTCCACAGCCCTCTATGGAAGCAGTGTCACACACGGCACATTTTACACATTACACATTCCGATTTAACACATGTTTCACATATGATTTTCACACTTTCTTGGTTATGCACATGGTTCTGTTCATCCCTAGCATGATGCTACTAATAACAGAATTCAAGCATTTAGTAGCTCTCATGGATTAATTGGAACACACCTTATCTAACCTTAATCATGATACATGTGTTTATACTCATTTTCACATGAAAATCTCATAGTGTAGGCTACTGTTATCAAATTTTCCCGAAAATTTTACCACATGCTGTTTTCGGGTATAATAACACACATACAAATTTTCACATTTTTCTGAATTCACATGCATTTATAGAAATTAAAACATTCAGTTTCATGCCATTCTTAAACTAAGTCCACATAGAACATGACATGGATTTCAGATTTGATCATGCACAGTCATGAACCACACATACATGTTAGCACAGAAATTTTTCCCGAATTTATTTCCCCACATATGATTTACTAAAATTTTCACAAGGTCTACACATGCTTTCTATTTCTCATTTTAGGAATTATAAGAATTCACATGGATGTGGGAAAAATTCCTAAATTTGTAGGGCATGGACTGATACATATAAACATGGTTCATAAAATTCTACAGCATTTAACTCCTCAGAAATCATGGAAAACAAATTAACCAAGCATGACCTCTTTCCTACACATGCTTTTCAATAATTCTAATAAATTATGCCATCTACAGAAAAATACAGTAAATTCCACACACATCACATTACCTATTTTACATAACATATAAAATTTACATTATATCCTCATGCGTAGAAACCCGGAAATTAAAGATATAGGGCAGAACAGTTCACTGCTCTGTCAAGAAGAACTAAACGGCATACTACGGACGTTTACAAGAGTTGGCGGCAACATCGTTGGCCGCTGACTCAAGATCTCAACGTCAATGGATCTTGCCGTCAAGTTCGGACCTGTGTAAAAACACAGTCCGAGCTCTGAATAATGGTGAATGTAGGGGATCCAGGACACGAGGAAAATCTATAAAAATGATAAAAACCTCCTAGACACATACATGGACAATGTGAAAGGGGTACTTGCCTTTGGAAAAACTCCTAAAGGGATCAAATTAGTTGGAGAAGCTCTCCTTGGGCAGTCCCAAGAAGCCTCCAAGACGCCTCCACTCCGGCTTCTGTGATGCTCCCCTCTGAAATACAGGGCCGGGGATGTGTAGCCGGTTATGTTGTCTTCCTCCTTGTCGAAGTAGATCTCCAGAAGAAGCCTTGGATCGCCGGATCAGAGCCTCCAAACTTCAGGTTTTCTCACAGGAAGCTCTAGGGTTTTCTCTCCTCTTCTCTCTTCTTGCAAGTGTGAAAATGGGTAGTGGGGAGAGGCCATTTCGGGTTCAGGAAGTAGGGAAAGCCTTCACCCACTCACCATGCCGACCTGACAGCTTTGGAGCCGTTGGGGGACATCCCCCCAATGGTTGCCATGCCTTGTTTCAGAAGACAGCAGCTCTGCTGCGCATGCAGGGCAGAGAAGTTGACGTCCAGATCGCTGGACGCCGGAGTGAGTGTTGGCGTCCATGGTTGGACGTTGACACCACCTCAGCGGCCAGGGGTTGACGCCAATAAGGCCTTCGGCCAGAACCCTAATTATGCAGAAAACCATGCACACCAAGCTTCTATACATGCAATATGTACATGGTATTATATTCATACTATCACCATGCAATACATACCTTATTTATGTTTAATATAAACACATGTACACGTAATTATACTATTTTAATACCTACGTAAGTACGTACATACATACACAAGCACAATATACACACATAAATACGAAAGAAATACTACGGAAATTCGAGGGTCTTACACCCTCTCCCCCTTAAAGAAAACTTCGTCCTCGAAGTTAGAACGACACTACTCAAACAAAAGGGGATACTTCTTCTTCATCGCATCCTCAAGCTCCCACGTAGCCTCCTCACGTGAGAAGTTCCGCCATAGAACTTTCACCGACGCGATACTCTTGTTCCGGAGATGCTGCACCTTCCGGTCAAGAATGGCTACTGGTTGCTCGACATACGAAAGATCTGGCTGGATCTCCACTGGCTCATGACTAATCACATGAGACGGATCTCGGACATACTTCCTGAGCATAGATACGTGGAATACCGGGTGAACACTAGCCAAAGCTGGGGGTAAAGCTAGCTCGTACGCCACGTTACCCAAACGTCTGAGAATCTCATACGGGCCAATGAACCTAGGGCTTAGCTTGCTATGCCTGCCAAACCTGACAACACCTCGAGTAGGCGATATCTTTAAGAAGACATGATCACCAACCTCGAACTCCAAATCCTTTCTCCTGTTGTCGGCATAACTCTTCTGCCTATCCTGTGCCGCAACAAGCCTTTTCCTGATAAGCTGAATCTTATCCGAAGTTTCCTGAACCAACTCCGGTCCGATCAACTGCCTATCACCAGTCTCCTCCCAACATAGCGGAGATCTGCAAGGCCTACCATACAACGCCTCGAATGGAGCCATTCCAATACTAGCATGAAAGCTGTTGTTGTATGCGAACTCCACAAGAGGTAAATGACGCTCCCAGTCATCCTTCCAATCCAGAACACACGCTCTCAACATATCCTCGAGCGTTTGGATAGTCCTCTCGGACTGTCCGTCGGTCTGGGGATGAAACGCCGAACTGAGCTTAAGCTCCGAACCTAACGCATCTTGAAGACCCTTCCACAACCTCGAAGTAAATCTCGGATCTCGATCCGAAATGATCGACTTCGGCACACCATGCAACCTAACGATACCACTAACATACAACCTAGCTAAGCTCTCTACTGACTGCTTCTTCTTCATAGGCAAGAAATGAGCAGTCTTCGAGAATCTATCTACAACTACCCAAATCGAGTCATTGCCCCTTCTAGATCGAGGCAAACCCGATACGAAATCCATAGTGACAGCTTCCCACTTCCATACGGGGATATCCATCCTCTGCATAAGGCCGGATGGTCGCTGCCGCTCGGCTTTCACCTGCTGACACACTAGACATCTAGATACATAATCCGCAACATCCTTCTTCATGCCGGACCACCAAAATGATCTCTTCAAATCCTGATACATCTTAGTGTTACCCGGATGAATAGAGAATCGCGATCTATGAGCCTCCGCTAACACATGCTCACGGACATCTACTACATCGGGGACACAAACACGGTGCTGAAATCTAATCACACCGTCCTCATCACGAGCAATGCCCGCCTTACCTACTAACTCTAACAATCTAGGATCGGCTTTCTGCTGCTCAATCACCTCATCCAAGACTGAGGACCTAAGGGATAGCTGAGCTACAAAAGCCTGACACAACGATGGCTCTAACTCGGTCATAGAGCACGCTGCATCCTCCAACATCTTCCAATCCTGCTGGAGCGAAGACCTCTTTCTACTAAGAGCATCCGCTACGACGTTCGCCTTTCCAGGATGATACTGAAGGTCGAAGTCATAGTCCTTCAAGAACTCAATCCATCTCCTCTGCCTCAGGTTTAATTCCTTTTGGGAGAAAAGATACCTCAAGCTCTTGTGGTCGGTAAACACCTCAAATCTGACACCATAAAGGTAGTGCCTCCAGATCTTTAGTGCATGAACCACAGCTGCTAACTCCAAATCATGAGTCGGATAGTTCCTCTCATGCTCCTTCAACTGACGAGAAGCATAAGCTACTACCCTCTCTTGTTGCATGAGCACACAGCCTAAACCAATCTGAGATGCATCCGTATAGATGGCAAAGCCCTCTAGACCACTAGGCAATACCAATACCGGAGCAGAAGTAAGCTTAGCCTTCAATAGCTGAAAGCTACGCTCACATGCCTCAGACCACACGAACTTCTCACCTTTCCGAGTCAGCTTTGTCAAGGGGGCGGCGATGGATGAGAAACCCTCAATGAATCGCCGATAATAACCAGCTAACCCAATAAAGCTACGAATCTCCGAAGGGGTCCTGGGAACTTCCCAATCCATAACTGCCTGGACCTTCGCTGGGTCAACAGCTACACCAGCGCCGGAGATAACATGCCCGAGGAAATGAACCTCGCGCAACCAAAAATCGCACTTGCTGAACTTCGCATACAGCTTGTGCTCACGGAGAACCTCTAAGACTAACCTCAAATGCTGGCGGTGCGTGGCCTCATCCGGAGAATAGACCAATACATCGTCAATAAACACAACAACAAAGCTATCTAAATACGGACTAAACACCCGGTTCATGAGATCCATGAACGCTGCAGGGGCGTTGGTCAATCCGAAGGGAAGAACCAAAAACTCATAATGTCCATAACGGGTTCTAAACGCCGTCTTGGACACATCCTCACTCCTAATCCTCAACTGATGATAACCAGATCGCAAGTCAATCTTGGAAAAGATTGATGCCTCTCGCAACTGGTCAAACAGATCATCAATGCGAGGTAAGGGATACCTGTTCTTCACAGTCACTTGGTTTAGCTTCCTATAATCGATGCACAACCGAAGTGACCCGTCTTTCTTCTTGACGAACAATACAGGTGCTCCCCAAGGGGAAACGCTAGGGCGAATAAATCCCTTATCAAGCAATTCTTGCAATTGCTTCCTCAACTCGGCTAATTCTGCAGGTGCCATCCGATATGGGGCCTTTGAGATAGGAGAGGTGCCTGGAAGCAACTCTATAGTGAACTCTATCTCCCTATCCGGTGGCAATCCAGACAAGTCATCGGGAAAGACATCTGGAAAGTCCTGCACCACATCGATCTCTGCAAGAGTCCGTGACGGACTAGCATCGGGTACTAGCATAACGCTGGCAAGAAATGCGTCACATCCCTTGTTCACCATGCGCATCGCCTTCATGGCAGAGATGACTAACTTTCCTGCTAAGTTCTTTGGCAAGGGATGAGAGAACTCGTCCTCGCCAGGAATGCGGAAAACAATCTTCTTCCTACGACAATCCACTAACGCATAGTGCTCCTCTAGCCAATCCAGACCAAGGATACAATCATAATCCTTCATCTTTAGCAAGAAGAAACAACCATCTAGGAATCTATCCTCAATGCACACAGGTAACGACGGAATGCACTTCCTAGTCGATACCGTACCCGCAGGGGTGTGTACAGACAAAGGGACCTCTAACTCCTCAGACTCTATGCCTGACTCTAGGGCTAACTGCCTAGCGAACCGCTCGGAAATGAACGAGTGAGTAGCACCCGTATCAAACAAAACCCGAGCGTGCACACCGAAAAGTAAGACTGTACCTTCGGTGACATGCTCCGCCTGCTCGGCGTCCTCACGAGCCAACGCAAACACTCGAGCTGGGGCTCGAGGCCTTCCTGGTCGTCCTGTCGCTGGCGCGGCTGCCGCCACTGCTGGTACTGGCGCTCCTCGCTGAGCTCCCTGCTGAAGCCTAGGGCAGTCCTTGATTTTGTGGTCGCTGCTCCCACACTTTAGGCATTTGCCCGCTATCATCCAACATTCCGTACCACCATGTGCCCTTCCGCAATGAGGGCACTCCTTCTTGTCACCAGAGGAACGTACAGAAGGTACCTGATAGCTGCTGGTTGCCGATGATTTCTGCGGTGTCTGGTACACCGTCTTCCTCTTATCTTGCCTCTGGAAAGCTGCTGCCGGCCTCTTCTGCGAAGCCTTCTTCTCCTCCAAGTATTGCTCCATTTCGCCTTCCTGTCTGCAGGCTGCGCTGAGAGCCTCGTCTAGCGTGCGGTGGTCGAACGCCACGAGCCTCGTCCTCAGTGATGGTTTGAGACCCATCACGAACTTCTTCGCCTTCCTGCGCTCATCCGCCACAATATGGGGTGCATACTTAGATAGTTCTGCAAACCTGGCCTCATACTCAAGTACGGTCATGGAGCCCTGAGTCAAAGTGAGGAACTCCTGCTCCATCCTGTCCTGGATGTGCTCGGGGACGAACTTGGCCCGAAAGAGCCTCACGAACTCGTCCCAAGCGACATCAATCGCGCCATCCTCAAACCGCGTACGTAGTAACGAAGCCCACCACACATCAGCTCTCTCCTGCAACATAACCTTCATGAGCACCGCTAAACAACTTCAACTTAACAGGGAATAGGAAACACATAACTAACACATACCTGTAGCATGTAGGTGGCTAAGGTAACCTTGTCCTCATCCACACACCTGATGGCCCGGAAGATTTTCTCGATCTCCCTCATCCAACTCTCTGCTAGCAACGGATCGCTCTCCCCCTTAAAAGAGGGTGGCTGCATCCTCTTGAATCTTTCCATGATGGAAGGTCCACCATGGTCCTGAGCTGGGGCCTGAGCCTGCTACATTAAACAACAAACGATATACAATAAACACAATAGCATACAATTCAATTAGCAGACTACTTAGTTATTCTATTAATTTACCTGGGCCTCCAACTGGGCCTGAAGTGCTGCCTGAGTGTGTGCCTGGGTCTGCATGGCCTGCACCAGACCTTGCATGAACACTCCATAGTCCACAGGCGGCGGTGGGGGAAGCACAGGGCCTCGTGGTGCTGGGGCCTGTTGCTCCGCCTGACCATCATGCCTCTGCTCGTCGTCGCGAGCTGGCGCACCTCCACGTCGCCCACGGGAAGCCATGGCTGTAATAAAATTTCAGCCACCATTAGAGTTAGGTTACTAAGTTTTCTAATCATTTTCTTGTCTATCTTCCATTCATTATTAGTCATTTCTACCCATGTGGACAATCTATAAGATTTAGCATGCAATGAGGATGATGATTCATGTATATTTATGTAAGATCTCAATCGGTCTCTGATACCAATCTCTGTGACGACCCTCATTATACCGGTACGGTTATACCAACCCACGTCGGTATAGTAAAGGTTATCACAGTGGGACATTTACCCAACACTATCACATGATTGAGATATACACAAATATAGATACAGAGTCGCGGAAGTAAAGGACTAACTGTCATCACATTCCATCATCCACATTTATCATACATGATCCATATAACAAAATAAAAGACTAAACTTTCATAATTGAAATTAAACCAAGCTACATTGTCCACAAAATTAAAGTTCTACATTTAATACATAGTTTGCCCACAATTACATAATGATAACTCTAATACAAGCTACAATTCACATACTATGAAACAAAAAGGGACACTACGTCAGCTCCACCAGCTAATCCCCACGCTCGGAGTCGCTCTCCACTGTCTCCTCCAAAGGTGTGTCACCAACTACACCTGTACGCCGAAGCAAGGAGTGAGTCTAAAGGACTCAGCAAGTAGCTCCATACACATCATTCATGCATACATCATAGTAGGGTCTACTATTCCAATTTGCAAGGCAACATATAGCATGCTTGAACATTTATGAGAGACAACCTATCATGGTATTTCTACAAAATCAAAACACATGGTACATGGTTTAAGATGTTTCAAATAACACTTCCTATCACATGCTTTCTACTCATTTAATCACATGAAGACTACACTTCCAATTTGACTACAACATGATAGCAATTTATATGGGATTAGAAATATCATAGCATGAATTTACGTAACATATCCTAACACATTCACTTCACATGGTTACACATTCCCATATTTCACATGGTTCATTTTTCAAGCATTTCACATGTACATATGTTCACATTCTAACATAAATGGTTCACATGATTTCACATTTCACATTTGCATGCTCACATATATATACACAATTTACACATGTTCACATATACACATTTCACACATGTTCACATATACACATTTCACAATTTATTTGCCGTGACACATAGTCCAAACCACCACTAGAAGGACACATCACATACACATAACACATAGCACATCACCTAGGCAATACAGTGATGACTCTTGGCACTGCGCAGACCGGGAGAACACGTCTCCACCCTAACCAGTGGTACTTGTCCACCTCCAGGATTTCATCCTAATGCCCTTAGGATATCTTAACACATTGAACCTTCTCATGGGGACTTTTCCATGATACAGTTCCACAGCCCTCTATGGAAGCAGTGTCACACACGGCACATTTTACACATTACACATTCCGATTTAACACATGTTTCACATATGATTTTCACACTTTCTTGGTTATGCACATGGTTCTGTTCATCCCTAGCATGATGCTACTAATAACAGAATTCAAGCATTTAGTAGCTCTCATGGATTAATTGGAACACACCTTATCTAACCTTAATCATGATACATGTGTTTATACTCATTTTCACATGAAAATCTCATAGTGTAGGCTACTGTTATCAAATTTTCCCGAAAATTTTACCACATGCTGTTTTCGGGTATAATAACACACATACAAATTTTCACATTTTTCTGAATTCACATGCATTTATAGAAATTAAAACATTCAGTTTCATGCCATTCTTAAACTAAGTCCACATAGAACATGACATGGATTTCAGATTTGATCATGCACAGTCATGAACCACACATACATGTTAGCACAGAAATTTTTCCCGAATTTATTTCCCCACATATGATTTACTAAAATTTTCACAAGGTCTACACATGCTTTCTATTTCTCATTTTAGGAATTATAAGAATTCACATGGATGTGGGAAAAATTCCTAAATTTGTAGGGCATGGACTGATACATATAAACATGGTTCATAAAATTCTACAGCATTTAACTCCTCAGAAATCATGGAAAACAAATTAACCAAGCATGACCTCTTTCCTACACATGCTTTTCAATAATTCTAATAAATTATGCCATCTACAGAAAAATACAGTAAATTCCACACACATCACATTACCTATTTTACATAACATATAAAATTTACATTATATCCTCATGCGTAGAAACCCGGAAATTAAAGATATAGGGCAGAACAGTTCACTGCTCTGTCAAGAAGAACTAAACGGCATACTACGGACGTTTACAAGAGTTGGCGGCAACATCGTTGGCCGCTGACTCAAGATCTCAACGTCAATGGATCTTGCCGTCAAGTTCGGACCTGTGTAAAAACACAGTCCGAGCTCTGAATAATGGTGAATGTAGGGGATCCAGGACACGAGGAAAATCTATAAAAATGATAAAAACCTCCTAGACACATACATGGACAATGTGAAAGGGGTACTTGCCTTTGGAAAAACTCCTAAAGGGATCAAATTAGTTGGAGAAGCTCTCCTTGGGCAGTCCCAAGAAGCCTCCAAGACGCCTCCACTCCGGCTTCTGTGATGCTCCCCTCTGAAATACAGGGCCGGGGATGTGTAGCCGGTTATGTTGTCTTCCTCCTTGTCGAAGTAGATCTCCAGAAGAAGCCTTGGATCGCCGGATCAGAGCCTCCAAACTTCAGGTTTTCTCACAGGAAGCTCTAGGGTTTTCTCTCCTCTTCTCTCTTCTTGCAAGTGTGAAAATGGGTAGTGGGGAGAGGCCATTTCGGGTTCAGGAAGTAGGGAAAGCCTTCACCCACTCACCATGCCGACCTGACAGCTTTGGAGCCGTTGGGGGACATCCCCCCAATGGTTGCCATGCCTTGTTTCAGAAGACAGCAGCTCTGCTGCGCATGCAGGGCAGAGAAGTTGACGTCCAGATCGCTGGACGCCGGAGTGAGTGTTGGCGTCCATGGTTGGACGTTGACACCACCTCAGCGGCCAGGGGTTGACGCCAATAAGGCCTTCGGCCAGAACCCTAATTATGCAGAAAACCATGCACACCAAGCTTCTATACATGCAATATGTACATGGTATTATATTCATACTATCACCATGCAATACATACCTTATTTATGTTTAATATAAACACATGTACACGTAATTATACTATTTTAATACCTACGTAAGTACGTACATACATACACAAGCACAATATACACACATAAATACGAAAGAAATACTACGGAAATTCGAGGGTCTTACAGTTTGAGACCCGATCAAGGTCTCAGGGGGAGAGTAGCAACAGTCTAAACTCCATTTTAGATTTATTGAGCAAGCAACAGGAAAGTCTTTCAGTTCTTCAAATGCAGATAGAGTTTATTGATGTCAAGTTTGATAGCCTGTCTGATGAGGTTAAGCAAATGAAAGATTTTCTGCTTCAGTTAGTGTGCCAGCAGGGCACTTCTCGGCCATCAGGGCCCCCATCCTCTCAGCAGCAAGAAGTGCATGTTCAGTCTCAAGATCCTCCTGAACCTGAAAAGCCAGCTCAAGAACAGCAGTCCACAGAAGATCTACACCAGCAGGTTGAGCAGCAACCTGAGCAGCAGCTGGACCAGGACCCAGAATCCCTGGTTCAAGAACTTGTTGAACCCTCTGTTCATCAATCCAAGGAGCCTGAGCCTCAGGTCAAGCAGTAGAGTGTGGAGGAGCAGCCTCATGAGAAACAGAAAGATTTAGAGCAAGAAGCAGGCTTAGCCATGATAGTATATCAACCTCAAGAGGAGCATCAGTAGGAGTCTGTGTCAGAAAAGCAGTCAGTGGCAGTGGTAGAAGCTGAGGTTTCCCAGCCCAGGCAGGCTTCCTAGATAGAATCTTTGGCTAAGAGACCCCTGGAGTTGAGTCCTAACTTGCAAACCTTCAAGAGGAAAGTGAAGCGCAGACTGGTCAAAAATGGTGACCCAGTCTTCCCTCATCCTCCTTCTAGACAAGTTCATCCCTCTCCAGCTAAGCCATCTGTTAAGCCTCCTCCAGAGCCTAAAAAGCCAACTTCAGCTAAACCTCAATCCACTGCACCATCTGCACCTACTCTTCTCACCACTGAAATTCCCTCAAAATCCACTTCTCCGGATCCTACTCCACTTGCAACTATTCCTATAGATCCTTTCCACCAGGACATCAAATTCAAAATCTACCCAATGAAATACCAGTTCAATCCTCCCAAATCTCTTTCTCTCACTCTTTCCACTCAACCTCCTCAGTATTTCTCTTGTCTTCCCACTGCCTCAAAAACAAACTCCAAGCAAACACTTCTCCACCTAGCTGAAATACTCCCCAGTATTCAGCTTTCCTCATCCAGTGGACCAAAACTTGGAGACAATCCTTCTAAACTCCTTCCACCCTTTTGGTATGCCTTCATCTACCACTCTGAACATCACATGAATCTGTTCATGGAATATCTATCTATTCGTGCTTTCCTTGAAGTTCATGAGATGCCAGGGTTCACTTTCGAACATTGGCTTCCTATTCTTTTTAGAACTTCACATATTTCAGTTGAGGATCTCCAATTTATCTCTCAGAAAAGTCATAGCTTGACTCCTAAGGAGTTCCTTGACCTCTATCCAGGAGAAGCATCCAAATATCAACAAACCCAATCTAGAAACCAATTTTTGACTGTCCAACATCACCTATCCTTGAGGTTTCATGACTTGTTTGGACAACTTCTCCAGGACTCTCAGGCCAAGTACATCAGAATGAGGACCTTCAATTTCGAAAGATTCAAATTAGGATTGCCTGATGTTTCTAAAGGTCAATGGGACAATCTTCTAAGAGGTCAAAGAGAAATCATTCCCTCCATGACTGTGGCATTACCCTCTGGACTGCATCCATCTTTTATAGGAACAGTCTCCTTCAGAAGAGACTTTGTAGAAGTAGTATTCATCAGATTCATTCGCATTGCCACTAGGTTCAAAATCAAATAAAGCTCAAATTGTCTTTCCAAAGATTTGTGTTCCTTCAAATCTCCAAGAACCCTCATCATCTGTTGGACTTCCAGTTATGTTCTGCTGAATCTAAAAGACTCAATGAAGATCAGTGGGCAGCTACTTATCACTCTTACCACTCGGACTATGAATAAATGAAGATCTCTCTTTATGAATTCCAGTCCAAGAGTCTTAAAGATCTAAGGAAAAACATTGGTCACAAATGGGCTCAAAGATACTTAGTATATTATCAAGCCAAAGATGTAGCAGCGTGCTAAGGCCTGCACTGGAACATCACTGTCCATGAGTTTCTACTTCTTGCAGCCTCTAAAAAGTTTATTTCCCTCAAGTATCGTCTGAGCAGGGATAAATTTCTTTACAAGATAGGCTGGTTCCATAGGCGCCACATCAAATCTCATAGGAAATTGCCTACCACTAATCCCTCCTACAACATTGACCTCTCCTTGTTTGAGAATTTCTTTTGTGAGAATGAGTCAAAGCTCTGGGACCTTCTCAAACCATATTTTGCTTAAATTCCCAGATCTTTGTACTTACCTAGTTCTTTGTCTAGGTCTTGATCAGTCTTTTCTTACATCTTGAAAACTGTGTAACAAACTGTATTTTGATCAATTATCTCTTTATTATGCATCTTGTGTTTAATGATTTCACTTCTGAATGCAACAGTGTGTATCTTTGTGATGATTTCCTTTATGTTAATGCCACAAAGGGGGAGAGAGACAGCCGCATATTCACACCTCATGCCTTTTACTGTCAATTTAAAGATTTTTGTCATTAACAAAAAGGGGGAGAGACCCAGAATCCCTTTGATTTCACTTCTGTCAATTTAAATATCTATTGTTTTTGCTATGACAAAACTCTTTAAAATAAACTTTCAACTCTTTAAAATAAATTTTCTACAAAGATAAAAATTACATATCACAAAAATCATTTAGATACATTTCAAGTCTTTACCTCCATCTCTGAAATTTTTCTAAGTCCACAGACTCTCTCTTTGTTCTACTGAATTTGACTGCTAACTTCGAATGTCAAATCTGACTCCTTCAGAATCAAAGTTAAACAATCTTCAAATTTTTCTAAGGTCACAACTTTATACTTGATTCGACTTACGTTTCCGACTGGTACAGTCGAATGCTTCATATAATCTTATACTTGATTCGACTTATGTTTCCGACTGGTACAGTCGAATGCTTCATATAATCTTATACTTGATTCGACTTATGTTTCCGACTGGTACAGTCGAATGCTTCATATAATCTTATACTTGATTCAACTTATGTCTCTGACTATTACAGTCGAATGACTTTGTATATCTGTCTGTCTTCTTCAACTATCACAGTCAAATGCTTCAGTAAACAATCTATATGGCATTTGACTACTAAAGTCGAATCACTCTTATTTGTCAAGTCTAATTGCATGTTCCTTTGGATTCGACTTCACTTATTAACTCTGTACTTAAACTCTCTTCTGATCCTTTTAGTCTTAATTTCTAAATGCAAATTTATCTCTAAATCTTTTCATACATCCTTTTAATAATCTTTCAATATCTTATTGATTCATCAAAACTGTCATTATCCTATTATTGTATTATTTTATTCTCTGTCAGAACAAGTCATATCAGTCTTGATTTATTCATTTAAATCCTGCGCATGACACCTCTGATATATTTTAAGAAATAATCCTTGAGTTGTTCAATGCCTTTGCTTCGGATTTTGTAAGGATTCATTAGACACTATGCATTTATGATTTCTCAGGGGCATGGCATCTGACAGGACTCACCTACCACTGACAGACCCATGCTTTACCTTTTTAGCCTAACTGTCTGACTACTTTCTCTTTTGCATCCGAGGTTTCCATACCCTCCTATGTACTTGTCTAATCCACCTACCTCAAAGGTATAGAGATACTCTTCTCTTTTGTCTTGTCCCTGTGCAGGCATTTATTGAAGAACGTTTTCAGCATGTCTCCCTCACAGTTCACTCTGAAAGAAAAAGAGCTTAACCCTTAGTTGTGAAAACTACACCTCCTTCTGAAGATCTTGGAAAGAAGCAAAACTGAAAGACTTCTGGATAACAAACACTTCAAGACTCAAAGGATCCTAGAGATCTCTTCAAACGGACATATTGCAAACGGCCACAAACTCCAACGGCTACATTTCAAACGGCTATATTCTGAAGTGTATAAAAGGAGCTCAAGTTTGAAGAAGGATGGGACATCTACACCACAACACAAAAAGCGCATACAAGCTTTAGACCTTCCTATGAACTTCATTCGAATTCTTCCAAGTCCACACAAGCCTTCTGTAAGCAAAAGTCTGAGAGCTGCTCTTCTTAAGAAGCCATTCTCTGAAGCTCTCCTAGAAGAAGTCTTGTGTTGAGTGGAAACTGTATTTGATTACTTTCTTAGTCCACTCTTGTTGTTCAGATAGGATTCATATCTCATTTTCTGATCTCTAAATCCTTCTGAAGTCTGTGTGTGTTTGTACTCAGATCTGAGGCAAACACACAGGTGTTTCTCTATTTATTCCTGTGTAATTTCTGCAGAAGTTTGGTTCTGCATTGCCCATCCTGTGAAGGGAAGACCTTGTGAAAGGTAGTTGTTGTTCCCCTATTTAGGGAAGACTTGCTTGGGAGCAAGTGGGTTTGTAATTCCTCTCAAGGCTGAGAGAAGACCAATTTATTGGCAGTTAGTGGAAATCTTAAGTGGTTGGCTTGAGGACTGGATGTAGGACTTCCATGTGGGAAGGGCCGAACTAGGATAAATTCCTGTGCATTCATTGTGTGATTGTTTCCGCCTTGTCTACACTTGAATCGCACACACCACACTAAGCTCTAACAATTTACTTAGTGTTGTGAAATTTCAGAAACAAATTTTAAAAGGGAAGAAGTCCTATTCACCCTCCTCTAGGACATTCTTAGTGCCATTTCGATCCAACAGCCTCTTCAACAATAGTTCTTACACTAGTAGTAGCACTCTTGTACATACCCTAAATCAAGTCAACATATCATTGAGAGACTCCTTTCTTTGTTAATGTCTAAAAAATAAATCTCTCGGTATTCAATCATACGCCTTCTTCAAATCAAGAAAAATCATATATAAATCGCTTCTTATCTCTTTATACTTCTCCATTAACTATTGTAATAAGAAAATAATTTCCATAATTGTGAGACCTATGGGTCCCACTCGTGGGGAGAGTGCCTTGCACACCCTTTTCTTCTCCCCCCTCTCTAGTTCGAAATCGAAGCCCTCACTGCCGCCTCCCTCTCTTCTCCCCCCTTCCTTGTCTTCGTTGCAAGGTTTCCCACACCGCCACCACCTTGGGCTTGTGGAAGAGCTACCACCGTCGTTTGCCTCGCCGTGCCGCCACGTCGTTCACCGCCGGGAGGCCGCGCATGGAGGATGCCGTGTGTGGATTCCGCCGCCGTCTGCCTCACTGCTCCACCTCCACCGCCATTGCAGTCGTTGGGGGTCCTACCGCCGAGGTAAGGACCCCCTCTCCCTCTCTGGCGTCAACACCCCCTGCCATCGGCGCCGGTTCTGGCTGCCCGGCCTTGACCAATTGTTGCATCCTAGTCTGCTTCCGCGTGTATTTTGTACCGCACTCGTGACGCTTGTGCTGACTCTCTAGCACTGCACCTTACTAGTCTTCACCCAGTGCTTTGGCACTTGAGGGCTTGTCCCAGCGCACAGTGCACTTTTGGGGTTGTTACCGTTTCCCAGGACCCCCGACCTCGTGGGCCCATTGAGGATGGTCTCTGAGCCACGAGTGCGTCCGTCGAGCATTTCTCCGGATGAAGGGGAAAACGGTGTTGGGCAGTGGCGTTGAGTCATTTGTAGAGCTCACTTAGTTGTTCCGGGTCCTCAGAGTTTGGAGTGTCGTGGTGCGGGCTAGCTAGTCTGTTCTCACTGCCTCGCTTTACATAGTTCCAGAGCCATGTCGGGAGGATAGGCGTGGGACCGTAGTCTGGCCAGACTACGGCTTGTGGTTGTGTTTCGTCGACGCGTCTCACTCTAACAGGAGGGGAGACCTAGACTTGTGGTCGAGCGGTAAGACACCAGTGGGCGCACCTAACTACCGACTAGTAGAGGTTGGTCTGTAGCTAGTGTTCTTTCCGTCTGAGTGTACAGCCTGGTAGAGTCCACCGAGTGCTTTTACTGAGTTGGGATTGTGCATTGTTGTGCCGTGTTGGTGGTACTTGTGGACTTGTATACTTTCCATTTATTTATTTCACTACTGGCACAGTTGCCACTCTATTACTTTACCTGCTTAGTTGGTAGTTCTGTTAAGTTAATTTATCACCACATTTCCGCTTGCACAGTTAGTTATTTTCTTACCCTTGCTGTTCTCCTACCTAGTTAGCTGCGTTGTTCTTGTTTCTACTGTTTGAACCGGTGAGGGGTAGGGTTCCTTACTGGGCTTCATTCGCGAAGCTCATTCCCCTTACTTCCTTCTAGGTTTGAATTCGCAGTAGCCGATGCTTGTGTTCGGATGGTTTGAGTTGTGCCGCTTGTGGTCAACAATGTTAGAAATGGTCAGTATTTCCTTTTTGCACTTGAATTATTATCTGGGACATTGTGTATATTCTTTCTTCTACTGTTGTATTTCTTTAAATTGTTTAGCAATTGTAACTATTTGTATATCTCACTAGACATATTTATAACCCTTCTGGGTCTTCGGATCCATGGGTGACGGTCCAAGGGTCGGGTACTTGGAGAGTTCTGGGTATCAGATTCTTGGGTCATTACAATTAGTATCAGAGCAATGTCTTCTGAGATTTACAATAGGTTAATGGTTATGATAATCCCATAAAATAGTTCAAGTGCGTTGATGGCACCATCCGTGAGGTGTTAGTGTTAGGCTTGTGCCTTGATCATGTTTTGCAGGTGGGTGGTTTTTCAACAGGATTCGAGTGGGTGCTGCAGGAGGGTTGCTGCTGTTGCAATGTCGCATGCATGGTGAGTGTGGTCCCTGGTTGGCTCATGTCGGTGGTGCGATTGATGATGGAGTTGCTAGCTGAGGTCTTCCCTATGTGGAGGATGGTTGTAGGCAAGCCCGGTTTTGTGCTCTTGGTCATCGTCGGTTGTGCTTTCAGCTGCATGTGTTTTTGCTATGGCTAAGAGAGCCTGTTTGCTGGGTGGCCTTCACTGGTGCAGGCCTATTGTCTATGGGTCCAGTGGAAGACGTACTTATTTTTCCTAGTTGTGTTTTCCTCTTGGCTGTGTTTGTGTAGTGTTTGCTTGGGCATGTCACCTCACCTGTCAGTGAGTTGTAGATGCCTTGTGTTCTGCTGAGTCGGCATTGGTGCTCGGACTAAGCAGATGCTCTGTGCGTGCTTGTGATGTCTTTGGTTGTGTGTTGTGTCACTTGTTTGTGCTTGCTTGGTGGCCTTTGTGCTGATTGGTTGTGAGCTCTGGTGAGGTGTTCCCAAAGCTCTTCCTTGCTCGTTTTGGTGGAGGTTTCTCCCAGAACTTCTTCGTGCTCGTTTCTGTTTTGTTGCCCTCAGGGTTGAGGTGCGCTGTTGGTTGGCTTTGTGTTATGGTGAGGTTTCCCAAAACTGTTTGTTATTGTCTTGGTAAGGGTTTCTCCCAAGACTGTTTCGTGCTCGTTTCTGGTTGCTGTCGTGCTACCTCAGGGTTGAGGTGTGTTGTTGGTTGGCTGGTGCATTCTGGTCGATTTTCCCAGAACGGTGCCTTGATCATTCTGATGGAGGTTTCTCCCAAGACTATCTTGCATTGTCTGCTTGTTGTTGTGTTCTCTCTGAAGGTCTGTGTTGTTTGGTTGTTTGGGTTGTCTATTCTGGTGAAGTTCTCCTAGGACGACTCTCTGTCGATCCTGGTGGATGTCCCTTCCCATGCCTGCCTAGTGTTTGTTTTGGTTGTTGCTGCTCTCTCTCTGTAGAGATGAGCTGTCATTGTTGCCTGTTGGACTGTCTGTATTACAGTCTACTTGGGCATTGTCGGTCAAGGTACGGTGCCTTTGACCGTGTGTCTGGCTGCCTCGTCGACCAACTTGCCTCGTTGTTTATTTCCAATTTTCTCGATTGCATTGGTGGGACTGTGTGTGTTTCCGTGGCTCAAATGGTTCTGCTTTGTTTCCCATACATGCTCTCGCGGTTGGTGATGTGGTGTGTGTCGTGGCCATGTGGCTAGTGGTACTTCTTATGGAGGTGCTGGTTTTGTGCTTCGGTCCCCTATCTTGCGTGCGGAAGAGGCCTATTATGCATCTTCATCCTCTACTTTTTGTGGGTTGCTGGGGGTGGTGGTGCTCCACTATTCTACTTTGGCGCTGTGGTGTGCATGTTGTGGTCTTCTTGGTGAAGGTCTTTTACCTCTAGTTGTTTTGGGGTTGAACAGGCTGCTCCCCTCGTACCGTCGTTTCCACATGGCGTTGTAGGTTGGTGGACCTACTGGTTTGCTGCGTTTCTTTGTGTGGGTTTTGTGTTGCTTAACTGGTCAATGTGGGACAATGTGTTTCCATGTGATCAGCTTTGGGTAGCCTGGTTCTCTTGCCTAGCTTGCTCGTGTCGGTGTTATGTTCGCATGTGCTCTGCATTGTCGTAGAGGCTTTTGTCACCTTTACAGTGTGTGGCCCAAACTACCTGTTGTGGTAGGGCTGATGCTTTGTGTGGTGTGCTCCTAAGAGCTAGTGTGTTTGTTGCTCTCTTCGAAGCTCGTAGGCTTTCTTGCATGTTTCTTCTTGGTGGGTCCCTGGTAAGGAGTCCCTTCTGCTAGCCTTGTGTCTTTTTAGGGCTGTTGATATGTTGTGTGTGTTGTGCTCTGGTGGGTTTTGGTACTTGTGGTGGCACCGTATGCTTGTGCTCGTGTGTGCTGGCCTTAAGCTTTGTGCGCGATTTGCGAGGTGCTCGAGGCATTGAGCTGTTCTGCCTCTGGGACGCGTGTGGTGGCCTATCCCTTCTGGCCGTACCATACCGCAGTGTGGTATCTACCTTGTTTTTTTGTAGCCCTGGCAATGGTGCACCCGGTCATGGTTGTGGCCCGCGTCTGGTGCTCCCTCGCTTGTGCATGTTGAGTTGTGGTACCTTGTGTTGGTTTGAGTCCTACTTGAGTCAGCGTGCCATTTTCGGCCCCTATGGTTGCCTTGTTTTCTAATGGTTGAGTGCCTTCTGCAGTTGGCTTTGTGGCACCTACGCTTGGCGTTGCGCAGTTCGTGGTGTGCGCCAAACCATTGTGGGTTTTTCCAATCATGTGTTGGGTGGTGTGTAACGGCGCGATCATTCGAATCCAGTTTAACGGGTTGTGAGTGTGGTTCTCATGACCAATGTGGGGTCATAGAGCCTTGTTTGTGGCCTTTGTGCCTTGCATGGGCATTGTGGGCTTTAGCTCTCATCCCATTTAGCCCGCAGGTTTTCTGGTAAAGAAGGCGACGAGGTGTGTCATCATGTTTTGAATGCGACGGCTTCCTACGTCGCGATTCACCAACCGCCTTTCCGGTGCGCGATGCAATTGGCAACAGTCAGGTCTGTCACATTTAAGGTGTTTTAAACGTGACGTCTGCCTCCGTCGTGATTTTGACTGAGTATTTAATTGCTATATTTTGGCCAGACAGAGAAGAGGAGCTCTGTCCGGTGTGAGGGGGAGGTTGTTGTGTGGCGTTTTGGCGATTTTGATTTCCAGGTGGTTCATGCGGTGTGGTTTCCATGCGAGGAGGGTGCCCGAAGTGTGGGTGCACCGTAGTGTGGTGTTCTTCACGTTTTGCGGGCTCTCCAAGTTGGTAGGGAGACTTCCTCTTTTATTTTGTGTTATTTAATTGGCTTATAGCTTTTAAAGCATGATAGAATGGCATGTGGTAGTTTAGCTTCTGTTTTATAAGCTTATGTATGAATGGTATGGTGTGTGGAATGGGTTTCCGGAGGAGGAAGGAGGGTTCAGCCGCCTGCCTGAGAAGGCGACAGATTGAACCGTCGCATTTTGGTTTGGAACGCGACGCCTTGGGCCGTCGCGTTCATGTGTTCCGATTGGGTTGAACTGATTGATATGGACGTGACCACTTGACCCATCGCGTTCTTGTTGAACGTGTCAGTGTGGTCCATCACGATTTTGTGTATGGTTTAGTGTGGTCTTTGTCGCGACGTATCATTGCGTCGCAATTTTCTCTTTGACTGTCAGTGTCACGTTAGGCCTTGAATCGCGTCGGGGTAGGTCATCGCATTCTTAAAGGCGACATCTGTATCCGTCGCGATTTGGCTTCCGAGGTGTGTTTGTAGTGGTTGGGATATGATGGTCCTATATAGACCTAGCCTTGGCTATTTAAGGTTGTTTTAAGTTATTCTAAGATGGTTTATGTTAGTAAAACATGTTATAGGCTTAATGGTTTGGATCATGATTAGTTGGTGAAGTTAGTTAATTATGTTATTATGCTAATTATGTGGTGAATGTGCATTGTGGTTTAGTGTTGTTATGGAGGTCATGAGATGACCAATGACAGACAAGATTACTATGTGTTTATGTGGTTCATGTGTATATAGGTGTATGGCTGTTTGGAGGTCACATGGTGACCCGTGATGAGCTAATTAAGGTATAGGTATCGTAGTATAAGTTTTACAGTTATGTTAAATGACCAGCATGGTTTCTGTGTTAGCCGAGTTTGGTGGTTCGGCGCCTATTCCGGAATGCCTCTTCAGTCGGGTACCCCAGGTTCTGTGTGAGCCAAGCACGTTGTGCTCGGGGTGTGTCCTAGTACTGTGTGTACCATTGAGGTTTGTGTCATCTTCCTGGACACCCTCACTCCTGTGTTTGAGTTGTACGTCCAGCTGAGGGAAAGACGGTAGAGGGGCAGCGACTTGTGAGAGTTTGTGTTTAGTCGCTTGTAGCGTGCTCGTGGTTAGGGGTATGGACACCAGTAGACGTACTGGGCCCCAACTAGTCATGTTTTCCAATGCCTCACTTTAGGGAGCTTAGGCTAGAGTCCCTAAAGGTGCTAGACATGGGCCTACAATAGTTTGGTCTACAGGTGTGGTGTTGGTTGGTCTCCACTGTTGGTTGGCTTACTCTGTGTATTTATGGAGGGGTAGCTGGACTGGAGTGTCCGTGGCTACGAGACTGAGAGGAGGTTCTCGTGTTGTGTGTCCGAATTGGATATTGGCATCATGAACCAGTAGTTCGTTCCCGTGTGGTGGCGTCGTTCCTTTCCGACTCGTGCTTTGCCACTGGTTGTGGCTTGTGTGTAGTGACTCGCTGGTTGAGGTTTTACTATTGTGGTTGTGGCTCCGTGGTGGTACCTCATGGTGGTAGGTACCCTTACCCTTTGTGGATAGCTTTGTGTTGTGGTATGTCGTGTACCAACCTCTTCAGGTGTTGAGGTGAACTTGTGTTTCGTGGAGGTCATGTGGTGTGACTTTCCACTCGCTGTGTTTTACCATTCTTTGGGTAAGCTTCAGAGTGTGGTTTAACGTGTCATGGATTGGCTTGCTGATGCCAATCCTGTTACTCTACATGGGTAGGTTGCCTGTGAGGCTTGTAGCCTAGGCAGTGGTTTGCCTGTGAGACTTGTGGCTTAGGTGTTCAGTTGCTGTGGTGGTCTGCCTGTGAGGCTTATGGCCTAGGCATTGCTGCTGTTGTTGTGGTCTGGTGTTTCTGTACCAGCCCTCCCAGTTTCTGTAGTTTCTGTAGATTGTGCTAGATAGTGAGTTTTATTTAATTGCAGTTCAATTATGTCTAATGCGATTATGTTATGGTTTGGCCATCGGTGTTGCCAATGAGACCCTTTGTGGTTGAGGTCTCTTTCTTTCTAGGTGTTGTTTTTGGGAGGTCCCTACTGAGCCAGTGACTTGTTAAGGCTCACTCCCTTATAGTTCTTTTCAGGTGTTAGCCGTGTGTTGGCTTGCAACGACGTTGTGGCAGACTTGTACCACTAGCAGTTGAGTCGTAGTTAGTGTTGTGTGAGCTTTGCTCCCTCGAGGTATGCCCCAAGTAGTTGTACTTTTCTCTTGGACATGTAATAATATATTGGGACAGTGTAATATGTTGTGAATGAATATGAGAACATGTACTTTCTTGTGTCTTATATTCTTATGATTGTCTTTTATATTCCTACTAGACACTTGTGTGAGATATCCCTTGTGAGACTTCGGTCCGATCGCGGGAGGCGGACTTGGATATGGAGCCTTATTGGGCATACATATCTAGGGCCGTCACAGTTGGTATCAGAGCATGGTCCAGTGAGAATATTAAAAGACATTGAGGTTACAATGTCCCAAGACATGGTTTAATGTCCACTGCTGGTAGTAAGTCTGCAATTTTGTGTGATTTTTAGTAGGATTTCCACGTGAGTTTTTGTATGTGAATTTTGTGTTTATGTTTGTCAGAGTGGCAGTTGCTAGTGGGCAGAGGTATGGTGTGGTTGGTAATGGTATAGCTTGTTGAGTTACCCTGGTAAGTTGATTTATTGTAGAAAGGTATGATTGTGTAGAGTTTTTCAGTTGTAAAGAATTGAGGGAATTGGTAAGTTCAGTTGTGATATTCAGAAAGATAGAGCTATGTTCTGAAAAGGATATGATTTAGTGTGATGAAGGTGCTTTTAGAAAGATAGAGAATCAGCAGAGACATGTATAAGTTAATGGTTGTGAATATGTGTAGTAGGAAGTTATTGCAGAGGTAGTTGTGTAATAGAGTTGCAGCGAGAACAGTACAGCAGTGTGGAATAGTGGGTGTTAAAGATTGTTAGATGAAAGGATTGTGATTGAGAAATTCAGCAGAGGTAATTGATAAGTTTGAGATTTGTGTCAGTAAGTGTTAAGAAGTAATATGGATAATAATATGGTTAGTGATATGGAAGATTTTGAATAATTAAGTGAGTCAGATCAGTTTCAGATAAGGTATCAGTAAACAAAGGAGTAGTGATTTATGGTAGTAAGATTAAATGTGTTTTGTGATCAGAAATGGTTATAGCAGAGAAAGTTTGAAAGTAATGTTACTATAAGTGATCGTGGTGATAGAAAGTTTGATATAAAGCTTGATATAAATATGTGCAGAGGTGAACCACTGGGAATAGAGAGAGTAGAGGGAGAGCAGTATTCAGTTAAGTTTTCTGAAAATTTTGAAGCACAGATATTTAATAGATAAGTGGCAGTTTGTGAGGATTCAACAGAAGGATTTCTTTGAAGATTGCAGTGTTAAAGACCAGATCAATAATGTTTAGTAGTTGTGGATAGTATGAGGAAAAAGAGAGGCGAGTTAGTCAAGAAGTTGATAAGGGAATGTCAAGTTGAGCAAGACAGAAAGGCATATTATGAAAGAATTAAAGTAAATGTGTGAATGAAAGGAATATTAATGAGTAAGTTGAAACAGTGGTGTTTCTAGTGCTTAAGAATAAAGCAGTTATGGTAAGGTAATTGGAAAGGTAGATGCTGAGATTGTAAAGCAGTAGTGTGGAACAGAGGAATCAGGCAGAGCAGGTTATTGTGTCTAAGAAAAGGGTATTCAGATTCCGGTTTCAGCAGTGTTACAGTAAAAGGTAATTGTGTGTTAAGAAAAGTTATAGTGCAAGTGGTGGTGAGATTAGTCAGATAGTGGAATAATTAGAGGGAAATCTTTGCAGAAATAGTATTATATTTGATATGATTGTCAGTATAGCTTAAGCCTAGTGTTATTGATTAAAGGAAGAAAGAATGTGGCAGATTATAGAATGATAATAGTCAAATGATCCAAGCAATGTGTAGTAAGAGTTTATGTGGCAGTGTACAGAAAGTGATTCAAATGAACAAAAGAGTTTTGCTATAAAGGTATTTCCAGAGTTTGATGTAGAAGTTACGATAGATCAGTTAAAGAATAATGAGCAGATTAAAGTATGGCAGAGAGTAATTTTAGAAAGGAAAAGTGTAATCAATTAAGCAGCAAAGCATTTGGGTCAGATGGCATTTGATTGAGAAAGAGTTTGGTAAAGTTGAAAGCAGAATATGTGCAGAATTAGTTGAACAATTTTATTTCTCGATCAGAGAGTACAGTGTCACCGCAATGAGAATGGAAATTGGGAAGAGTTATGGATTTGATTTGTTGAGTCAGTCAAATAATATTATTTGAAGTAAGAAAAGTATGTAAAGAGTAAAGCTTATCAGTAGCAGTATGGTAAGATTCAGAATTTGGTGTGGCATAGAATTGAAGCATTAAAGAAAGCAGTTTAGAAATTTAGGTGTTTTCTCCCCGTGGTAATTAGTTGTGTAAGATGGTTTAATAAGTAAGTGAATTTAGCTCAGTTAGAGTCAGAATGGTAGTGAAAATAAAGAGAATTAAAGGCAATAGTGAAAGCAGAATTTATGGAACATTTTAGCAAATATCTGATATAATCAGAGCAGCGCAGCGGAAGCATAGAAGATTCAAGACTCCCAGGTCGTCAGAAGTTTGATTGTTGGAAAAAGGAATTTGAGGTTTTTGCAGAACTAATTGAAGAGGTAGGGGTTCTTAATAAGATATGAGTTAAAGCACTATAACCAGATTGATATACAAAGGCAGGAAATTAATATATAGTATTTTGATTTTCTTCAAGGAACTAACAGTTAGAGAGTATGAGTAAAGGTAAGGCAGAGTAATAGTTGACAGTGATAGGTCGAGAAAGGAATAGCACTAAGAAATCAAAAAAAAATTTGAAGATGGTTTAATATGGCAGAGCACTTAAGGGTGGTAGTTTATGGTAAAGAGTTTTAAGTAAGTGAAGCGGCATAGAAAAGAATGTTGCAAACACAGCCAGGAAAATGTGGAAATAGGTTGAGTCCAAGGAGATAAAGCGCCAACAGCAAGGTAGAATCGCCTACAGTCGAAAAGTAAAGAAAGGCAGATTGAATCAATAGAGCAGAGCAGTTGTGAAATGAATTAGAGAGAAAGGAAAAGGCATAATCGACACGGAAATGAACAGATGAGTCAGTCAGCGCATAATGTTTGAAAAGCAAGTGCAGAGGAAGTGTATCCTACTTGTTCTGTATATGGTTTTATTTCTTTTTAGGTGATAGTCCGGTTTGCCGTGGTTTCATTCTGAATGTTGAGGACGACATTCCTTTTTAGGTGATAGTAATGTAACTGTAAGACCCGGCTTGCCGACTTTCCGTCCGGTGTCTGGGATGACTGGACACTAAAGCATCAAGGCTAGGCGACACATTAGTGTCGCATCGTGGGTGTCTGACACGACAGCCATCCTTGTCGCGATGAGGGTGTGCATCGCATTCTTGTCGCGCCCGGCTTGCTTATCGCGGTCTTGTCACGATCGGTCAACGAGGTCGCGACAGTGTTTGTCGTGTTCCGCTGTGCGGTCGTCTGACGCCTGTCAGAGTGGAAGGTGTGTCAGTACGGCCTGTCGCGTTGTAGCGGTCCTCGCCGTTCAGACCCATTAACCCAATAACGAACCTGACACGACTCCGCCTCCCGCGATCGGGCCGAAGCCTCGCAAGGGATACCATTCACAAGTCCGTAGAAATATAAAGGAAACAACTCAAACATATATAAGATTGTCAATCTCACAAATATTTACATGAAATGTACATAGCCAATACTGAACAGTAACCAGACTACAACAGTAACCTGGGGGCATACCCCGACGTGTACAACAGTAAGAAAATTATACTGCTGGTGGTGCAGACCCTCCGCTATGACGCGGCTCAGAGCTAGACGACGGGTGTGAGGTCTCCTGCTCTCCCTCACCTGAAAGGGGGGTAGGGGTGAGCCTCTCGAGTCACTGGCTTAGTAGGGAAACTCCCCTAAAAGCCGAGCAAAACTGCACAAGTAGTAAATCAGGAGACTACACTAACAATTTAATGAACTAGCTAGCAGGATATAAAGCTGTAAATACCACTTACCGCTTAACAGAAAGCACAGTAATAAATAAATGGCAAACCCAACCAGGTGTACGTGCTAAAGTAGAAAAATTCCACACTCGAGTCACGTAAACTGGCTCTCGAAACCAGTAACTGACTCGGACAAACCACACAGGACTACCTCCCAGTCTCGTAGCCACGGACAAAAGGTCCAACTGTCGCTCCACCAAACACAGGCCAAGAAACTATGGAGACCAACTAACCACCACACCTGCAGACCACACTGCCACAGGCCCATGACTGACACCTTTAGGGATTCTGGCCCAAGCTCCCTAAAGTGAGGCACTGGAAAACAGGACTAGTTGGGGCCCAGTACATCTACTGGTGTCCACCTCCCCCAACTACGAGCGCGCTACAAGCAACAAAACACAAACTCTCTCTAGTCGTTGTCCCACTATCGTCTTTCCCTCAGCCTGATGTACTACTCAACACAAGAGTGAAGGTGTCCAGGAAGACGACAAGACCTCGTCGGTACCTAGTACTGGGACAAGCCCCGAGCACACACGTGCCTGGCTCACACAAAACCTGGGGCTCCCAACTGAAGAGGTATCCACGGTAGGCGTCATACTACTCGCCACGCACACACAAACCACGTGAACATTGCACAAACCACGTGAATACCACGCACACACAACACCCAACACGCTCCTTGAGCTCCACAGGTGCCCATGCACCACTTTCCATAGCCACACTGTACAATTCCCGATAATCAAATAGCAACACACATATAAACACACACAGACAGCACTCTCGGATGCAGTCGCGATGGGGTCACAAGTCGCCTACTGGTCACGACAACCCGATATGTCGCGTTAAGAAACCTTAACGGGACAGGTCGGCTTGTCGCAACCTTGTCTCAACTGGAGGGTCTGTCGCCTTCACAGGTGCAAACCCTAATCCGGAACCTCTCTTCCAGATCACCCAAAAACCCTGCAAACCATGGTTCTGATCCATTTTACATGCTTTAATGAATAACCTAGCATGGTATCTAGTGTTTGGAAAGCGAATAACACAACGAAACACAACCACAAGCGATCCACACCAAGTAACCACGTGGAATTTCCCTACCTCCACCAAGAGTGCAAAGTCGGAGTCCCACACGGCGTTCCTCCCGCTACACATATTGTCCTTGCGGCGAGAACACACCAAAGCAACCACCAAAAAGCCAAATCTACCTCGAACCCACACACAGCACCTCTCCCAGCCGAGCAGAACTTGCAAAAGCTCTGTTCGGTGGAAACCACCTTAAAAACATACTTCGGTTAAGAACGCGATGCAGTACTATGTCGTGACCTGAACGCAACGTAGTGGACCGTCGCCTTCCTACACCTGACGTCAGCAAGCTCTGCCCCGTGCGCGACACGCGGCGCGCATGCAGACGTCGCCCAAAACAATGGTTCCTAGAACGCAACGCCATGGACCGTCGCGTTAAGAATGCGACACCCCTCACTATCGCATTCACAGACAGTGAACCAGTGTGTGCTCCAGGCTCAAACTGCCGGCCCACGAAGCCTCACACCTACGAGAACACCTGCTACACACGTCATCGGTTGGCCTCCACAAGCATGACACAAAGATCTGAACGGTCGGAACGTTACATTACTATCACCTAAAAGAAATTTCATCCTCGAAATTTGAAGCAGGAACCGAATATCAAAATTTTTAATTCAACTAGCATGGTACTATCACCTAAAAAAATTAAAAACTTACTCAAACAAGTATGGATACGCTTCCCTCATTTCTTCCGCCAACTCCCATGTATCCTCTCCGCCCTGTCTATTCTCCCATCTGACTTTTACTAGCTCAATCTCTTTATTTATGAGCTTCTGGGTTCTGCGGCCTCTAATCTGTACTGGATACTCTGGCATTGTCATATCTGGCTTTAAGTCATCCCTTTGATAACTGACCACCTGAGATGGATCTTTGATAAACTTTCTAAGCATTGAGACGTGAAACACGTCATGAGCATCTATAAAATCTGTTGGCAGATCTAACTTGTAAGCTGTCTATCCATTCTTTCTTTTATTTGAAACGATCCAACATATCTTGGGCTCAGCTTGCCTTTCCTTCTGAATCTGAGCATGCCTTTGGTATGAGAAAACTTCAAAAACACTTAATCACCAACTTCAAACTGTAAAGGTCTACGTCTGGTGTTTGCATAACTTTTCTGATGGCTTTGCGCTGTGCGAAGCTTTTCTTGAATAAATTTCATTGTTTCTGCACATTGTTGAATCAGTTTTGGACCCATAACCTGCCTCTCTCCTACTTCATGCCAATTTAACGGTGACCTGCATGGTCTACCATACAAAGCTTCATACAGTGCCATCCTAATACTTGCATGATAATTGTTGTTATATGCAAACTCGACCAAGCTCAGATGATGCTCCCAAATACCTCCCCATACAAGACAGTAAGCTCTCAACATATCTTCAAGTGTTTGGATTGTTCTTTCTGTTTGTCCATCTGTCTGTGAGTGATATGCAAAACTATATCTCAACTGTGCCGACAACCCTCTGCAAACTCCTCCAAAAACCTGAAGTGAACCGGGGATCTCGGTCTGAAACTATAGTGACTGGAATCCCATGCAATGGTACAATTCTTTCTACATACATCTTAGCTAGTCTGTCTACTGACCATGACATGCTGACTGGTAGTAATATGCAAACCTTGGTTAATCTGTCCATAAAGACACAAATAGCATTATGACCCGATGACCTGGGCAACCCAACTATGAAATCCATTGCAATATCATCCCACTTCCACTGCGGAATGGGTAACGGTTGTAATAATCCTCCTGGCTTCTGGTGCTCTGCCTTGATTTTCTGACATACTGCACATCTTGCTATGAACTCTGAAATTTCTCTCTTCATATGCGGCCACCAGAAATACTTTTTCATGTCTTGATACATTTTTGTACTGCCTGGATGGATAGTGTATCTTGATCTGTGAGCTTCTTCCAAGACTTTATGTTTAATCTCTGCATCAGCTGGCACATATAATCGGCCCTTGAGTCTGACCACATTGTCATCCCCAAAAGTCACCTCTTCCATTCTTACAATATCAGCTAAACTGCTATCTGCTCTCTGCGCCTCCACTATCTGCCAATATAGATAAGGTTCCACTGCACTAGTTGCTAATATTGCTCTTCGATGGCTGCTTGGCACATATAATGAATTTTTTGCCACATCTTCGTATAATTTCCATTCTCTGATCATAAGTTGATTCATAACTGTTTTTCTGCTCAATGCATCTGCTACCACATTTGCTCTACCTTGATGATAGGCCAAACTGAAGTCATAATCTTTTAGATATTCCATCCATCTTCGCTGCCTTAAATTCAGATCTTTCTGAGAAAATATATATTTTAAACTCTTATGATCAGTAAAAATTTTAAACCTTTCGCCATATAAATAATGCCGCCAGATCTTTAATGCAAACACAACTGCTGCCAGTTCTAAATCATGGGTTGGATAATTCTCTTCATGTTTCTTTAACTGCCAAGAGGCATAAGCTATCACCTTGCTATGCTGCATCAGAACTGCTCCCAAACCTCTCTTGGATGCATCGATAAACAAAACAAATCCGCCACAGCCTGAAGGAATTTCCAATACTGGTGTTGAAGGCAACCTCTTCTTCAGTTCTGCAAAACTACATCTACACTCTGAAGACCACACAAAAGGAACCCCTTTCCTTATCAATTTTGTCATAGGGGCTGCTATCTTGGAGAAATCTTGAATAAATCTTCGATAATAACCCGCAAGACCCAAAAAACTTCTAATTTCTGACACAGTCCTCAGTTCCTCCCATTTCATTACCGCTTCCACTTTAGCTGGATCCACTGCAATACCTTCTTCTAATATTATATGACCCAAAAACTGAATCTCTTTTAACCAGAATTCACACTTACTAAACTTAGCAAATAATTGGTGATCCCTCAATGTCTGCAAAGTAGTCCGCAAGTGCGATGCATGCTCCTCTTCTGATGCTGAATACACCAGAATATCATCAATAAAAACTACTATAAACTGATCCAGATACGGGTGAAATATTCTATTAATTAGATTCATAAAAGCGGTTGGCGCATTCGTCAGTCCAAATGGCATTACCACGAACTCATAATGCCGATATCTGATCCTGAAAGTTGTCTTATCAATATCTTCTTCTCTAATCCGCAACTGATGATAACCTGATCTCAGATCTATCTTGGAGAATACTTTGGCTGACTGAAGCTGATCAAACAGATCATCTATTCTGGGGAGTGGATACTTATTATTAATAGTGACCTTGTTCAGCTGCCTGTAATCTATATGCATCCTCAGACTACCATCCTTCTTTCTGACAAACAACAATGACGCTCCCCATGGTGATTGACTGAGCCTGATAAAACCCTTTTCTAACAACTCTTGCAATTGCTTCTTCAATTCTTTTAATTCTGCTGGTGCCATTCTGTATGGTGCTTTTGATATCGGCATACTGCCTGGCTGTAGCTCAACTGTAAAGTCTACTTCCTTGTGTGGAGCCAACCCTGGCAGTTCCTCTGGGAAAACATCCGAAAACTCCCTAACTACTAGTACTAAGTCTACAGACTTACTAGACTCAACTAAGCTAACCGAAACAAGGTACGCTACACATCCCGCATTAATCAACTTTCTAGCTCTAAGTACAGAAATAATAAACTTGGGAGTGTAAAAGGGCATACCTTGAAATTCGAATACTACTCCTCCGGGCCTGCAAAACCTGACCCTCTTGTTTCTACAATCAACTAATGCCCCATAAGCTTCTAGTCAATCCATTCCCAATATCACATCATAATCTTTCAATGTCAATGCATACAATCTTGCTGGTATCTGATTTCCATGGATTACTATCGGGGCATCTTCTAGATAGCTAGAAGTCAACATATACCCTCCTGAAGGGATCTCTACGACCAACTCACATGGCTTTTCCTCTAAGGGATGAATCATCTTCGAAAATAAATGAATGGGAAGCACCCGGATCAATTAACACTCTAGCAAAAAAATCAAAGAAAGGCAATATACCTTCTATGAGATTGGATGCCTCTGCCTGTGCTCTGGTAACTTCCATCACTCGGCTCTGACCTCCTCTCTGGTAGGGTGCACCTCTGCCTCGCTTTGCTGGCTACTGGAAAGGTTGCTGCTGCTGAGTCCCTCTACCATAACTCTGCCCTCGAGGATATGGACAATCTCTCGCTAGATGCCCTGGCTGCCCACAGTTGTAACACCTGAAAGTCGGGTATGTCGTAGGCTGCTCTGCCGTACTCTACTAGGACTCCTCTAGAACTAGTGGCCTATAGCCATGACCTTGCTGAAAACCTCCCTACTGCTGCCTCGACCTCCTCCTCCTTGGAAGAATCTCTTTATATGTTTTGCTATGCCTGACGATGAAGGAGCTCCGGAGGGTGCCTTTCCTTTGCTGATTCCCACTGACTGTTGTGGTAACTGGAAGCTACCCGAACCACCTGACTGCTCCTGCCTGGCTTGAACAGTTCTTTCTAATATTGCTGCTCGCTGCGCTACTTCTTCCACTGTCCTGCACATAAGGGGAATTACCGCATCCTGCAGCTCTGCCCGCAACCCTCTAATAAAGTACTCCACCATCATGGTATTGTATGTCACCACATATGGGGCACACCTACTTAATGCCATAAATCTCATCTGATACTCTAACACTGATAGATTCCCCTATTGCAATGTTCTAAACTGCTCTCTCTTCATCTACTGAATCTGCATTGGGAAGAAAGTATCATTGAAAACTAATAAAAATTCTTGCCAAGTAATGGTATTCTCTGCCCTGCCTGTAAAGACTGTCTGCATATTCAGCATCCACCATTCCTGCGTAAATTCTCGTAACTGATAGGTGGCTAGAATCACCCTGTCTGTCGACGAACACCTCATCATCACGAACACCCTCTCAACCTCATGCACCCAGTGCTCTGTTGTATCTGGGTTGGGGCCTCCTGAGAACGTAGGGGGCTGCAACCTCAAAAATCTCTCTACTAATGTCGTGGGGTCCTCTACACCAACGGGCTGTACTGGTACTGGGAGTACAGGTATGTAGGGTGGTACCTCAACTCCTGGTGGTGGTGATACTGGCACTGCTGGCACTGCCTCCTCTGCAACTGGTGGTATTGCTGTCGCTGGCTGTACCGGTGCCTGTTGATCCATCCTCATCCGTATTTCTGTCAAGCTTTCCCAAATTCTTTCTATCATTCTCTGCGTAGTGTCCTCTCAAGACTCCTCTCCACCACCTCCCCAATCCCTTCTATCTGCCATCTCTAATCCTGCACAAACATCATTCCAGCAACACAACATATAATAAATCAATACAAAACCAGGGTCACAACCAGTAGTGGGTTAGAGTAGAGTAATGGCTATGCAATCTCCGAATCCTTTATATTCACACGGACCTTCCTCTGATACCAACTATAGCGGTCCTCTCCGTTCAGACCCGTTAACCCAATAATGAACCTGACACGACTCTGCCTCCCACGATCGGGCCGAAGCCTCGCAAGGGATACCATTCACAAGTCTGTAGAAATATAAAGGAAACAACTCAAATATATATAAGATTGTCAATCTCACAAATATTTACATGAAATGTACATAGCCAATACTGAACAGTAACCAGACTATAACAGTAACCTGGGGCATACCCCGAGGTGTACAACAGTAACAAAATTACATTGCCAATGATGCAGACCCTCCGCTACGACGCAGCTCAGAGCTAGACGACGGGTGTGAGGCCTCTTGCTCTCCCTCACCTGAAAGGGGGTAGGGGTGAGCCTCTCGAGTCACTGACTCAGTAGGGAAACTCCCCTAAAAATAGAGCAAAACAGCACAAGTAGTAAAGCAGGAGACTACGCTAACAATTTAAAGAACTAGCTAGCAGGATATAAAGCTGTAAATACCACTTACCTCTTGCCGCTTAACAGAAAGCATAGTAATAAATAAACGGCAAACCCAACCAGGTGTACGTGCTAAAGTAGAAAAACGCCACACTAGAGTCACGTAAACTGGCTCACGACACCAGTAACTGACCTGGACAAACCACACAGGACTACCTCTCAGTCTCGCAGCCACGGATGAAAGGTCCAGCTGTCGCTCCACCAAACACAAGCCACGAAACTGTGGAGACCAACTAACCACCACACCTACGGACCACACTACCACAAGCCCATGCTTGGCACCTTTAGGGACTCTGGCCCAAGCTCTCTAAAGTGAGGCACTGGAAAACAGGACTAGCTGGGGCCCAGTACGACTACTGGTGTCCGCCTCCCCCAACTATGAGCGCGCTACAAGCGACAAAACACAAACTCTCTCTAGTCACTGTCCCACTGCCGTCTTTCCCTCAGTCGGACGTACTACTCAACACAAGAGTGAGGGTGTCCAGGAAGATGACAAGACCTCGTCGGTACCTAGTACCAGGATAAGCCCCGAGCACACACACGTGCCTAGCTCACACAAAACCTGGGGCTCCCAACTGAAGAGGTATCCATGGTAGGCATCATACTACTCGCCACGCACACACAAACCACGTGAACACCGCACAAACCACGTGAATACCACGCACAAACAACACCCAACATGCTCCTCGAGCGCCACAGGTGCCCATGCACCACTTTCCATAGCCACACTGTACAATTCCCGATAATCAAATAGCAACACACATATAAACACACACAGACCGCACTCTCGGCTACTGTCACAACGGGGTCACAGGTCGCCTATTGGTCGCGACACCCCGATATGTTGTGTTAAGAAACCTTAACGTGACAGGTCGGCCTGTCGTGACTTTGTCGCGACGGGAGGGTCTGTCGCCTTCACAGGCGCAAACCCATAATCCGAAACCTCTCTTCTAGATCACCCCAAAAACCCTGCAAACCATGGTTTTGATCCATTTTAATGTTTTAATGAATAACCTAGCATGGTATCTAGTGTTTGGAAAGCGAATAACACAACGAAACACAACCAAAACCGATCCACACGAAGTAACCACGTGGAATCTCCCTACCTCCGTGAAGAGTGCGAAGTCGGAGTCCCACACGACGTTCCTCCCACTACACGTAATGTCCTTGCGGCGAGAACACACCAAAGCAACCACCAAAATGCCAAATCACCCTCGAACCCACACACAGCACCTCTCCCAGCCGAGTAGAGCTTGCAAAAGCTCTGTTCGGTGGAAACCACCTTAAAAACATAGTTCGGTTAAGAATGCGATGTTGTACTATGTCACGATCTGAATGCGACGTAGTGGACCGTCGCCTTCCTACACCTGACGTCAGGAAGCGCTGCCCCGCGCACGACACGCGGCGCGCATGCAGATGTCGCCCAAAACAGCAGTTCCTAGAACGCGACGCCATGGACTGTCGCATTAAGAACGCGATGCCCCTCACTGTCGCATTCACAGACAGTGAACCAGTGAGTGCTCCAGGCCAAACTGTCGGCCCATGAAGCCTCACACCTACGATAACACCTGCTACGCACGTCATCGGCCACACATTGGCCTCCACAAGCACGACACAAAGATCCGACCGGTCGGAACGTTACACGCGTTATCACGGCGTCCTTGGGGGACGCATTCTTGTCGCGTTCTTAATGCGACGGGGTAGTCCGTCGCGTTCTGGGTGCCTAAGTCTACCCCTCCCCCCTTTTTCCCATTCTTTCCTCTTCTTCCCTTTCCCCTCTTCTTCGGTGATGGGGAGGTTCCCTTCCGGCGATCGGGGCGTGGTGGCGTCGGCGGGCTCATGGCGGAGCGGCGTCGTGGAGCGAGGAGGAGGTGGGCAACCGACGTGAAGGGCCCTATGGGATTCGGTTCTTCATGAAAGGTAGGGATTTCTTGTGCCCTTCCCAATCTGGGTGGATCGAGAGCCCTCGGTGTTTTGTATCTAGCTTTACTGCTTTCCCCATGCTCCTCTCCCCCTTGTAGTTGTGTTGTATCTTGTGGGCAGCCCAAGATTGAGGAGCCCGTCGGTCTGCCTCTCTGCTGATGTCGCGATGGCTCGGCGCGTCGCAACATCAAAAGAGGCATCGGCCCGGTCGAGTGCGACCTTATCGCGATGCCGTCGGCAGTCGCGATAAGGGTTGCTGTCGCGATGCGTTGCCCTGTCGCAACAGGGTGGCTGTCGCGGTGCCCTACCCCATCGCGATGGCGTTGCGACGGCTTTGGGGTTGTGACAGTACCTGTGCTGCCTTATGTGCTTCCGTGGGCCCGATTTTGTGTCGACATGTCCCCCAGGGCAGGCTTTGCCCTTATGACCTTCTGGTAGGGAACGCGGCTGGTTGCCTCCCTGCGTTCAGTGACCGAAGGTGACACTTTCGTTGCCATGTCCTAGCAGTGATGCCAGGAGGGTCGCGTCTGTCTAATAATCGATTGACTGGCGGTCCATCGATTATTAGCAGAGCGACGGGTTTCTGTGCTGGCTGGTGGTGTTCTGAGGCTTCAGCTTTCTCGTGTGTGTTTGGTTGGTCGATGACCCTTTTGAGGGTCTATGCGTGCATATTCCTGCTGGGCTTGTCATGGGTTACAAGCCAGCGGTTTGGCACGGTTTCTGTTGTGCTTGCCCCGCCTTTCGCCCGGCGCCTGGCACTTGAGGGCTTGTCCCGTTCAGAGGTTGTCTCCATTTCCTGGGACCCCTGTCCTCGTGAGCCTGTTGAGGGAGTAATCCGGGCTACAAGCATGCTCGAGTTGGCAGCCGACAGGGCGAACTCTGGAGCTGAGGGGAAAACGAGGTTTGGACAGCAGCGCTAAGTCATTTGTAGAGCTCTCTTGTCTAGGTCTGGGACGCCAAGGTGTTTGGAGTTCCTCCTACCGTAAGACAGTCCTTTGTCTCACTGCCTTACACTACGTTGGTTCCGGAGCCACGTAGGGAGGTCAGGCATGAGGCCACAGCCTGGCCAGGCTGCGGTGTTGCGTGTGTTGTGTGTTCTTGGCGGCTCTGTCTCGCCCTTCCGCGGGGGCAAAGGTAGGAGCTAGGCTAGCGAGCAGAGCGTGTGGACTAGGGGTCCCCCTCTTGGCTACTAGCGGCGGTGGCTTGGTTGCTGTTGTTGTGATGGCTTTTCCTCACGACGTTTCTAAGTATTATACATTGCCCTAGTGTGCATGGCGGTTATAGCCTGGCCGTGCCTAGTTTCCATGGGCGTCGTTGGTCCGGCCTTGTGCGGACCCGTGCTTCTGGTGGTTTCTGCTTCGGTGTTCTCTCGGTTCCGAAGTCCCGTTCTTGGGCGCCAGTCTGTGGTGGCACCATCACGTGTGGCTTCCCGACCTCGTGGTGTGTCTGGGGTCTGGGATGGTTATGTTTGTCGGCCCTCGACCTTGTGGATGTCTGAGGTGGCCGTGCTTGTGGTGAGACGTCGTTCTTACTTGGTTGTTGCGTGGTCTCGACAGGTGTACTAAGGGTTGCTTCCGCTTTGTGCCCGACTCCGTTGGTTTCTATGGGAGTCTGGTGTGTGTCACGACCTTGGTCGGTGGTCGTGGCGTTGCTTTGTTCTATTCCGCTACTTAGTAGTATCATGCTGTAGGTGTTCCTCGTGTTACAGCTTTCTAGAGTAGTTTCCTATTTTCGAAGTTTCTACTGCTCTGGTCGGTGAGGAACTGGTAATCCTTACTGGGCCTTGTTCGCAAGGCTCACCACCCTACTTCCTTCAGCTAGGGGCTCGTCATCACGGGAGCTCAGTGTCGGACGGGTTTGCGGAGGTGGCTGTGGTGCCGTGTGTTGTCAGCAGCAGTGAGAGTGAGTATTGTGAGCTCTTGTAGCCGAGTGAGCCGAGAGTTGTGTTTTGCAAGTCCTTGGAGTATGCCCCTTAAGGACTGCACCTTTCTTCTGGTACCTGTGCTTTTATTTAGGACACGTTGTACAGAGTTTTCTATATTGTACAGATTGTTATAGTTATTCGAATTCGGTACATATCTCATTAGACTATTTCTTATAACCCTTCTGGGTCTTCGGATCCGTGGGTGGCGATGCAAACTTTGGGGTCCCTGGCGGGGGTCCCGGAGGTCGGGTCGTTACAGTTGGTATAAGAGCGTGGGTCTATTGAGATTTGTAAAGAGTTAATAACTATAGTTGTCCCAAAAAAAGGTACTAGTGTGCTGCTGACACCGTCTGACTAGTATTAGGCTTGTGTCTTTGATTGTTTTGCAGGTGTGCAGCTTCCCTGTAAGTTTCGTGTGCGCACTGCAGTAGTTTGCGGTTGTTGTTGCGTCGCGTGCGTGGTGAGTGTGATCGCTCGGTGTTCATGCCGTGGTGGCGTGGTTGGCGGTGGACTCGTTGGCAGTGGCCTTCCCCGTATGGAGGACGGTTGCAGGTAAGTCCAGGTGCGGTGCTCCTGGTCGTCTTCGGCGCATTTGGGTGTGTGTGTGTCGTTGCGGCTGAGAGAGCCTGTGTGTGTTGTGGCCTTCACCAATGTAGGGTTGTTGCCTATGGAACCGGTCGAAGTGTCCTTGCCTTGTTGGCTGTTCCCCTGTTGTTGGGGTGTGTGTTGTGTTGATTGTGTGTGTGGTCTCTTGTCTGTGCGATGTGCTTTGCTTGGTCGGTGTTGTTGCTTGAGATAAGAAGATGTTCTGTGTGCCGTGTTGCATTGCTGGTTGAGCGCTGCGACACTTGCCTGTGGTTGTTGACGGCCTAGTGCTGGCTGGTTGTGAGCTCTGGTGAGGTACTCTCAGAGTCTTTCTCTGTTGGTTCTGGCGGAAGTGAGGTTTCCCCAGAACTGTGTTGTGCTCGTTTCTGGTTGTTGTTGTGTTTCCCTTGAGGTTGAGGTGCATCGCTTGGTTGCCCTGTGTTCTAGTGAGGTTTCCCAGAACCGTTTGCTGTTGTTCTGGTGAGGGTTTCTCTCAGGACTATTCCGTGCTCGTTTCTGCTGTTGCGGTGCTGCCTCAGGGTCTGAGGTATGCTGTTGTTTTAGCTGGTGCATTTTAGTGGGTTTTCCCAGAACGGTGCCTTGGTGGTTCTGGTGGAGGTTCTCCCAGGACCGGCTTGTGTTGCTTCTGCTTGCTGCAGTGTTCTCTTTGATGGTCCGTGTTGTGTTGGCCAGCTTGTCTCGTTAGTCGTTTCCAAGTTTCTCGGTTGTGCTGGTGGGACAGTGTGTACCTGTGGCTCGAATGGTTTGCTTCATTTCTCGCGCCCTGTGTGCTCTCCCAGATGGTGGTCTGGTGAGTGTAGTGGGTGTTTGGCTAGCTGTGCTTCTTGTCGAAGTGTCAGTCTTGCGTTGTGGATTTTCCTCTTGCGTGTGGAAGAGACTCGTTATGTGTGTCTCCTTCCTCTGCTTTCCGTTGGTTGCTCGAGGCGGCGATGCTCCACTGTGGTGTTGTGTTGCCAGGGTGCGCATCGTTGCGAACTTCTGGTGGAGTCATCCTCCCTTGAGTTGTTTTTGGGTTGAGCTGGTTGCTCCTCTCGTACCGACGTTTCCTTGTGGCACCGTGGGTCGGTGGACCTATTCGTGCCATTTGCCGTTGTAATTGTTTCTTGCTACCTGCCTGAATAATTTGGGGCATTGGGTCCCTGTTGGTTTGGTGTGAGGTAGTACCGTTTTCTACTGGGTTGCTGCGTGAGCATTATTCCGCTGTGCATTTCTTGCTTGGCTTGCTCGTGCAAGCGTTGTTCAGGTGTATGCTCGATTGTGCCTCGGCTTGTGCCTTGGAGGCTTTTCGTGTCATCGTTCTGGTGTTGGGCCTCTCTATTGGTCGCGATAGAGGTGGTGCTTCTTGCTCTTGTGTGCTAGGGAGTTGCTGTGGTTTTCGCTCCCCGTGCGGCAGAGTCGGTGCTCCGTGTTCTGTGTGCTTTGTGGAGCTGAAGTGGTTATCGTGCTTTTGATGTTGTCGGCTTTCCGTTCACTTCTGTTATGGGTCTCTAGTGGAGAGTCCCCTTCGGTGGGCCCTGTGTCATCTTGGGCTGTTGATGCGGTTGTGTGTACTGCACCTTGAGCATCTTTCGATGCTTCATGTTTTTGTGCCTCAAGGGCTGGGGCCGGCGTGGCCTGTTGTGCCCTTTCAGGCTTGCGGTTCTTTGCATGTGGCTTTTGGCAGGTCTCTTGTGGAGAGTCCTTCCTGTTAGCCCGTGGTGTTTCGGCCACTGGTGCACCTGCGTTGCACTTTGCTTTGTTTTGGTGCTTGTGGTAGCATCGTGTGCTTATGCTCGAGTGTTTCAATTTTGTGCCGTCTAGAGCCTTGGTGCATTGTGTTGTACCTTGGGTGGCTCCTGGTGCTTGTGATAGCACCGTGTGTTGTGCCATGTGCCTGTTCATGAGATTTGTATGTTGTTTCATGACTTCGCTCAGTGTTGGAGGCGTTGGGCTTTCCGCCTCTGGGACACATGTGCTGGCCTATGCTTTGTGGTTGTACCGTTGCCACTATGGGGTGGCTGCTTTGCTTTGCCTAGGTAGCCCTATCGGTGGTATGCCAGGATTTAGTGGTGGCTTGTGTCCAGGTTTTTCCTCTCGCTTTGGGAGCGAGTGTGTTCGGTTGTGGTACCCTACTTCAGTCTGGGTCCCTCTGAGGTCGACGTGTTGTCCTCGACCTCTACGGTTGTTTCGGTTCCCGTGTGGCTGTGCGTCTTTCTGGTAGTTGGCACGTTGGTACCCGCACTGAGCTCTATGTGCGCGTGGAGAGTGTGCTGCCAACTCTTATTGGTTCTCCAGTTGTGCGTGGTGTTGGTGAGTCTGGAAGCCGATGGCGGAGTCTCATGTTGGTTCATCTGGTTACAGTGAGGCTTATTGGCTTGTTAGTACTCGACCACGTGGTTTGTTGAGGTTGGGAGGTGCCCGGCTTTGGCTTAACCTCAGACGTCTTATGTGTTTCCATCACGGTGTGCCATGTTGTGGAGCGTGTAACTCCCAATTTTTGTGGCTCCGCATGCGTTTGGTGTCCTTGTCAGACCATGAGGACAGTTTGGGTGAGAACTAGTGGTGACAGTGGACGTCGTTCCATATGTTGCGAATCCTCCGCGAGCGTGTTGTCGCTCTGGTTCTCGTCGCTCGCGTGGCTTCTCGGTTGGGCTGGTGACCGATGCTAGCTGCTTCTAGTAGCGTGAAGTTGTTCCCCTGAGTGTTGTGCTTGACTCACAGGCATTTTTTCGGGTCACTGTCGACAACGGTCTGCTCTGTTGGGTTTTGCTGGCGATAGAGTGAGTTGCTGACCGGTGTTTCTCGTGTTGCTGCTGGCAACTGCGTCCTATGTCGGGCCTTGCTGGCGACAGTGTGGGTTGCCGATCGGTTGGCCCCAACAGTAGGGTCTGTTGGTGGCTGCAGCCGTGCGGTTTTCGGCTGGTGCTTTCTGCTGTTCGGGCCAGTTTTGGCGTCGCTCTGCACCTGTGGGGTTGTCGTTCTGTTTGGACACCCCATGTGTGGCTGGAGTGAGCCATTGGTTTTCGGTTGTGTGCTCCCCATGCGTTTGGAGCCCGTTGTGTGAGCCATTGGTTTTCCAGCTTCGTGTGTCCACGCGTATTTGGTCGTGCGGTTGCTGCCACGAGGAAGTCGTGTTGAGACTTAGTGGCTTATTCGCATTGGTCTTACGTTTGCTCCCTGTGTTTCATTTCGTGCCTCGGGATCTTTTGGGCTTGCCCCAATTTCGAGGACGAAATTGTTTTAAGCGGGGTAAAATGTAAGACTGGCTTCTCGGCTTTCCGTCCGGTGTCTAAGATGACTGGCCACTAACGCGTCCAGGCTGGGTGACGCGTTAGTGTCGCGTCATGGTTGTCCGACGCGATCCTAGTCACGACGAGGGTATGCGTCGCGTTCTTGTCACGCCCGGCTTGCCTATCGCGGTCTTGTCGTGACCGGTCAACGGGGTCGCAACAGTGTTTGTCGTGTTCTGCTACGCAGTCGTCTGACCCCTGTCAGAGTGGCAGGTGTGTCTGTACGGCCTGTCGCATTGTCGCGGCGTCCTTGGGGTATGCATTCTTGTCACAGTCTGTTGACCCATCGCGTTAAGGTGCTTAACGCGATTGGGCGGTCCGTCGCGTTCTGGGTGCCGAAGGCTAAAAGCCTTGGCCGGCTACCCCTCCCCCCTTTTTCCCCTTCTTTCCTCTTCATCCCTTTCCCCTCTTTTCCGGTGATGGGGAGGTTCCCCTCCGGCGATCGGGGCATGGTGGCGCCGGCGGGCTCGTGGCAGAGTGGCGGAGCGGCGTTGTGGAGCGAGGAGGAGGTGGCCAACCAACGTGAAGGGCCCTATGGGGTTCGGTTCTTCGTGAAAGGTAGGGATTTCTTGTGCCCTTCCCAATCTGGGTGGATCGGGAGCCCTCGGTGTTTTGTAGCTAGCTTTACTGCTTTCCCCATGCTCCCCTCCCCCTTATGGTTGTGTTGTATCTTGTGGGCGGCCTGGGATTGAGGACCCCGTCGGTCTGCCTCTCTACTGATGTCGCGACGGCTCGGCGCATCCCGACATCAGAAGAGGCGTCGGCCCAGTCGGGCACGACCTTATCGCGATGCGGTTGGCGGTTACGATAAGGGTCGCTGTCGTGACACACTTTCCGGTCATGACAGGGTTGCTGTCGCGATGCGTTGCCCCATCGCAATAGGGTGGCTATCGTGGTGCCCTACCCCGTCGCGATGGCATCGCGACGGCTTTGGGGGTCATCACAGTACCTGTGTTGCCTCGGGTGCTTTCGTGGGCCCGGTTGTGTGTCGGTGTATGCCCCAGGGCAGGCTTTGCCCTTAGGACCTTCTGGTAGGGAACGTGGCTGGTTGCCTCCCTGCGTTCAGTGACCGAAGGTGACACCTTCGTGGCCGTGTCCTGGCAGTGATGCCAGGAGGGTCACGTCTGTCTAATAATCGATTGACTGGCGGTCCATCGATTATTAGCAGAGCGATGGGTTTCTGTGCTGGCTGGTGGTGTTCTGAGGCTTCGACTTTCTCGTGTGCATTTGGTTGGCCGATGACCCTTTTTGAGGGTCTGTGCATGCCTTTTCCTGCTGGGCTTGTCGTGGGTTACAAGCCAGTGGTTCGGCGCGGTTCCTGTTGTGCTTGCCCTACCTTTCGCCCGGCGCTTGGCACTTGAGGGCTTGTCCCGTTCAGAGGTTGTCTCCATTTCCTGGGATCCCCGGCCTTGGGAGCTTGTTGAGGGAGTACTCCGGGCTACGAACGTGCTCAAGTTGGCAGCCGACAGGGTGGACTCTGGAGCTGAGGGGAAAATGAGGTTTGGACAGCGGCACTGAGTCGTTTGTAGAGCTCTCTTATCTAAGTCTGGGATGCCGAGGTGTTTGGAGTTCTTCTTGGCGCAGACCAGATAGTCCTTTGTCTCACTGCCTTACTCTACGTTGGTTCCGAAGCCGCATAGGGAGGTCAGGCATGAGGCCGCAGCTTGGCCAGGCTGCGATGTTGCGTGTGTTGTGTGTTCTTGGTGGCTTTGTCTCGCCCTTCCGTGGAGGCGGAGGCAGGAGCTAGGCTAGCGAGCAGAGCGTGTGGACGACGGATCCCCCTCTTGGCTGCTAGCGGCGGTGGCTTGGTTGCTGTTGTTGTGACGGCGTTTCCTCACGATGTTTCTAAGTGTTATCCGTTGCCCTAGTGTGCATGGCGATTATAGCCTGGATGTGCCTAGTTTCCATGGGCGTCGTTGGTCCGGCCTTGTGTGGACCCGTGCTTCTGGTGGTTTCTGCTTCGGTGTTCTCTCGATTTCGAAGTCCGTTCTTGGGCACCAGTCTGTGGTGGCACCGACGCGTGTGGCTTCCCGATCTCGTGGTATGTCCGGGGTCTGGGGTGGTTATGTTTGTCGGCCCTCGACCTTGTGGAGGTCTAAGGTGGTCGTGCTTGTGGTGAGATGTCGTTCTCACTTGGTTGTTGCGTGGTCTCGGCAGGTGTGCCGAGGGTTGCTTCTGCTTTGGGCCCGACTTCGTTGGTTTCTGCGGGAGTCGTGTGTGTGCCAAGACCTTAGTCGGTGGTCGTGGCATTGCTTTGTTATGTTCCGCTACTTAGTAGTACCATGCTGTAGGTGTTCCTCGCTTTACAGCTTTCTAGAGTAGTTTCCTATTTTCAGAGATCCTACTGCTCTGGCAGGTGAGGGACTAGTAATCCCTACTGGGCCTTGTTTGCAAGGCTCACCCCCCTACTTCCTTCATATAGGGGATCGTCGTCGTGGGAGCTCAATGTCGGATGGGTTTGCGGAGGGGGCTGTGGCGTCGTGTGTTGTCAGCAGCAGTGAGAGCGAGTGTTGTGAGCTCTTGTAGCCGAGTGAGCCGAGAGTTGTGTTTTGCAAGTCCTCGGGGTATGCCCCTTAAGGACTGCACCTTTCTTTTGGTACCTGTGCTTTTATTTGAGACATGTTGTACAGAGTTTTCTATATTGTACAGATTATTATAGTTATTCAAATTTGGTACATATCTCACTAGACTATTTCTTATAACCCTTCCGGGTCTTCGGATCCGTGGGTGGCGACGTGAACTTCGGGGTCCCTGGCGGGGGTCCGGGAGGTCGGTTCGTTACAATAACGATGCGATCGTTCAAATCCGTTTTAACGGGTTGTGAGTGTGGTGCTCATGACCAATGTGGGGTCATAGAGCCTTGTTCGTGGCCTTTGTGCCTTGCGTGGGTGTTGTGGGCTTTAGCTCTCAGCCCATTTGGCCCGCAGGTTTTCTGGTGAAGAAGGTGACGGGGTGTGTCGTCACGTTTTGAACACGACGGCTTCTTACGTCGCGATTCAGCAACCGCCTTTCCGGTGCGTGGCGCGATTGGCGACAGTCAGATCTGTCGCATTTAAGGTGTTTTAAATGCGATGTTTGCCTCCGTCGCGATTTTGACTGAGTGTTTAATTGCTCTGTTTTGGCCAGACAGAGCAGAGGAGCTCTGTCCGGCATGAGGGGGTGGTTGTTGTGCGGCGTTTTGGCAATTTTGACTTCCAGGTGGTTCGTGCGGCGCGGCTTCCACGCGAGGAGGGTGCTCGGAGCGTGGGTGAGCCGGTGGTGTGGTGTTCTTCACGTTTTACGGGCTCTCCAAGTTGGTAGAGAGACTTCCTCTTTTATTTTGTTTTATTTAATTGTCTTATAGCTTTTAAAGCATGATAGAATGGCATGTGGTAGTTTAGCCTCCGGTTTATAAGCTTATGTATGAATGGTATGGTGTGTCGAATGGGTTTCTGGAGGAGGAAGGAGGGTTCAGCCGCCTGCCTGAGAAGGCGACGGATTGAATCGTCGTGTTTTGGTTTGGAACGCGATGTCTTGGGCCATCGCGTTCATGTGTTCCGATTGGGTTGGATCGATTGATCTGGATGCGACCACTTGACCTACCGCATTCTTGTTGAACATGTTGGTGTGGTCTGTCGTGCTTTTGTGTATGGTTTAGTGTAGTCTTTGCCACGACGTATCGTTGCGTCGCGAATTTCTCTTTGACTGTCAGTGTTGACCATTTTGCCTAAAGGCGACGTATCAGGCAGTCGCGATATGATTGCGACACTGGGCCCTGTCACGTTAGGCCTTGAATCGCGTCGGGGTAGGTCGTCACGTTCTTAAAGGCGACGTCTGTATCCATCGCGATTTGGCTTCCGAGGTGTTTGTAGTGGTTGGGCTATGATGGTCTTATGTAGACCTAGCCTTGGCTATTTAAGGTTGTTTTAAGTTATTCTAAGATGGTTTATGTTAGTAAAACATGTTATAGGCTTAATGTTTTGGATCATTATTAGTTGGTGAAGTTATTTAATTGTGTTATTATGCTAATTATGTGGTTAATGTGCATTGTGGTTTAGTGTTGTTATGGAGGTCATGAGATGACCAATGACAGGCAAGATTACTATGTGTTTATGTGGTTCATGTGTATATAGGTGTATGGCTCTTTGGAGGTGACATGGTGATCCGTGACGAGCTAATTAAGGTATAGGTACCGTAGTATAAGTTTTACAATTATGTTAAATGACCGGTATGGTTTATGTGTTAGCCGCGTTTGGTGGTCCGATGCCTATTCCGGAATGCCTCTTCAGTCGGGTACCCCAGGTTCTGTATGAGCTAGGCACGTTATGCTCGGGGCGTGTCTCGATACTGTGTGTATACCATTGAGGTCTGTGTCGTCTTCCTGGACACCCTCACTCCTGTGTTTGAGTTGTACGTCTGGCTGAGGGAAAGACAGTCGAGGGGCAGCGACTTGTGAGAGTTTATGTTTAATCGATTGTAGTGCGCTCGTGGTTGGGGGTACGGACACCAGTAGACGTACTAGGCCCCAGCTAGTCATGTTTTCCAGTGCCTTACTTTAGGGAGCTTAGACCAGAGTCCCTAAAGGTGCTAGGCATGGGCCTGCAGCAGTGTGGTCTACAGGTGTGGTGTTGGTTGGTCTCCACTATTGGTTGGCTTACTCTGTGTGTTCGTGGAGCGGTAGCTGGACTGGAGTGTCCGTAGCTACGAGACTGAGAGGTGGTTCTCATGTTGTGTGTCCGGGTTGGATACTGGCATCATGAACCAGTAGTTCGTTCTTGTGTGGTGATGTCATTCCTTTCCGACTCGTGCTTTGCCACTGGTTGTGGCTTGTGTGTAGTGACTCGCTGGTTGAGGTTTTATCATTGTGGTTGTGGCTCCATGGTGGTACCTCGTGGTGGTAGGTACCCTTACCCTTTGTGGATAGCTTTATGTTATGGTACGTCGTGTACCAGCCTCTTCAGGTGTTGAGGTGAACTTGTGTTCTGTGGAGGTCATGTGGTGTGACTTTCCACTCGCTATGTTTTACCCTTCTTTAGGTAAGCTTCAGAGTGTGGTTTAATGTGTCGTAGATTGGCTTGCTTATGCCAATCCTGTTACTCTACATGTGTAGGTTGCCTGCGAGGCTTTTAGCCTAGACAGTGGTTTGCCTATGAGGCTTGTGGCTTAGGCGTTCAGTTGCTGTGGTGGTCTGCCTGTGAGGCTTGTGGCCTAGGCATTATTGTTGTTGTTGTAGTCTGGTGTTTCTGTACCAGCCCTCTGTAGACACGTGATTTTGACTCCACCGCGGGCAAATTTCATATTGCGCCATAATGCCACAAATGCCCTCATTTTACCTTGCAAAGAGTAGTTTCCCAATCATTCTTGGATCACCCCATTCCTCCCCGGTGCTTCCCCTCCATTTTCAAGGCTCACCGGGCAACGTGGGCATCATTTTCAAGTCGCGTCGGATATGGCGGACGTGCTTATGAAGGTAGCCGAAATGCGTCCGGTCTGGTGGACACGATTATGCTCATTTATTCGCCTTTTGGCACATGCTCCAATTGGAATCACGTCCACCATGGCCGCCGCGATTAGGCCCTGGACCTAAAGTCGTCGCACTCAAGGGCGCCCATGCATCAAATCATGGCAGATCTTTGAATCACGTCCGCCTGAGCCGCTGCAGTTTTAAAGGTCAAAACCTAAAGTCTCCAGCTAGGACCGGCGCATTTATGAGCCCATGCTTCGAATCATTACCCAATTGAAATCGCGTCCACGAGGACCGCCGCGATTTCTAGTTGCGGTGGCCCTACCCGACACGATTCCAAGCGTAGCTGTGGGCTACGATCATCATGCGGCTGTCCCATCAAATTGACTTTTGAATCGCGGCACTCATACCCGACCCGTTTTCAATTCATAGTCATGGCGGCTGTCCCCAACGCGATTCAAGTCTTTCATTTCACCTCTATAAATAGACCCCCGAGGCTAGCCATTTGCAACACTCCCCCCCCCCCCCCCCACAGTGGAGCCCTGCCGGATTCTTCCCCCTCTCCCCCATCACGGTGGAGCCCTGCCGGACCGGCGAGTCGGCTTCCGGACCGTGGAGGATCGTCTACCATTCCACGTCAAGCTGCGTCCTCATTCCACGGAGTTCGGAGTCGACGTCCCCTCCGTCATCCTCACGCGAACCAGAGTGAAGCGGGAGGAAGCTTCTTCCTCCTCTTCATCCGTCCAGTCAGCCGCACCGCCGCGCCATCCAACATTCGGGGAAGCACCCCCTCTCCCCTTTCTTCGTTTATATCAACTCCTTTGAGCCCCACGTGGTTCTTCTTTACTCCCTTTTTATACACACACATACATGCATGCTCACACACACACACCTACCTTTTAGGGGTTTAAAAGCCACCACATGATAAGTCATTCTCCATGTCCTTTATTCATTTCATTTCATTTGTTTAGGGTTGATACTACACACATGTGGCTGATCCCCTTTTCTTTTATATTTGTTTATTTGTCAGGGTAATCAAATGAGGAAAACGCCTTCTACCACAGCCGGCCGTGCTCGTAGAAGAAGAAGAACCCACATCCCCACGCAACCTCCCACGCTCCAACAGGTATTCCACATGATCACTTCTTCTATTTCGCACCATCGCGTGCATCTCCATTCGGTACCCTCGCGTACCTAGTGATCGTGGATCTTTTCTTTTCTTTTCATTCTCTTCCATTTTCCACCATGCATACCACACACCACACTATAATAATATCCCTCTTTGTGGACCACTGTTCTTCGTCCCCTACGAAAAGGAACGAAAACACCATCCACACCCTCCCATTTTCTGTAGTTTCTACAGATTGTGCTAGATAGTGAGTTCTATTTAATTGCAGTTCAATTATGTCTAATGTGATTATGCTGTGGTTTGGCCATCGTGTTGTGTCCATGGTTTTGATGATGTCATAAATCAAGTAAAATGTCATAAATGTCTAACACAATTTATTTGTATCACAGGAACATTCATAAAGATAAAGTCAACTTATTTACATGAACAGAAGAGTTACTAAAGTTCAGTGATACTCATAATGTCGACTCTACACAGAGGTTACATCGACACTCAATGAGGTTTCAGTAGCGCTGATATTCAGAGTATCAGATGAGGTCGACACTACTCGAAGAACATGTCGACTCTCATTGTTTTTCTGGCTAGCGCTGAAGGGAAGGAATCAGATCAGGTCGACACCAGATGTGGATCAGGTCGACACTAGTCAGATTCCATGTGAGCTTTTTGAAGAGAAGTGTTGGCTGAGGTTGACTACATTTGAGGAAGAGGTCAACTCTACCAGACTACCAGGTCGACTCTGAAGGAAGGTCAGGTCGACTCTATCAGTAGATAAGGTCGACACTATGATGTTGTAAGGTCGACTCTACATCACAGTCAGTCAGTCAGAATCAAAGTTATTTGGATGAGGTCGACTCTGGAGGGCATAAAGTCGACTCTACTTAAGACTTTACACTGATCCAAGTTAAGTCTCATGGATGTGCGTCGACTCTATAATCTGGATGCGTCGACTCTATGACACTTATTCTACAGAGACATAAAGAATATGCCAGCGCATAAGTGATGGGCACGTGACCCAAGGTCCAACAATTGAGACTTCGGGTACCCGTCACATGGTTTTGGAAGATACCACCTTTTGGCAGCAAAAGGATCTCCCAAGTTTTTGGGATTCTATTGAGGGGCCAACTGTAAAGATTCTACGAATCAGATCAAAAGAGGTGAGTCATCCTCTGTAGTTGGGAATCGTGTACAGAGGGAAAAGTGCAGTGATCTGAGAGCTCGTAAAGTGCAGAGAGCAAGAGTTTGAGTTCAGGGAGAGCAGTCGACTTCGGAACAGTCATCTGATCAAGAGGAGAGGTCACTGGATCGTGCCTTCTTCCAATATGAAGACCTGCTACTAATCAACTGGAACAGAGGATCGAAATTCATCTTAGATTCAGAGGCAATTGATCTGTATGCTGCAACTAGAAGATGAATTCGATGAACTCAAGCATGAAGAAGTTGTAATTGGAGCTCAAGGAGCTTTCTGACCAGATCTAACTCCGAAGCAGAGCGTTTGACATTTCTGAACTTCTTCAGACTTCTGTTTAGTTTGTTTTTCTCAATTTCTTCAAGTCATCACTCTGATTGATTATTTATTTCGATCGGAGTAGATGAAGTTGATCCTACACTTGCTATGTTTGGATCGTGAGATTTAGGTCAAATCTTGAAGTTGTGAATCAGCGGACTGTTGAAGCTGTGTATCAGCAGTTTTGTAGAAGCTGTGAATCAGCGGCTGTGTGAAAGACTCACACATTTGATCTCATAGTGAAGCCTCACTGGTTTAGTGAGGGGTGGATGTAGGTCTCCACACTGGAGCCGAACCACCTTAAAAATATTGCTCGCACTTGTGTGGTTTGTTGTTCTCTGCTTAGATTGTTTTCATTAGATCAGATCCTAATTTTGAGGTTTTAATTTCTAATTGGATTTTAAATTGGTCGATATTTATTTACCCCCCCCCCCCCCCTCTAGATATTCCTTCTACACTCAACACGTGGTATCAAAGCTAGGCTCACCAATTCATTGGTTTTACAGCCAGGAGAATTCTGTGTAATATGGAGTCTAGAGATTATATTGTTGAAGGTCATTTTGTGAATAGACCCCCTTACTTTGATGGTACTAACTATGCATACTGGAAAACTTATATGCAGGTATTTCTGCGAGCACAAGACCATCAAATATGGATGGTGGTAAGCAATGGACCTTATGAGCTGTCTGAGGATGAAGAGAAGTGGACTCAAGAGGAGATTAAGAAGTCAAATGCTAATTGGAGTGCAATGAACATCATGCAGTGCTCACTCCATCCAACAGAGTTCTCAAGGGTATCATCATGCTCAAGTGCTAAAGAAATCTAGAATCGCCTCATGGTGATCTATGAAGGTACGTCAGAGGTAAAAGAAACAAAAGCAAACAAGCTAGTTTCAGAATATGAAGCATTTAAAATGAAGCATGATGAAACAATTTCTGAAATGTATGGAAGATTAACTCTGTTAAAAAATGGCTTAAAGAATCTAGGGAAGAATTATACAGAAAAAGAACTTGTTAGAAAAATCCTTAGATCTTTAACTTCTATTTGGCATACCAAAGCAATAGTAATTGAAGAATCTAGAAATTTGTCTACAACTACTGTTGATGAGTTAATTGGTTCATTAATGACTTATGAGTTGGGATTGAAAAGAAGTGAAAAAGATGTTAAGAAGAAGAAGCCACTTGCTCTCAAGGCAAGTCCCAGTACTAAGGAGGCTACTGAAGAAAGCAAGTCATCTACTTCTAAAGATGATTCAGGTGAGTTTTCTCTAATAACTAGAAAATTTCTGAGGAAAGAAGGTAAGGGTTTTCTGAATAAGAAATCACAGTCAAATAATTTCTCAAAGCCTAAACAGAATATGAATAAGAAATCTGACAGAATAGTTTGCTATAATTGCAGGAAACTGGGACATGTGAAATCTGAATGTCCTAAATCTCTAAAGACAGCACAACACAGATGGACGAAGAACAAACAAAAAGCTATGGTTGGGACATGGAGCGAGGAAGAAGATGAAGAAAGCTCTGAAGCCGAGGAAACACAATCAAAAAATTGTCTGATGGCCAGAGGAGAAGAAGGAGATGAAGAAGAGGTGAATTCTCATTTCAAAGATTTTTCCCTAAATGATTGGGAGCATGTATACTTTGAATTGTTAGACCAATATGATGAGCTTAAAAAGGAAAATAAAATGCTTAAAAGAAAAATAAATCATTTTGTTCATGACACCTCAGTGGAAGAGAAAGAAAAATAATTGATTCAAGAAATCAATGCTCTAAAAGAAACTGTTAATGAATTGAAAATCAGAAATACTGAAAATGTCAATGAGATAGATCTTGCTGCTGAAAAGAATCATGCTCTAAACAGTGTGAACATTGAAATAAAAAAAGAACTTGGAATTCTTCAAAAGAGATGACTAAAAGACAGGAAGCATTGGAGAAATTTGTGAGTGGTAAGAATAACCTTGAAGCTTTGCTTGGAACCAAAGTTAACTTTAACAAAGAAGGGTTAGGCTTTAATCCTTCAAAGAAGAAAGAAATAGGGTTGAAAACCATCACATTTATTTCTTCAACAAATTCAAAAACTTCCACTTCAACAAAATAAGTAAATGGAAAGAACACTCAAAATTTGAGAAAAGAGAAACAAAAAAAAATTCTGACATTGGAAAGTCAAACAAAAAGAATAAAACAAGTGCTGGAATTAAACCTATGCCACAGGGAATGCAAATTGGAAGTCACCTTAATTGGGTAGGTCGGCGCTATGCTTATGATAGGTCGACACACTCACACACTAGACCATAGAATATGGTCAGGTGGACTCATGATAGGCCAACACCTTCACATGTCTGGTCACAGAATAGATAGACACATGGTAGGTCAACACCTACTTACATAAAATCACAAAACATGTTGAGGTGGAGTCATCCCGGTCGACACTATCCCTACTGAGTGTCGACACATTTCTATGGTTTTGCTAAATCTGATCAATCTGAATATCCTAAAAGGTTTAGCAGTCAAAATAATTTTTGGTTTCATCCAAGAAACATTGGTGGGAAGTATGAAAGAAAATTCATGAAAATGAAGAAAAATAATTTTTCAAAAATTCCTGAAAAATAGAAGAAAAAAAAAACAACATGAAATTAGGAACATAATCAAACCCAAAGTGAAGAGGCAAGCCTAGATTCTGAAGAATCTGTTTTCTTATGTACTTGATCTGGGTGATGTGAAGGGACCCAAATGTACTTGGGTTCTAGAGAGTTTTCTTTGATTGTTTTTGCAGGTATGTCTTACAACCAAGAACAACAAGTGGTACCTTGATAGTGGCTATTCAAGACATATGACTGGAGACAAAGATAAATTATATCTTCTATCTGAAAAGAAAGTTGGTCATGTTACTTTCGGTGGAAATAACAAAGGAAAGATTGTCGGTTCAGGTAAAGTTGGTAGAATTCCTTCTAATTCAATTGATGATGTACTCTTGGTGGAAGGATTAGAGTACAACCTTCTGAGCATAAGCCAACTGTGTGACAAGGGTCACAAGGTAATCTTTGATTCCTTTGGTTGTACAATTTTTGAACCGATTTCAAACTTTGTGAAGTTTTCTGGAAAGAGAATTAACAATGTCTACATGGTTGATCTGGATGAACCTAAAATACCAATTTATGTTTAACTGCCAATAAAAATGATATTGCATATTTATGGCATCGTAGACTAGGTCATGCTAGCTACAACATGTTACATAAATTGGTTAAATTCAACATGGTGAAAGGCTTACCTGAAATTTCTTTTAAACAAAACTTGAAAATTTGTGAAGCATGCCCACAAGGTAAGCAAACAAGAAAATCTTTTAAAAGTAGATCTGAAAGTCAATCTTCCAAACCTTTTGAGCTTAATCACATGGATCTTTTTAGACCCACAAGAACAAACAGTCTAAATGGAAAAAAGTTTGGGTATGTTCTTGTTGGTGATTTTTCTAGATTTACTTAGGTTTTCTTCCTTGCTCACAAGAGTGATGCCTTTATGGAATTTCATGATTTTTACAAGAAAGTTGTTCAGGAAAGAAAGTTTAAAATAATTTCTATCATGTCTGATCATGGTGATGAGTTTGAAAATGCTGAGTTTGAAAAACTTTGTAGGGAAGAAGGAATTTCCCACAGATTTTCATCACCAAGGACTCCTGAACAGAACAGAGTTGTAGAGAGAAGGAATCAAACACTCGTGGAAATGGCAAGGACCATGCTGATTGAGAGTGGACTGCCAAGAAAATTCTGGGCAGAGGCAGTAAACACTTCATGCTATATTATAAATCGTGCAATGGTAAGGCCTCTTAGCAAAAAGACTCCTTATGAATTGTTGAAAGGTAAGAAACCTTCCATTGCTCATTTTAAAGTGTTTGGTGCAAAATGTTTTATCTTGAATAACAATAAAAATGACTTGGACAAATTTGAACCTAAAAATGAATTGGGGATCTTTCTTAGCTATTCTGACCATTCAAGAGCATACAAAGTTGTTAATGTAAAAGATCAAACTGTTGAAGAATCCCCTCATATCACATTTGATGAACTTGATGCTAGATTGTGCAGGGAAAAAGAAGATGGAGAATTTCTGAAAGAAGAGGAAGTAAAAGACAAGGAAGAGAAGGAATCAGCAGCAAAGAGAATTTTAGATGATTGCAATGGACAAGAGTCAGCAGATGTAAATGAAGAAAGAGATCAGTTGAACATAAGGGTGTTAAGAGATCATCCTCAAGAAAGTATTATTGGTAATTTACTTGATCCTCCTAGGACTAGATCTCATTTTAAGATTATTTTTGAACTTGATCAAATGGCTCTTGTTTCTCAAATTGAACCTAAAAACATTGAGGATGCCTTAAAAGATGTTTTCTGGATTAATGTCATGCAAGAAGAACTGAACCAGTTTGAAAGGAATAATGTTTGGCATTTGGTTCCAAAACCTTCTTCTCAAAGTGTCATTAGAACTAAATGGGTTTTTAGAAATAAAACAAGTGAAGAAGGCAAAATAATTAGAAACAAGGCTAGGCTTGTTGCAAAAGGCTATAATCAAGAATTTGGAATCGATTTTGAAGAGTCTTTTGCTCCGGTAGCTAGGCTAGAAGCAATTTGGATTTTGCTTTCTTTTGCATGTGCTCATGGCATTAAATTACAGCAAATGGATGTCAAAAGTACATTTTTGAATGGTTTGATAAAGGAGGAAGTCTATGTTGAACAACCTCCTGGATTTGAATGCACTAACCTTCCTAATCATGTGTTCAAATTAGACAAAGCTCTATATGACCTGAAGCAAGCTCCCCGGGCATGGTATGATCGGTTGAGCTCATTCCTTACAGGTAAAGGGTACTTAAGAGGTAAGGTAGATCAAACCCTCTTTACAAAAGTTCAAGGAAAGGATATCTTGCTGGTCCAAATCTATGTTGATGACATTATATTTGGATTAACAAAATCCTCATTGTGTAAGGAATTTGCTGAATTGATGACCAGTGAATTTGAAATGAGCTTAATGGGAGAACTAAAATTTTTCCTTGGGTTGCAGGTTATTCAAACAAAGGAAGGAACTTTCGTAAATCAGTCAAAGTACATTCAAGATTTACTGAAGAAATACAAAATGGAGAACACAAAAGCCATGGCAACCCCAATGAGCACCACTGTAAGTTTGGATGCTGATTTGAAAGGTAACTTAGTAGATCCAAATATCTACAGAGGTATGATCAGATCCTTGCTTTACTTGACAGCATCTAGACCAAATATTCAATTTTCAGTGTGCATGTGTGCTAGATTTCAGGCTAGTCCTAGAGAATCCCACATGAGTGCTGCAAATTTTTTTTTTCAGATATCTTACAGGAACTCATGAGTTGGGATTGTGGTATCCTACATCTAGTGAATTTAACTTAATATCTTATTCAGATGTGGATTATGCTGGTTGTAAATTGGACAGAAAGAGTACTAGTGGCTATTGCCATTTTTTAGGAGGGTGTTTAGTCTATTTGGGCTTCCAAGAAACAACACTCGGTTGCTCTCTCTACTGCAGAGAAAGAATATGTTGCTGCAGGGAGTTGTGGCACTCAAGTGTTATGGATTAAACATCAACTTCAAGACTACCAAGTAGATCTTAGATGTGTCCCAATTATGTGTGATAACACTAGTGCAATTAGTTTGGCCAAAAATTCAATCTAGCATTCTAGGACCAAGCACATAGAAATCATGCATCATTTTTTGAGAGATGAAGTAAGCAAGAACTCTTTTGAATTGCATTTTATTGAGACATCAAAACAAAATGCTGATATCTTTGCAAAACCCTTGTGCAATGAAAGATTTTCATGCTTAAGAAGAGAACTTGGTCTATGTTTGCTTGACTCATGACTGATTGCTTGAAAAGTTACATGTAAATGTTTGCTTGTATAATTGCTTGTCATGTGATAAAAATTTGCTACTGGTTGATAATCTTCTTGCAATTTCTGACAAAAGTGATGAGATGGAGGTTGGTTGAAAGATCAGGCTCAGTGAATCAGTTGGTCAGTTAAGTTGGATGAATTGAATTCGGTAAGTGTGCAGTCTGTGAAGGTTAATTCTTTCAGCTTTCTGAATGTTTGACCAGATATAGGTCGACTCTATTGGCAAGAGAGTCGACACTATCTTTCTTCATTCTGAACTTTTGCCATTCTTCTTAATTCATACTCATTGATTTCCCTTTAGAAAATAAAATTCTCTTGTTCTTGCAAATAAATTCTTGCTTTCCACATTGCATTGGCATTCTTGGTATATCAAATGGTGATTTGAAGAAGGGCAAGTCAGACTTGTCTGGACTCTTTCACTATGCGTGAGTATATGTCTCCTCCAAGTATTAAGGGCCTCTTTATGCAATTGTTGAGAGGGAGTCTTGTTTATTTTCCTCCCTATTTCTAAAGATTCATTTTCTGAGGGGAAGTAATTCCATTATGAGAATTGTATTTTTGAGCAATTTCTCAGGGGGAGTTAAAATCATTTATACTCTTAAACTCCTTTATCTCTGAAAGTAAAAGGATATGGTTTGTGAATTATCAATTTCTATGTTTAATCTTGAAAGTCTCTAAAAATTTCAAAAGGTTAAATAACACTTGCAGAAATTAATGCATCAAGTGAGAATTGCATTTTATCGAATTCTAAAATTTTCATGAAAACTGGTTACTCTGGTTAGATTTTAAAACATCTGGGCTGCATTGTTTTAAAAGTCTTCTTGATACAGAAAAATATTCAAGAATTTTCAATAGATAAAATCTTTCTTGATGACAGAATGATGACTATGCTCTAAGAAACTGCAACTTCTGATAAAATCAGTTAAAAAAATTGTATGTCATGATGAGCTAATTAATTCTATTCAGGGTTAGTAAAAATTTCTGCTTGTGCATACTGAGTAACTGGGGATCTTGTGTCTAACCAACATGTATCCTCACATGAAAAGTTGCACACAACCCTTGAAATAAGATGATTACCCTATTTGAGTAATCAAGAGCTCTGGTGTGTGAAAAGTATGGGCTCTTGCATGAAAAAGAAAGAAAAAATCTGATTGTTCATCTTTTTATAAAAATATAGATAATCAGTTTAATTGAAGTACAAAAATCTGAAAGTTTCAAGCTAGATGTTTTAACTCAATGTATCTTGGCTTGTTTTTTCATCTATCCAAGGTTATCATTTTACATGGTTTGAGTAAGTTTTTATAAAATTGCAAAATTTTCACTTGAAAGATTTTTTTCTCTTCTATTATTTTTTCTTATGAGTCTTTCAGTGTTTTTAATGGTTAAACTAAAGTTTATAATTTTCAAACCATTAATTTCGTTAAAATGAGAATAAGGTGAGGAAAGAGCATAATTGTTTTTAACATTCTCAAGATTACCCAAGAATACAGTGTATCATGGCATTTTTTGCTCATTTCTCAAATGTTGTCCAAACATCTTCATGAACTCTACTTCATAGAGTCAACACTCTTCTTGATAGAGTCGACTCTACTCATTCACTCTTGTCTTCAGAACACGATATTTTTCGTTGTTCCGCAGAAACAATGTATGGCCTAGGGTAGGTCGACGCTTGAAGCATCGCATCTCTTCGAAAACTCAGCTCTAAAGCCCGTTTGGCCTCACTTTGAACACAACTGCCTTCATCTTTTTCGTCTGTCCCCAAAATCCCCTTTTCTGCGTCTGCAACTTTCACTCTTCGATTCACTGACTCTCTGTCAATGGCTCCGAAAATGCAAGCCAGTAGAGGAGGAAAGCGGAAGGAGTTAGTGCTTGCGTCATCTGAACGGTGCACAAAGGCGAGGAATGATCCTGATAAAGGGCAAAGAGCCTCTGGAGAAGAAGCCCTCAATTCCGTCTTTCTCAAGCCGGCGATTTTCTCACCCTCGTACGGCCAAGAAAAAGACTTTTTCCAAGGGCAAGAAGAAACAAGAGTTTGTTAATTTGAGCAGTTTTGATGAGGAAGATGAGAGCCTACAAGTCTCACTAGATGAGAATCCCCAAGCATCTCATGAAGAAAGCCCTAATGTCCAGGGTTCGGGAAATTTTTCAAGTGAACAAAGATCAGAGGAACAGGAAGGTTCTCAGTCAAAGAACCCAAGTGCTAGTGTTCCAGAGAAATCTGATGAGTTCTAAGAGGAACAAACACCAAATGACCAAGATGAGGATGAGGTTGAACCTGAAAAAGAAGCAAGTGCTGATTCAAGAGGTCAGAATACCATTCAAGCATCTGAATCTAATTCTGGAGAAAATGAGTCTAAGTATGAAGGTTCACAGGCACAAGAAGTAGTTCATCTGACTACTGAAAAGAAGCAGATTTTGCATCCCAGAACGATTGATGTTCATAATGAAGGTATGAACACTATATTTTCTGATCTGCATTGAGATGATAGAATTTCAAGGATGGACAAATTTTATCAGTGTGCATAGGATTTTTTATCCTGTTTTAGTCCAAGAATTTTTCAGAAATCTGGTTAGCAAGGAGGATACCCTAGAGTCTAGGGTCAGAGGAGTATCTATTGTAATCACAAATGGTGTTGTGAGTCAATTTATGGACATTCCGAATGAGGGCCATAATCCTCAAGAATACACCTTGGTTTGCCTCATAATAAAGAGAATATCTTCCAGACAAGGGTGCCTACATTGAATGTGAATAGATTTCCTTCTGTTAACAGAGTACTACATCATTGGTGTACCACTATTTTGACCCCTCAAGGAGGAGGAAGAGACAGGATTACCAATTTGCAAAGGTTTTTAATGTATTGTTTAATCAAAAGAGAGAAGGTCAACTTATCAACTATTTTTTGTCAGTTGCTTCATAAAGCAACTAGACCAGAGCTGAGGAAAAGCTTACCATATGAAACACATTTGTCCACCATTTTTCAGAAGATGCATGTTCCTTTGGATAACACCAAAGTCCAGAAGATTGCAAAGTTTCACACTTATGATATGGCTCATATTGTCAAGTTTATGAAGTTGAATCTTGAACCTCAGGTGGTGAGAGAACCTGCTGCACCTCAAGAGGATGTCAATGAAGATTTGGATGTGGATCAGCCACATCATGATCAAGATGAGCAGAGAGAGCAAAGAGCTCATGCTGATTATGAAGGAATTTCAGTTGAATGAAGCTTTGCCTATCCCTTCACCCTCTCTTATACCTAGATTTGATGATCTAGGTGTAGATCCTCCACATTTCTCACCTGCTCATCCCACTTCTAATGAGCCATTAGTAACTGAGCAGGTCCATCCTTCCACCTCTTCTGCTGAAGCTCCCATTCCACCACAGCTTCTCACATTTCTACAAGATCAATTTGCTATTGTTAATGACTCTCTTAATCTGTTGCATAACAAGATTGAACAATAGTCCTTGCAGTTTGAGAACAGGTTAGAAGATATTGAGAGAAAGTTTACTGAGAATATTGACAGACAAGAGCAGATTGCTAAATTCACAACTATTAGATCTGATGCACTCATAAAGAAAGTTGGGGAAGTCTTCAACACTGCTACTTACACTCAAGCTGAAATTTTTTATAAAGTACAGTCAATTGAAGAGGCACTACAAAGAGGATCTGAAAAGATTACTGATATTCCAGATTTGGTTAGAACAGTTCATCAAATTAATCACAGGATGAATCTTCTGAGAGATTATCACAATGAAATGTCTCAAAATCTCAAACTTGTGAGAGATGAGTTTAACCAAGTATGGAAGCTTCATGATGTGACTGACACAGCTGAAAGTAATCAAGCAACCTCCTCCGCAGCTGTCCCTCCAATGCCTCATGGAATTGATCATGTACCAGTTGTTCTTGAGAATCAGTTTGACAAACTGGAAGATTTTCTGAACACCAGGTTCAATGCAGTTCAGTACTATCTTCGGGACAACTATGATGATCTGCACATTAGACTGTCCAGAATTGAGAGTAGACTATTCCAGCAGTAGCCACCTCCACCTCCTCAGTGATTGCCTACCTTTTTATTATGTCAAAGGGGGAGAACACTATCATAGATGTTTGTAGTTGTTTGTGTCTTTTGTCTTTTGTACTTTGATGCTTCTGTAAACTCACTCTTATCAGTAATGAAATCATCAAAGTGTGTTTGTGTGAAATGCTCCTGTGTGAACTTGTATGGATGGCTTGTATAAACTTGTGTGGATGGCTTGTGTACTTGTGTGAATGGCTTGTGTGGACTGATATTTTTGCATAATAACATGTTTGTACATGGATTTCATCTAACAGTCCAAACTTCTATGATTAAATGTTGTCATCATAAAAAAAGGGGGAGATTGTTGTGTCCCTGGTTTTGATGATGTCATAAATCAAGTAAAATGTCATAAATGTCTAACATAAGTTATTTGTATCACATGAACATTCATAAAGATAAAGTCAACTTATTTACATCAATGGAAGAGTTACTAAAGTTCAGTGATGCTCATAAGGTCGACTCTACACAGAGGTTAGGTCGACACTCAATGAGGTCTCAGTAGCGCTGATATTCAGAGCATCAGATGAGGTCGACACTACTCGAAGTACAAGTCGACTCTTGTTATTTTTCTGGCTAGCGCTGAAGGGAAGGAATCAGATAAGGTCGACACCAGATGTGGATCAGGTCGACACTAGTCAGATTCCATGTGAGCTTTTTGAAATAAGTGTTGGCTGAGGTCGACTCCATTTGAGGAAGAGGTCAATTCTATCAGACTACCAGGTCCACTCTGAAGGAAGGTCAGGTCGACTCTATCAGCAGATAAGGTCGACGTCACATGGTTTTGGAAGATACCACCTTTTGGCGGCAAAAGGATCTCCCAAGTTTTCGAGATTTTGTTGAGGGGCCCACTGTAAACATTCTACGAATCAGATCAAAAGAGGCGAGTCGTCCTCTGTAGTTGGGAATCATGCACAGAGGGAAAAGTGCAGTGATCTGAGAGCTCGTAAAGTGCAGAGAGCAAGAGTTTGAGTTCAGGGAGAGCAGTCGACTTCGAAACAGTCATTTGATCAAGAGGAGAGGTCACTGGATCGTGCCTTCTTCCAATATGACGTGTACCCGAAGTCTCACACATTTGATCTCATAGTGAAGCCTCACTGGTTTAGTGAGGGGTGGACGTAGGTCTCCACACTGGAGCCGAACCACCTTAAAAATATTGCTCGCACATGTGTGGTTTGTTGTTCTCTGCTTAGATTGTTTTCATCAGATCAGATCCTAATTTTGAGGTTTTAATTTCTAATTGGATTTTAAATTGGTCGATATCTATTCACCCCTCCTCTAGATATTCCTTCTACACTCCACACATCGATGTTTCCAGTGAGACCCTTTGTGGTTGAGGTCTCTTTCTTTCTAGGCGTTGTTTTTGGAAGGTCCCTGCTGAGCCAGTGACTTGTTGAGGCTCACTCCTATACAGTTTTTTTCAGGTGTTAGCCATGTGTTGACTCGCAGCAACGTTGTGGCAGACTTGTACCACCAGCAGTTGAGTCATAGTTAGTGTTGTGTGAGCTTTGCTCCCTCGGGGTATGCCCCAGGTAGTTGTACTTATATCTTGGACATGTAATAATGTATTGGGATAGTGTAATGTGTTGTGAATGTATATGAGAACATGTAGTTTCTTGTGTCTTATATTATTATGATTGTCTTTTATATTCCTAATGGACACTTGTGTGAGATATCCCTTGTGAGACTTCGGTCCGATCATGAGAGGCGGACTTGGATATGGAGCCTTATTGGGCATAAATATCTAGGGCCGTCACATGGTGAGTCTCAAAGTCGATAGCAGGACTCCTGTCTGTGTCCTTGGTGGCAGTAAGGCCTATCGAATTGCCAGTGCTTGATCCCATGAGTTGCCGACGTCTTGGGTTGCTTGGTTTTGACCTAACCTTAGGCGTCTTTTCGGCCTTTATCGTTACGCGTTGTGCTCGTGGAGTGAATGATTTCTAGTTTCCTTGTAGCTCCACACTCGTCTGGTGTGCATGTCGGACCACGGGGACAGTCTGGTGGTGACTGAGTGGTATCGGTGGATGTCGTTCCACGTGTTGAGGGGTTTTCCACATCTCTGTTTCCGCTTGGACTCTGACGTTCCTTGCGAGACTTTCCTTTGGCTGTGTGGCTGATACTAGCCGTGGCTAGCTACGTAAGGCCCTTCCTCTGAGCCCTGTGGTTGACTCATAGGTGTTTTTCTAAATTGTCATCAGTAACTGTGTCCTCTGTCGGGTCCTGTTGGCGACATAGTGGGTTACTAACCGGTTGGTCCCAACAGTGAGGTCTCTTGATGACTTCAGCCACGTGGTTTTTGGCTAGTGGTTCCGTTCGTCTTTAGTTGATTGGTATGCGTCGTGCTTGTGGAGTTGGTGACATCCGAATGAGTGATCCATGCCCATCTGGGATGTGCTGCGTGTGCTGTCAGTTGTCTGGTTGAGCACTCCATGTGTGGCTGTGTCACTGTTGTGGCCATCGGGAAGTTGTGGTGTGACTTAGTGGTCTTTTTTTTCGAGCTAGTTGTTCTCTTGTCGTGTCCTTTTTCCTCTGGTTGTTAGATTGGTTGGTTGAGTTATTCCTACCCCTGGTTTACTTTCATGCTTTGGCTTTGTTTTTGTAATTTCAAGGACGAAATTGTTTTAAGTGGGGTAGGATGTGAGACTGGCGAGTCCCACTCATGGGGTGGACCCCCCCCCTCGCACACCCTTTTCCTCTCCCCCCTTTCTGCTTTGAAATCGAAGCCCTCACCGCCACCTCCCTCTCTTCTCCCCCCCCCTTCCTTGTCTTCATCGCGAGGTGCCCCGCGCCACTGTCGCCTTGGGCTTGTGGAGGAGCTGCCGCCGCCGTCTGCCTCATCATGTCGTCGCCGAGAGGCCGCACATGGAGGACGCTGTGTGCGGATGCCGCCGTCGTCTGCCTCGCCGCGCCACCTCCAGTGCCGTTGTAGTCACTAGAGGGTCCTACCACTGAGGTAAGGACCCCCTCTCCCTCTCCGGCGTCGACACCCCCCCTATCGCCGGCACCAGTGTTGGCCGCCCGGTCGCCCCTTCCCCCCCTCCCCCCGCCCCTTTTTTTTCCTTCCTCACCTCCCTGCGATGCAGGGGAAGCGTCGAGAGGAAGGGGGAGACCCCCTTGGCACATCGTGCCCAGATCGCTAGGGATCTGGGCTGTGCCCTGCGACCCCCGATGCACTGCATTGGGGTGCTGGTTAGGTCTGCTTCTCGGCACATTGCGCCAACAGACTTTGTGTGGCTCATTTGACTTCTGTTTTTGGCCATTTTTGCACTGTTTTCCGTGTGTCGACGTTCCGACTGTGCCGATGGGCCGGTCCGAGGTTGGTGGCCATTTTGTCGGCCCCTGTGGTGGTTGGGCCCACCCAGGTCGGCTCCGATCGGGCCGGTAGTGCCTGTTGATCGGTCAACTGGGGGTGGTCGTGCAGGGTTTTCGGCACCTATCGGGGGTGTTTCGAGGGCCGGCCGACTCTCTGCTTGTGTCGTGTGGGCGTTCCGAGTTGACCAATTGTTGTGCCCTAGTCTTCTTCTGTGTGTGTTTCGTACCGAACTCGTGACGCTTATGTTAACTTCCTAGCACTGCACCTTACTAGTCATCGCCCGGTGCTTTGGAACTTGAGGGCTTCTTCCGGCGCATAGTGCGCTTTTGGGGTTGTTACCGTTTCCCGGAACCCTCGTCCTCGTGGGCCCGTTGAGGGTGGTCTCCGAGTCACGAGTGCATCCATCGAGCGTTTCTCTGGACGAAGGGGAAAATGGTGTTGGACAGTGGCATTGAGTCATTTGTAGAGCTATAACGACCCTCCTTATACCGGTACGATTACACCAATCTACGTCAGCATAAAGAACGTCGTCACAGTGGGACATTGACCCAACGATTACAATAAGCTGAGATGTACACAAATATTGACATAGAACAGTGGAAATAAAAAGAACTAAATATCATTCTTATTCCATCATCATCATTAAATATCCACAGTCTGAATAGCATTAAAAAAAGCTAAAGTCCACATAATTACAATTCTAAATCAAATTACATTGTTCAGATGAGATACATCACTTGTTAATTACATACTTTTGAAAAGGAAAGTACAATGAAGAGATCTCCACACAAAATGCTACTCCTCTCGCTCGGAGTCGCTCCTAACTATCTCCTCGGAAGAAGTGGAGACACTTGCACTGTACACCGAAGCAAGAATGAGTCTAAAGACCAAGCAAGCAATCCATATACATCATCCTTACGCACATCATATGTACATGCTAACATTCAATGGAAGTAATTTACACATGTAGCATGGTTCGTACAATTTAAACTACTAAGCATGGAACTTATAGCATTAGAGACACATTACACATGCTTTATTTTACTTACAACAATTAAATATAGAACCTATAACATGCTTTCTACACAATTTAATTAACATGCTTAAGCAATTCAAAACCCATTCAAATCATATTACAATGCACACAACCTAAACATGGAACTACACATAATGTAAGCATCACACCTAGCATGGATTCTATTTTAACTCTCATGAATTTATTACAATTACACATACCATTTACTTGTTGTTTTAACATAAATTAAACATAATTACAATGTTTTACATTTGTTCACATGCTATCACATTCACATACTCATTTACACTTTGTACATTTCACAATTCACTTACACTTATGCACATTTTCACATTTAAATGCCATGACACATAGTCCAAACCACCACTAGAAGGACACACATAAAACATACACTTATCCATCACCTAGGCAATGTAGTAATGAATCTTGGTTAACTGCGCAGAACTGGGAGAAACACTCTCCACCCTAACCAGTGGTACTTGTCCAATTCTAGGATTTCATCCAATTTGCCCATAAGATTTCACACACTATGAACCTTCCCGTAGGGACTTTACTACGGTATAGTTCCACAACCCTCTATGGTAGCAGTGTCACTAGTGGCATATTTTTAAACACATTTCACTTAAATTACACATTTACTTCCTTGGTTCACATGCACAAATCATTTTATACTCATGCACTTAAACACACACACATGGGTTCTTATTTACTGATTTCAACCTTATTGTTCCAATTGACAAATAATCATAACAAAGATCTAATCATGCTGAAATTTACGGAATCACACTAAATCACATTAAACATGCTCACATGGTCATTTTCCTATATTAAATTACAAATAGTACTTACTGTTGTCCAAACAATATAAAATGTTTACCACAGACTATTCACAAGTTAATCATCAAATATACAAATTTTTAGATTTTTCAAAAACATATACAATTTATGATAATTAAACAAGCATTCTGTAGATTTGTAGCACCCCGAAAATTTTAACTACATAAAAACTCAAATAAATGGAAATAAATAATTTTCATAATATCGGAGTATTTAAAACATACGTATCATTATCGTATGTTCTAAAACACATCAAAAAAATCCGTAAAAATCATAGATCAACCCTAAATATTCTTACTAAATGTTCCACAAAGAAATTTGTGCTATGAAAAATCGGATTAGCCAAGTTTAAAGTGTTTCACGACTTATTATCGTAATTTATGAATAAGTCGGAAAAGCATTATCACACGTACTTGGATGAGTCAGAAAATTAAATAAAAATCATATATGGGCTTCAAATAATATCTTCTAATGACCCATCAAGAAATTTGGGTCAATAAAAATCATTTGGACTAGGTTTAAGAGTTATTGTGACCGATTATCCAAATTAGGAAACAAGTCGGAAAACCGTTAACACGGAAATACGACGCAACCATAAATTAAATAAAAATGTTGGAGAGACTTCTAACATTATATATTAATGACCCAATATCATAATTGGGCCAATGGACCAGATATGGCCCAAAAATCAAATAAAGCTAGAAAATACATAGAAATTCGTAACCATAAATAAGTTGAAATTAAAAAGAGGCAATTAGAGTTGAATTGGGATGCAATCATGCATTCATGGCAACCCAAATTCGTGCATAACTATGAGGGGAGGTTTCCTAATGCCTCACACACTCAAAGGGAGGAGGAAATCATCAAAAATAGGAAACCAAACATGCCAATCCCGAAATCCTCTTTTCCTAGTTATAATAGGACTCCTAAACACCATGGTTACTTAAATACTCTTCACCCAAATCCTAGGAACGAATTTAGAACTTGCTAGGGTCATGTGGAGGAGCTCTTGGTGGCTGAGGAGCTGTGGAACGACCACAAGAAGCCGTTCTTCTTCCCCTTCTCGTCTGCTGCGACCTGCACAAACCACCCTCTTGAAGTCGACCAAAGGTGAGTCAAACCTAAACCAAACCTTGCAAGGCCTATACCCCTAGAAAGAGGGTCAAGTCTACGTTCTAACCCAAGTGGAATGCCCAAATTCCATGCAGTATACACGGAGTAGTAAGCATTTTCCTCCAAGTGGTCTGAACACGGGTTTTCTGGAATAACGGGACTTCTTCAACCCAAAAGGTAGGTTTTCTCAGGCCAAATATTAACATATCCTATACCAATGTGTAGAGCATCAAGTTGAATTTCATTTCCCACTGGTTTCATTGAATTTCATTTAGTAGATCTTGATTTATAAGCCTTTTTCCAAAGTCGCGCACTGTTAGAGCTTTTCCCGTTCTTAATATGTTGCATGTGTTTCAAGACCGAATTAGAGAAAACTCATAACATAAAAGTTATTCTACTAGTTGTCCTCGTCAGGTTTCATGTTGAACATTTTGTCTAAATATCATTAGTTAGAGAGTTATAAGCGTGGTAATAGGGTTGCTGCATAAAACTACGTCTTCAAGTTACCCTTGGTCTGACCTTGTGTTCCCCATGATCAAAACCTATCGAAACCATCTTTATTGTTCAATTCCGATTTACTGGAAGTACCCTAGTATGTCTAGGTTATTTTAAAACTAGTTTCGTTATTTTTCACGCACCGTGCAATTTGTTCTCTATTTTAGAACAACCCTATGTCAAAAGAAGATAAGACAGGTCCGCAATCCAAGGCACTGTCCTTGCTCTGTCCGAGCCAGGCACGGACCCTATGAACGCGACGGCCCGATATGTCGCTTTCAGAGGGTTGATTGTGACATGCCCCTTGTCGCCTTCTCAAGGCGACATGCGTTCCGTCGCTATCCGGCTACCTGATCTGACGACCCTGTCGCGATGCTCACACCCCTGTGTCGCCTTCTGGGCCCGACCTGTCGCCTTCCTTATATGGCTATGTCGCCTTCTCAGGATTTTTACCGAAAACCACGTGTTTTCTTACAAAGTTTTCCGCATATACCCAAGGTCTGTATAAATGTGATATTTGCTGTGTAAGTTACCTGTCTTGGGTCTGATTATTACATGATTGTTGCTTAATGGCTTAAAAGTGATTAACCCATTTAAAAAGCTTTAATTACATGAATGCTATTCTAAGTGCTCCTTAAATGTTATGATCCATTCGTGCTACTTGTGATTTAATCTTCCTACTGTTCTTCCACGTTTAAATGATAATGGTTATCATAAAATCTTGCAAACCATGATTAGTTAAAGTGCATAGTTTTATTCCATGTTATCTTGTCAAGTGCTTCCTGCGAGTTTGAGACCGATGGTTTGTGAATTGAGACACGCATACCATACTACACACTAGCACTATTAGGCAGCTTTTCTTGGGAAATTGAAAACTCTCTACCGGTCATTCCGAATCGGTAGACTAGCGACCTTTTCACCAAGGCCTCCGTAAATCTTTTCTGACCATGGATTCCCACATGGCCGACGAGTTGGTTGTACCATTGAAGTTCCTTGGAGATAGCGTGCACTTCCTTTCTCATCTTGTTCTCGTGAGTGAGACTTACAAACTGGACTAAGCCATTAATGTAAAGATTGAACGAAAGTATAAATCATACTGTTGTGCTGCCGAATTTATCTCTTGACCATTGTACTCGTGAAATCATGTTCCATTACTTATTACTTGTTCTCCTCATCATCATGAACATGACATTACACATGCTTACTTATTGAAACTCTCATTGGCCATTATAAATGACTGTGGGTATCTACATTTAAAAATTTAAGTGAGATGCTGACAGGGCACGGCATGTGTCCAAGGGCTCCAATCTAGCCCCAATGACGGCAAGTCATAGATATACTGTTAACCATGGGGTATAATGATTACTGGCGTTGCATCTGCGCTGGGAAAATCGTGCGTGCGTGTTGAATGATAGATACAATACCACATACACGTGACCTAGTGTACATTCTTGATGGATCTTTTCTCGGTGTACATTAGTGTCTACGTGCCTGATTAGTGTTACTTGATCGTGCTTGTGCGTGCTTGCTTGCTTGCTTGCTTGCGTGATATGGCCATCCTACGTTTATTGCAATTTACATGATATCTTGCGTGCTTGTATAAAGTGATATATTTCTAGTTCTCTCTTATCATCTTGTTCATCAATCTTGTTCTATCATGATCTCTCTCTCTAGCTTGTTTTATATATCATGTTTTAACGTGTTTTATTCGTACTTGCATATCATTCATCGTACTTGCCTAGTTCTAAAATGTTAATCACTTATATCATTGTCCGCACATTGAGATATAAATCCTACTGGGCTAGTTTGCTCATTCTCTACTTTTACCCAATCTAGGTGACCATGAAGTGCAAGAGGAAGAGCAAGTCGAGGATGGGAATGCGTCCGAGTGAAGAGCGTTCCAAACATGAGTCTATCTATAGTTAGTTTATTTTGAGTGTTAGAACAATGTAGTAGGAAGTGAGGTAGTATGTACTTTTGCTTTTATTGAGTCTTAGTCCTATATTAGTTTATCTGAGACAAATATGAGATTTGAATACAATTTATAATTGAGTTCACATTTGGGCCCTATTATGATGTTGTGTTGATACACATTTAGTGCGTGCTAGCTAGAGGCTTATTTGCCGACTGTCCACGTCTCAAAATATCGACTCGAATTAATTAATAATATCTGTTGCGTAATTCTCGGGACGTGACAGTTTAGTGGTATCAGAGCCTAGGAATACCAAATAGGATATATGTCTCAGGATTAGGAGATACCTATGGAACCTAGGTCATGGAACTTAAATATAGTACCTGGTGAGAATGGGTAGAGACTGGGATTATGTTAGCAAGAATTAAACACTCCTACCCATTGACTCTTATAATGTATCTAGAGACATTAATTGGTTTCCATCCTTTTCTCAGGAACCCTCATAACTCTTACGCTCAACTGCAATGACTCGCAACCAATGGCAAGTTATGCAAGAAACCGTGGCTGGACTGACCCAGGCATTACAAAATGTAGTTCAGGCTGGAAATCAGGCTGGAGCTGCAAGGAATGGAGCATGTGATCTGCACCGAAATTTTAGGAGTTTGAACCCTCCTCGTTTCTCTGGATCCCCTGATCCGGACGAGGCAGAGAATTGGCAAGAGGAGATAGAAAGGATTTTCCAGGTGATGCAATGCACTAATAGAGAGAAAGTGGTACTGGCCACTTTCCAATTTACTAAAGATGCTCGAGCATGGTGGAAGGCCATCTCGGCCCACCTACCAAATATGGCTGAACTGGAGTGGGCCGGATTCGTGGAGATATTCCGAGGAAAGTATTTCTCTGAGAGAGTCAAGGAGAAGAAGGCAGCGGAGTTTGCCGCACTAAAATAGAAAGGAATGTCCGTGGCTGAGTATGAGGCTCAGTTCGCACAATTGGCTATGTACGCCCCACATCTGGTGGGCACGGAAAGACTAAAGGCCAATCGGTTCATGGATGGGCTCAGGCTCATGTTCATTGAAAGGCTCGGACCACACAACATTCAAACCTACACTGAGATGGTCCAAAGAGCTCAACTGGTAGAAGATACTATGGCTAAGGTGGAAGGCATGAGGGGAAAGGACATCTCAAAGCCGACCTTTACAAAAAGAGGAGCAGTCGATACAACTGGAACTTTCCCCAATAACAACAGTAATAACTACAACAACAACAAAAGGCCAACCACGGGGAAGGACTATAGCATGGAGAAAAAGATCAAAGTAGAAGAAACAACGACGGTTGAATATTGTAAATTTTGCAACAAGCCTGGGCATCAAGCGGACAAGTGCTGGAAGAAGGCCGGGGCTTGCCTGCAATGCGGGAGTCACGAACATCGTATACCGAACTGTCCTATGTTAAAAGACCAAGTTGGAAGGAACCAAGGAATGGTAAAGCGTCAAGGACGCGTGAATGCAATAATGCAAGTGGAGCTTCCGGAAGGAGGTATATTTGTTAAACCCCTAGACTGATCTTATGATGTTTTCTTATTGGTACACTTCTAAGTGGGGGAGATCATTAAGGAGAAATTGAAAAGGAATAATCTAGTAGCGATACCATAGTTCATCTGGAAGATTAAGATGGAGTTATAACAACCATGGAAGGGGAAACAGGAGTGGAAGGAACCAAATGAATATTACTGGTGGCCATAGGTGTAGATGTTGGACTAGCATCCACGATGATTGAAACAAGTTAGAGGAATTAAATCTGGAACCAACTCAAGGATCATAACTTTCAAAATCCAATTAATGATCAATGAATTTGGGGACCAAATTATCTTAAGTGGGGGAGGGTGTAGCACCCCGAAAATTTTAACTACATAAAAACTCAAATAAATGGAAATAAATAATTTTCATAATATCGGAGTATTTAAAACATACGTATCATTATCGTGTGTTCTAAAACACATCGAAAAATTCCGTAAAAATCATAGATCAACCCTAAACATTCTTACTAAATGTTCCACAAAGAAATTTGTGCCATGAAAAATCGGATTAGCCAAGTTTAAAGTGTTTCACGACTTATTATCGTAATTTATGAATAAGTCGGAAAAGCATTATCACACATACTTGGATGAGTCAGAAAATTAAATAAAAATCATATATGGGCTTCAAATAATATCTTCTAATGACCCATCAAGAAATTTGGGTCAATAAAAATCATTTGGACTAGGTTTAAGACTTATTGTGACCGATTATCCAAATAGGAAACAAGTCGGAAAACCATTAACACGGAAATACGACGCAACCATAAATTAAATAAAAATGTTGGAGAGACTTCTAACATTATATATTAATGACCCAATATCATAATTGGGACAATGGACCACATATGGCCCAAAAATCAAATAAAGCTAGAAAATACATAGAAATTCGTAACCATAAATAAGCTGAAATTAAAAAGAGACAATTAGAGTTGAATTGGGATGCAATCATGCATTCATGGCAACCCCAATTCATGCATAACTATGAGGGGAGGTTTCCTAATGCCTCACACACTCAAAGGGAGGAGGAAATCATCAAAAATAGGAAACCAAACATGCCAATCCCGAAATCCTCTTTTCCTAGTTATAATAGGACACCTAAACACCATGGTTACTTAAATACTCTTCACCCAAACCCTAGGAACGAATTTAGAACTTGCTAGGGTCGTGTGGAGGAGCTCTTGGTGGCTGAGGAGCTGTGGAACGACCACAAGAAGCCGTTCTTCTTCCCCTTCTCGTCTGCTGCGACCTGCACAAACCACCCTCTTGAAGTCGACCAAAGGTGAGTCAAACCTAAACCAAACCTTGCAAGGCCTATACCCCTGGAAAGAGGGTCAAGTCTACGTTCTAACCCAAGTGGAATGCCCAAATTCCATGCAGTATACACGGAGTAGTAAGCGTTTTCCTCCAAGTGGTCTGAACACGGATTTTCTGGAATAATGGGACTTCTTCAACCCAAAAGGTAGGTTTTCTTGGGCCAAATATTAACATATCCTATACCAATGTGTAGAGCATCAAGTTAACTTTCATTTCCCACTGTTTTCATCGAATTTCATTTAGTAGATCTTGATTTATAAGCGTTTTGCCAAAGTCGTGCACTGTTAGAGCTTTTCCCGTTCTTAATATGTTGCACGTGTTTCAAAACCGAATTAGAGAAAACTCATAACATAAAAGTTATTCTACTAGTTGTCCTCGTCAGGTTTCATGTTGAATGTTTTGCCTAAATCTCATTAGTTAGAGAGTTATAAGCGTGGTAATAGGGTTGCTGCATAAAACTACGTCTTCAAGTTACCCTTGGTCTGACCTTGTGTTCCCCGTGATCAAAACCTATCGAAACCGTCTTTATTGTTCAATTCCGATTTACTGGAAGTACCCTAGTATGTCTAGGTTATTTTAAAACTGGTTTTGTTATTTTTCACGCACCGTGCAATTTGTTCTCTATTTTAGAACAACCCTATGTCAAAAGAAGGAAAGATAGGTCCGCAATCCAAGGCACTGTCCTTGCTCTGTCCAAGCCAGGCACGGACCCTGTGAACGCGACGGCCCGATATGTCGTTTTCAGAGGGTTGATTGCGACATACCCCTTGTCGCTTTCTCAAGGCGACATGCGCTCTGTCGCTATCTACCTGCCTGATCTGACTTCCCTGTCGCGATGCTTACACACCTGTGTCGCCTTCTGGGCCCGACCTGTTGCCTTTCTTACATGAGCCTGTCGCGATCTGACCCCGACCTGACAACACCCTGTCGCCTTCCTTATATGGCTATGTCGTGATCTCAGGATTTTTAGCGGAAACCACGTGTTTTCTTACAAAGTTTTCCGCATATACCCGAGGTCTGTATAAATGTGATATTTGCTGTGTAAGTTACCTGTCTTGGGTCTGATCATTACATGATTGTTGTTTAATGGCTTAAAAGCGATTAACCTATTTAAAAAGCTTTAATTACATGAATGCTATTCTAAGTGCTCCTTAAATGTTATGATCCATTCGTGCTACTTGTTATTTAATCTTCCTACTGTTCTTCCACGTTTAAATGATAATGGTTATCATAAAATCTTGCAAACCATGATTAGTTAAAGTGCATAGTTTTATTCCATGTTATCTTGTCAAGTGCTTCCTGCGAGTTTGAGACCGATGGTTTGTGAATTGAGACACGCGTACCGCACTACACACTAGCACTATTAGGCAGCCTTTCTTGGGAAATTGGAAACTCTCTACCGGTCATTCCGAATCGGTAGACTAGAGACCTTTTCACCAAGGCCTCCGTAAATCTCCTCTGACTAAGGATTCCCACATGGCCGACGAGTTGGTTGTACCATTGAAGTTCCCTGGAGATAGCGTGCACTTCCTTTCTCTTCTTGTTCTCGTGAGTGAGACTTACAAACTAGACTAAAGCCATTAATGTAAAGATTGAACGAATGTATAAATCGTACCGTTATGCTGCCGAATTTATCTCTTGACCATTGTACTCGTGAAATCATGTTCCATTACTTATTACTTGTTCTCCTCATCATCATGAACATGACATTACACATGCTTACTTATTGAAACTCTCATTGGCCATTATAAATGACTGTGGGTATCTACATTTAAAAATTTAAGTGAGATGCTGACAGGGCACGGCGTGTGTCCAAGGGCTCCAATCTAGCCCCAATGACGGCGAGTCATAGATATACTGTTAACCATGGGGTATAATGATTACTGGCGTTGCATCTGCGCTGGGAAAATCGTGCGTGCGTGTTGAATGATAGATACAATACCACATACACGTGACCTAGTGTACATTCTTGATGGATCTTTTCTCGGTGTACATTAGTGTCTACGTGCCTGATTAGTGTTACTTGATCATGCTCGTGCGTGCTTGCTTGCTTGCTTGCTTGCTTGCGTGATATAGCCATCCTGCATTTATTGCAATGTACATGATATCTTGCGTGCTTGTACAAAGTGATCTATTTCTAGTTCTCTCTTGTCATCTTGTTCTATCATGATCTCTCTCTCTAGCTTGTTTTATATATCATGTTTTAACGTGTTTTATTCGTACTTGCATATCATTCATCGTACTTGCCTAGTTCTAAAATGTTAATCACTTATATCATTGCCCGCACATTGAGATATAAATCCTATTGGGCTAGTTTGCTCATTCCCTACTTTTACCCAATCTAGGTGACCATGAAGTGCAAGAGGAAGAGCAAGTCGAGGATGGGAATGCGTCCGAGTGAAGAGCGTTCCAAACATGAGTCTATCTATAGTTAGTTTATTTTGAGTGTTAGAACAATGTAGTAGGAAGTGAGGTAGTATGTACTTTTGCTTTTATTGAGTCTTAGTCTTGTATTAGTTTATCTGACACAAATATGAGATTTGAATACAATTTATAATTGAGTTCACATTTGGGCCCTATTATGATGTTGTGTTGATACACATTTAGTGCGTGCTAGCTAGAGGCTTATTTGCCGACTGTCCACGTCTCGAAATATTGACTCGAATTAATTAATAATATCCGCTGTGTAATTCTCGGGACGTGACAAGATTTATCAAGAAACTTAATTAAACATGTTTTACAGTATTACAGTTGTATTTAGTAGTTCTAGAACCTGTATTCAGCGGTCATACATTTATATAAAAATTCTGACATTTTAACATGCACAATATATTTCATTTGGAATTTAAAACAGGAAAATTCATACTCATTGTTCTATTTCCAGAACTCTAATAATTTACACAGTAAATAGTAATTCGCTCAAATCCCATGACATGACCTGTCATATGTATATAATCCACAGAATTTTTTTGAAACTCTAATTGAACATGGATCTATGTAAACAGTAATTAATAAGGCTAAATCATGCTCAATGTTTCATTTCAGAAATTCCAGTAATTAGTACAATGCACGAAAATTCAACACAATCCCATGACATGTTCTGCTGGTTATACTTGACCACACAAAAATTATACAGCATATACTTATGTTTAGAAATCCAGAATTTAGGTCACAACATCAAAACATGTATTCTGTCAAAACTGATAAGCTTGGCGGCACATAGGCTGCCGCCAACATGAGTTAACGGCACTAGATGTGGCCGCCAACCTTGGATCTTAACAGCACTAGATGCTGCCGTTAAGTTCCTATCTGTGCAAACACAGACTGGACGCAAAAAACTGATGAAAAGGTTCCAGGACATGAGGGAAAATCTGTAAAATTCCTAGGACCTACTAGACATGGGTAGGGGCGAAGTGTACAGGTTACTTGCCTCTTAGAAATTTGCTAAACGAAATTATTTGCCAACGATGCTCTCCTCAGCCAGTGCCAAGAAGTGCTCCAATCTCCCCTCGATCCGGCTTTTTGTTGATGTAGATTGCACACCGGTGTCGGGGAAGCCTTCCTCTACGTTCAAAGAGTTTCCCGATCGATGAAGATCGTCAGGAAACGCACCAAGTCGCCCGATCTAAAGCCTCAAAGTTTAGGTTTCACACTGGTTTCTAGGGTTTTTGACCAAAGAGCCAAAAGGACCTAACTGCGCCCTAGACAAGGTATTTTATAGGCTAAAGGGATTAGGGACACGTTTAGAAGGGTATCTAACGGTTGGGTGAAAGTTTCCTAAACAGGGGCTGAAGAAGTCGCGTGCATTTCCGGATCTGAAGCCACAGAAATATGGGGAAATAGACATCCACATACCTGGCTGCCTACCAGGAGTTAACGTCCATCGATCTGGACGCTGACTACCCTTTAACGTCAATTCATGTTGACGCCAATTGGTCTTTCGGCCAGAACACAGAATTGCAGAAAACCTTGCTTACACTATGTACATACATGCAAATAATAATGTATAATTTAAATACTAGCTATACAATGTAAATACAAACATCATATACATAACAAACATATATATACATATGTACAATGATACTCAAATAATATGAACATAAATATTTACATGCATATACATGGTACTATACACAAGTATCGAATCAACACATGGCAAAAATAAAAGGACAAAATTCGAGGGCCTTACACCCTCTCCCCCTTAAAGAAACTTCGTCCTCGAAGTTAGACCGACGCTACTCAAACAATTGGGGATACTTCTTCTTCATAGCATCCTCAAGCTCCCAAGTAGCCTCCTCTCACGAGAAGTTGTGCCATAACACCTTCACTGACGCAATGCTCTTGTTCCGGAGATGCTGAACCTTTCGGTCAAGAATAGCTACTGGTTGCTCCACATATGACAGATCTGGCTGGATCTCCACTGGCTCGTGACTAATAACATGAGATGGATCTTGGACATACCTTCTGAGCATAGATACGTGGAATACAGGATGAACACTAGCTAATGCCGGAGGTAAAGCTAGCTCATATGCCACGCTACCCAAGCGTCTGAGAATCTCATACGGCCCAATGAATCTAGGACTTAGCTTACCATGCCTGCCAAATATGACAACATCTCGAGTAGGCGAAATCTTCAAAAAGACATGTTCACCAACCTCGAACTCCATATCCTTCCTTCTGTTGTCGGCATAACTCTTCTACCTATCCTACGCCGCAACAAGCCTCTTCCTAATAAGCTGGATCTTATCCGAAGTTTCATGAACTAACTCCGGACAGATCAACTTCCTATCACCAGTCTCCTCCCAACATAAAGGAGATCTACAAGGCCTTCCATGCAATGCCTCAAATGGATCCATACCAATACTCGCATGAAAACTGTTGTTATATGCGAACTCCACAAGAGGTAGATGACGCTCCCAATCATCCTTCCAATCCAGCACACACCCTCTCAACATATCCTCGAGCGTCTGGATAGTCCTCTCGGACGGTCTATCTATCTGGGGATGGAACGCCAAACTAAGCTTCAATTTAGAACCTAATGCATCCTGAAAACCCTTCCACAACCTCGAAGTAAATCTCGGATCTCGATCCGAAATGAACGACATCGGCACATCATGCAATCTAATAATGCTACTAACATACAACCTAGCTAAACTCGCAACCGACTGCTTCTTCTTCATAGGCAAGAAGTATGTAGTCTTAGAGAATCTATCTACAACTACCCAAATCTAGTCATTGCCCCTCCTTGATCTGGGCAAACCCGTTACAAAATCCATAGTGACAGCCTCCCACTTTCATACTGGGATTTCCATCTTTTGCATAAGACCAGATGGTCATTGCCGCTCAGCCTTCACTTGCTGGCATACTAAACACCTAGATACAAAATCCGCTACATCCTTCTTCATGCCAGACCACCAAAAAGATCTCTTCAAATCCTGGTACATCTTAGTGTTACCCGGATGAATAGAGAATCTAGACCTATGAGCCTCTGCTAAAACATGCTCACGAACATCCACTATATCGGGAACACAAACTCGATGATGAAATCTAATCACACCATCCTCATCTCAAGCAATGCCTGCCTTGCCCACTAACTCCTGGAGTCTAGGGTCAGCCTTCTGCTGCTCGATTAACTCATCTAGGACAGTGGACCGAATGGACAACTGAGCTACAAAAGCCTTGCATAACAATGGCTCTAACTTAGTCATCGCACAAGCAGCATCCTCCAACATCTTCCAATCTTGCTAGATTAAAGACCTCTTCCTACTAAGAGCATCTGCTACGACATTCGCCTTTCCAAGATGATACTGAAGGTCGAAGTCATAGTCCTTAAGGAACTCAATCCATCTTCTCTGCCGTAGGTTTAATTCCTTTTGGGAGAAAAGATACCTCAAGCTCTTGTGGTCAGTGAACACCTCAAATATGACACCATAAAGATAGTGCCTCCAGATCTTTAGTGCATGCACCACTGCTGCAGCTCCAAATCATGAGTCGGATAGTTACGCTCATGCTCCTTCAATTGGCGAGAAGCATACGCCACTACCCTTCCCTGCTGCATCAATACACAACCTAAACCAATCCGAGACGCATCCGAGTAAATGCCAAAACCCTCATCACCACTGAGCAAAACTAATATTGGAGCAGATGTGAGCTTAGCCTTCAATAATTGAAAGCTACTCTCACACTCCTCGGACTAAACAAACTTCACACCCTTCCTGGTTAGCTTTGTTAGAGGGGCAGCGATGGATGCAAATCCCTTAATAAATCGCCGATAATAACCTGCTAAACCAAGGAAACTACGAATCTCCGATGGGGTCCTGGGAATCTCCCAATCTAGCACAGCCTGGACCTTTGCTGGATCAACTGCTACATCAGCACCGGAGATAACATGCCCAAGAAAATGAACCTCGCGCATCCAGAAATCGCACTTGCTGAATTTTGCATACAGCTTTTGCTCTCCGAGAATTTCTAACACTACCCTCAAATGCTGACGGTGTGTGGCCTCATCCGGAGAATAGACCAACACATCATCGATAAACACTATGACAAAACTATCTAAATAAGGTCTAAACACCTGTTCATGAGATCCATGAATGCTACAAGGGCGTTGGTCAGACCAAAAGGAAGAACTAAAAACTCATAATGTCCGTAACGGGTCCTAAAGGCCGTCTTGGACACATCCTCACTCCTAATCCTCAACTGATGATAGCCAGACTGTAAATCAATCTTGGAAAAGACCAATGCAATCTGCAGCTGGTCAAACAGATCATCAATCCGAGGTAAGGGATACATGTTCTTCACCGTCACATGGTTGAGCTTTCTGTAATCAATGCACAACTGAAGTGACCGATCCTTCTTCTTTACAAATAATACAGGTGCGCCCCAAGGAGAAACACTAGGGCGAATGAATCTCTTATCCAGCAAGTCTTGCAACTGCTTCCTTAACTCAGCTAACTCCGTAGGTGCCATCCGATATGGATCCTTTGAGATAGGAGAGGTGCCTGGAAGCAACTCAAGGGTAAACTCTATCTCTCTAACTGGTGGCAAACCAGACAAATCATCGGGAAAAACGTTTGGAAACTCCTGCACTACATCAATCTCCGCAAGAGTAAGTGACTCGTCAGCCTTTGGTACTAATATCACGCTGGCAAGAAAAGCGTCACAATCCTTGCCTACCATCCTCATCGCCTTCATGGCAGAGATAACAAACTTTCCCGCTAAGTTCCTTGGCAATGGATGTGAAAACTCATCCTCACCAGGAATACGGAAAACAATCTTCTTCCCACGACAATCTACTAATGCATAGTGCTCCTCTAGCCAATCCAGACAAAGAATTGCATCATAGTCCTTCATCCTTAGCAAGAAGAAACACCCATCTAGGACTCTATCCTCAATGCACATCGGTAATGATGGGATACACTTCCTAGTTGATACCATTCCTGCAGGTGTGTGCACAAACAATGGAACCTCTAACTCTTCAGCCTCTACACTAGACTCTAAAGCTAACTGCCTAGCAAACCGCTCGAAAATGTGGCACCCGTATCAAATAAAACCCGAGCGTGCACACCCATGAAAAGAACCGTACCTTCGGTGACATGCTCCGCCTGCTCAGCATCCTCTCATGCTAAGGCAAACACTCGAGCTTGGGCTCGAGGCCTTCCTGGTCTTCCTATAGCTGGCGCTGCTGCTGCTGCCGCTGCTGAGGCTGGCGCTCCATGCTAGACTCCCTGCTGAAGTCTAGGGCAATCCCAAATCTGATGCTCGATGCTCCCGCACTTCAGACACTTTCCCGCCAACTTCCAGCACTCGGTACGACCATGTGCCCTTCCACAATGAGGACACTCCTTCTTGCCGCTAGGCCTACTACTGGGGGACCACTGAGAAGCTACCTGCTGACTGCTCGCTGCCACAGGACGCTGCGGTGACTAGTACGCCACCTTCTTCCTATCCTGCCACTGGAAAGGAGGTGCAAATCTCTTCTGCGACGCCTTCTTCTCCTCAAGATACTGCTCCATCTCGCCCTCTTGCCTACATGCAGCGCTAAGGGCCTCATCCAAGGTGCGATTATGAAATGCTACCAGCCTCATCCTCAGTGATGGCTTAAGGCCCATCACAAACTTCTTCGCTTTCCTACGCTCATCAGCCACTATGTGAGGTGCATACTTTGATAACTCTGCAAACCTGGCCTCGTACTCAAGTATGGTCACGGAGCCCTGAGTCAAAGTGAGGAACTCCTGCTCCATCTTGTCCTGAATATGCTCTGGAACGAACTTGGCCCGAAAGAGCCTCACGAACTCGTCCCAAGCAACCTCGACAGCACCGTCCTCAATCAGGTACACAGTAACGAGGCCCACCACACATCGGCCCTCTCCTGCAAAACATTCTCTATAAGGACCAATCTAGACAATCTAACTTAAAGAAAATAAATGCACATGCAACTAACACATACATGTAGCATATAGGTGGCCAAGCTGACCTTGTCATCCTCAGCACACCTAATCGCTCGGAAGATCTTCTCGATCTCCCTCATCCAGCTCTCCGCTAACAGTGGATCACTCTCCTGTTGGGTTTTCCATATATCATGTTTTTGATGATCACATTAATATCCTTGAACATTGATTTAATGCAAAATTGATGTGCTAACTAACATGAAAAACACCATGAAAGTGATTGAGTTAAACATTGCTAAATCATACAATGTATATCACTAACAATGTATTTGCATGTAGGTGCACAAGCATGAAAGATGGAGCATTGAGAGGCATTGAAGAGATGAGCAAATATCACAAAAAAACTGTTCAAGAGGTGTATCTGTCGACAGATGCAATGTACCTGTCGACAGATTCATATAGTCATTCCAAGACAGAACTCAGGTTTGCATCTCTGAGTGTATCTGTCGACAGATGCAATGAACCTGTCGACAGATTCACACAGTCAACCCAGGACAGAACTCTGTGTTCTATTCCTGAGTGCACCTGTCGACAGATGAAAATTGCCTGTCGGCAGATACACTCAGAAATCCAGATGTTCTGAAACCAAGTTCTCAGCCTGAGTCTGCCTGTCGACAGATGCAAGTGCACCTATCGACAGACGACGGAAACATGAGATTTTGAGTTTCCAAATCCGGCCCCATTTGGGTGTTTCCTTCCTCCACGACCCCCACCTTTACCTAACACTATATAAGCATCCTTTTGGAGCCAAATTCGCAGAGAGCAGCCTCCCATCCAAGAGCCTCCAAGGGACCAAGAGGAAAAGCCCCAAATTGCTGCTCTGGTTCAACCTTCTGCCCAGATCGTCGTGAAATCGCCATCCATGCGAAGTTGAAGCCGGATCGTCATCAATTCAACCTTCTACATCGATCAATCTACATCCAATCGAAGTTTGAAGAGCATTTGGACGATCCACGAGAAGAATTCCAACTGGATTTGTTCCCCAACTCTAAATTCTTCTCCATTTCATAATTTCCATTCCATCGTGTGTGTGTGGTTGTGCTTCGAGCATCCCTTGTGCTTGATTCACGAATTTGTGGTTGTTCTGATCGTGTTTCATCAGACAACGTGTGTGTGGTTGAGTTGTTGTGTTGAACTCGCTCATAAGCAGTCGTTTCTGCGTGTGTGTGTGGACGGTGGATGTAGGATACACGAGTTGTGTACTCCGAACCACCTTAAATCATCATGTTCTGTGGTTTGTTTGCGTTTTGCAATAGATGATTGGTAGGCACGGTGTTCATACGCATGTTTGATACCCTGTTCTCAATATATCAACTCAAGCTTTCTTAATCTCAATCAAATTCTAATCAAGTTTTCATTAAGATTGCTGTAGCACTGAAAAGAATCCATCAGTAATTAAAATTTGCGGTAATCTATTCAACCCCCCTTCTAGATTACCATATCGTGTTATTCTGCGTAACCCTTCAATTGGTATCAGAGCGGGTTTCTCCGATTTACAGCTTTTCGTAAATTGATCTAGCGATCAGGAGATTTTCGATCTTATGGATTCTAGCAAAGGGTATATGGCCGAGGGACATTCAGTAACCAGGCCACCCTATTTTGATGGCACTGACTACTCTTATTGGAAAAATTGCATGCAGGTATTTTTGAGAGCTCAAAATTACGAGCTATGGAAGATAGTCAGCAAGGGACCATATGTGTTGCCCGAGGACGAAGACACCTGGACGAAAGACCAAATAGCTAAAGGAACTCTCAATTGGAGCGCACTAAACATGATGCAATGTGCGGTGCATCCAAAGGAATTTTCAAGAGTCTCCACATGCTCAACAGCAAAAGAGATGTGGGACAAACTTGAACTCATTTACGAAGGTACGTCCGAGGTAAGGGAAACTAAAGTTAGCATGTTAGTGTCTGAATATGAAATGTTCAAGATGAAACTGATGAAACCATATCAGACATGTTTGCAAGATTCATGCTAATAGTTAACAGGCTAAAAGGTCTTAAGAAGGAATACTCTGAAAGTGACTTAGTAAGAAAGATACTTCGATCTCTTACTTCATCTTGGAATACTAAGGCCACTGTCATTGAGGATTCCAAAGACCTTTCTAAAATGAAATTGGATGAACTAATTGGCTCCTTAATGACATATGAAATCAACATCAAAAGAAAAGAATTAGAAGAAAATCCTAGGAAGTCAATTGCTCTTAAAGCATCCAATAAAACATCAACAAGTTCCAAGAAATCCATTCAACAAGATAGTGATGAGCAAGAAACATCTAGTGAGAGTGATGATGGTGAAATGGCAATGCTCACTAGACAATTCAAGAAATTTCTGAAGTTCAAAAGGAGAGACTCAGGTAACTCCAAACCCTTCAAGAAAAATTTTTCACAGAAATATGAGTCCAACAAAAAATCTGATATTGTTTGTTATGAATGCAAGAAACAGGGGCACATGAGAGGAGAATGCCCGGAACTCAAGAAGAAGTTGAAGAAGGAAAAATTCACCTCCAAGAAAGCCAAAGAAATGTTGGCCACCTGGAGTGATGAAGATGAAGATGAAGATGCACAAGAAACATCCGATGATGAAGAAGTGAAATGCTTAATGGCTAGGAGTGATGACTCCACCGAGGTAAATTTCTCATTTGATGATTTCACTACAAGTGAATGGGAGGAAGCATACACTACTTTATTTGAAAATTTTTGTGAATATAAATCTGAAAATAAAGCATTAAAAAGAAATGCAACTCCCTTGTGCATGATAAGAACAATGATGAACGAATTGCATTCCTGACAAAAGAAATAGAAATGATGAAAGTTGATGAAAAGACTCATAATGAAGAGATGGATTGCTTAAAAATGAGATTGCAAGAAACACAAAAAGAAAAAGACTGTTTAAGCCATTCTCTTGAATTCCTTCAAGAAGAACATCTAGAAACAAAGAAAAAGTTGGAACAAACTGAAAAGGAATTGAAAGAGAAAACTGAGGACTTGATGAAATTTGTAAAAGGGAAGCAAAATCTAGACGCGGTTTTGGGTGCTAAAGTTCATGTAACCAAGCATGGGTTAGGATATCAACCTGTGAAACAAAAGAAAATAGGAGAGTCATTGATTACTTCCTTCGTTGATCCTAGCCCAAGCACAAGCAAGCATGTTCCCACAAAGCATAAAACAAGTCAACCTCAGACCAAAGCAATGCAACCCAAACAAAATGTTCCCATCAAACAAAAGAAAAAGCCACCTATCGACAGATGGAATGGTGCCTGTCGACAGACAAGAACAACTTCAACCAATAAACAGTCTATCAAGCAACAAAAAATTGAAAAGAAAATTCCTTCATGCAATGTGTGTAAAAAGATTGGTCATGATGAAAAACAATGCTGGAACAATCCAAAGAAACAAAAATTCAAACAGGTTTGGATTCCTAAACATCTACTTTGTTGCATGAATGAAACTTTTGGGACCCAAAGTAATTTGGGTACCAAAACCTCTTGTCTGATCCACTTATGCAGGAATGCCTAGCAGCCCAACATCAAAACAAATGGTACTTGGATAGCGGCTGTTCGAGGCATATGACGGGCGACAAATCTAAATTCTGTTTCCTAGTGGAGAAAGACGGAGGACAAGTCATTTTTGGAGGTAACAACAAAGGCCAAATAATTGGCACAGGTAATGTTGGTAAGTGTTCCTCCAATTCAATTGAAAATGTACTGTTGGTTGATGGCCTTAATCACAATTTGCTTAGCATAAGTCAATTATGTGATAAAGGTCACAACGTCATCTTTGAATCAAATTCATGTCAAATTGTTGATAAAGAAACAGGAAGTGTAAAATTTTCTGGAAAAAGAGTGAATAACATTTACTTAGTTGACTTAGATGATCCAGAAAATGATAACTTGTGTCTTGTTGCAAATAGACAGGATGAATTGACCTTGTGGCATCGTAGGCTTGGCCATGCGAGCTACAACGTGTTGCACAAGATCATGAAGCTCAAATTAGTAAGTGGACTTCCTGACATTTCTTTTAATAACAATGAAAGTTTTTGTGATGCATGTGCACAGGGAAAACAAACCCGAAAGTCTTTCAAATCCAAAGCACCGATAAGCACATCTAAACCATATGAACTGTTGCACATGGACCTTTTTGGACCAACTAGAACTCTAAGTCTCAATGGCAAACGTTTTGGTTTTGTCATTGTAGATGATTTTTCTAGGTTCACATGGGTCAAATTCTTGGCACACAAAAGTGAAACACTTGCAATCTTCCAAGAATTCTTTAATAAGATTGAGCATGGCAATGTGAATAAAATATGTTCAATCCGCACCGATCACGGGGGAGAATTTGATAACAATGCTTTTTCTAATTTTTGCAGGCACCAAGGGATTGAACATCTGTTCTCTTCCCCAAGGACTCCAGAACAAAATGGAGTAGTGGAGAGGAAAAACAGAACATTGGTGGAAATGGCTCGCACTCTTCTAGTTGAAGGCCAACTCTCCAAAAGCTTTTGGGCAGAAGCGGTGAACACTTCGTGCTACATTCTAAACAGAGCCATGGTAAGACCTGTGATAAAGAAAACCCCCTACCAGTTGTTGAAAGGTAAGAAACCCAACCTTGGGTACTTCCGAGTTTTTGGCTCAAAGGTATTTATTCATAACAATGATAAATCTGATTTAGATAATTTGAAGCCAAAAGTGATCAAGGTGTTTTTCTAGGCTACTCAGAACACTCTAGGGCATATAGGGTGTTTAACAATAAAACACGCACTGTGGAAGAAACTCCACATGTCATTTTTGATGAGACTTATGCCAAATCTAACAGCTTGAATGTTAACAGGGCTGAAAAAGAGGATGAAGGAACATCGCTTAAGGACCTACAAGTCAAAGCAAAAGACAAATCTGAAGAAGATTCCAAGACCAAAGGTGGATATCTTCACAGGGACTACGATGAAGATGATGAAATAGCATTCAGAAAACAAGATGAAACAGTTGAAGAGAATCCACCAGAAAGTGAACCTCCTGAAGAGCGACACTCACAAGATCAAATTCCTCAAGGACAAGATACTCCCGGCCCTTCAACAATCACAAATGTGAGGTATTCCAAAGATCACCCACTTGATGATGTGATAGGTAGTTTAAATGATTCTGTTCAAACGAGGTCTCAAGTAAGAAAAATAATTGAACATGATCTTTTTGCTTTTGTTTCTCAAGTGGAACCCAAAAATGTTGAAGAAGCCTTAAAAGATAACTCATGGATTGATGCTATGCATGAGGAACTTGGTCAATTTCAAAGAAATAATGTATGGAGTTTAGTTCCTAGAACCCCTGAAATTTCTATCATAGGAACTAGATGGGTGTTTAGGAATAAACTTAATGAAGAAGGAAAAGTGGTCAGAAATAAAGCAAGACTCGTAGCAAAAGGATATAGTCAAGAATTTGGTGTAGACTTTGAAGAGTCCTTTGCTCCTGTAGCCAGGTTAGAAGCAGTCAGAATTTTATTGGCATATGCATGCTCCCATAAGTTCAAACTCTATCAAATGGATGTTAAAACTGCTTTCTTAAATGGCTATATCAAAGAAGAAGTCTATGTCTCTCAACCACCAGGTTTTGAAAATTCTGAAATGCCTAACCATGTGTATAAATTGCACAAAGCTCTTTATGGTTTGAAACAGGCACCTCGAGCTTGGTATGATAGACTAAGCAATTTTCTGGTAAGCAAAAACTACTCAAGAGGTAAAGTGGACCAAACTCTCTTCACTAAGAAAGTTCGCAATCACATAATTGTTGTACAAGTTTATGTGGACGATATCATATTTGGTTCTACTAACCCTTCACTGTGTGAAGAATTTTCTAAACACATGCACAGTGAATTTGAGATGAGTCTAATGGGGGAGCTTCAATTCTTTCTTGGTTTGCAGGTGAAACAACATGAAGAAGGCTTCTTCATAAATCAAGAAAAATATGTCAAAGAGCTTCTCAAACGATTTCAATTTGAGCAAGCCAAACCAGCCTCCACCCCAATGAGCACAAGCGTCAAATTGGAAAATGATGAGAAAGGTAAACCGGTAGATGCAAAGCACTTCCGAGGTATGATTGGCTCACTCCTTTATCTTACTGCAAGTAGACCGGATATACAATTTAGTGTTTGCCTTTGTGCTAGATATCAATCTAGTCCAAAGGAAAGCCATTTAATTGCAGTCAAGAGAATTTTCCGATATCTCTCAGGCACATACAATTTGGGTTTTTGGTACCCAGCAGGCAGTAGTTTTGATTTGATCTCATATTCTGATGCTGATTATGCTGGATGTAAAATTGACAGAAAAAGCACTAGTGGATATTGCCAATTCCTTGGCGGTTGCATGGTTTCGTGGGCATCCAAGAAGCAACACTCAGTTGCACTCTCCACTGCAGAGGCAGAATATGTCGCTGCAGGAAGTTGTGCAGCTCAAGTGTTGTGGATCAAAAGTCAGTTAGCTGACTATAATGTTGAAATTGGATGCACACCTATCCTATGTGACAACACAAGTGCTATCAACCTTTCAAAAAACCCTGTCCAACACTCAAGGACTAAACACATTGAAATCCGTCATCATTTCTTGAGAGATGAAGTTGCCAATAAAACCTTGGAACTTAATTTCATTCCCACAGAAAAAATAATTGGCTGATATTTTCACCAAACCCTTGTCTGAAGATAGATTCACATCCTTAAGAAGAGAATTGGGTTTGTGTAAAATGCAATGAAACTAACTATCCATATTGGAGTACATGCTCTTTATGTGTGAATGACTATGTGGTATATCAAATGGTGAACTGTGGAAGAACAAGTTCGGCTTGTTTGGAAACTATCATCATGCGTGAGAAATATTCTCCGCCAAGTATCAATAGTCCCATTTCATATAAAGGCCCTGTACTTCACATAGGATTTTTAGTTTCCTTACATTTTATCATGTTAACTCCATGAAACAATGCTTTTCTGTGACCATGTGCTTGTGTATGACTTTCTTTCATGAACATGTTTGTCTTGTATCAAATGCTTGTGTGAATCCTTGCTTAGATGTTGTGTCAACACGTGCACACACTATGGGGGAGTAAGTTAAGGGTAGATGAGTTTATTTTCTTTCATGAGGAAACTCTCCTACATGTTCTTGTTGAACTCTCACTTCCTTGAACTCAATGTGCAATCAATCTAAAACCAGAAAAATCCAACTGTTATATCTGTCGACAGACTCATTCCATCTGTCGACAGGTACACTCAGTTTTGTTCTGACTGAAACTTCAATTCATCAGTCTGTGTGCATCTGTCGACAGACAGATTCCTTCTGTCGACAGATACACACATTCTTCTTTATTGTTCAATTCCTTCTTCATACTTCTCAAGAAAGTGTTCTTTGATTGATTTAAAGGTAAACATTAGTTTGTTTGTGTGCAATATAACCTTTTCATATCCACTTCATGTCAAAGTCGTGAACCAAGTCGAAATGATGTTTGATGCAACACTTGATTGAGGTCTTTTTAGATCATTTTGAACACAATGAGCAAACCAAATGATTTTAAACATCTCCTTTGAATAACTCCCTTGTCGTTAAACATGAATCTAAAATGATTTGAAAAATCAGAAAGCTCTTGAATTTAATGTTCTACATTATAACTTACCTAAAGAAATCTCTTGTACTTGATGAAAAGTAAAAATAAAAAAAAAAGGAGAAAAGCTACCTATTTCTTCGGTTCAGTCAAAAATTTATCTCTCGTTATGGGATGGAGGTAGAGCAATGATGAAAATGACTAAGTAACCGGGGACATGGGCATCACCAATGTCGGTCTTCGAGTCAAAAGGTTGTTTAATTATCTCTATACAATGGCTTGATGGACACTCACATTGAGTAACTGGGGGTATTGGCATCACAAGTGTCTACCTTCACATGAAAAAGTGAAAGTGCTCCTCATTGCCACTCTTTTCCATCTTCGTTGTTTAAAGTTTCTAAAATCATACAGAAATAGAGTGAAGCCTCCGAAAACTTTTTATGTCAAGTCCAATGTGCTTCTTGGGTAAGATATTCTAATGGCCATCTAATTCAAATGTCATCTGACTATCATCTCTATTTAGATGCATGTTTTCTTCAACAGCCTTAATCAAAAGAGTTATTTAATTTTCACTGGCTATTGTGAAATGTGTTCTTCATGATCTAATTAAAGAACTTCTCTGTCTTAATTCAAACTCATTCTAGAATTGTGTCATGTCTTTATCATAATGGATATGCATGTTTATCTTGCACATACACCTATTTTGCCTTAAAACAACAAATGAACACTTGTCCCTTTGAAAAATATTGTCAAAAATCAAATTTTAACCAAAAAGGGGTTATCTGTCGACAGATAGACTGTCATCTGTCGACAGACGACGGCCCAGACCCATTTTTGAAGAAAACCCTCGCGCCGGTTCAACTCCTATTTGTGGGGCCTCTCTTTTAAAACCCTTCTAAACCTATTCTAAGGCATCCCACGACCACTTCTCACCCTTCCCCTCTCATTTCCTCCTCCTCCTCTCTAAACCCCCTCTCTTTCCCCCTTCAGGGCTCCAAATCGCTCCGTCTCCGACGATCCTGCTGCTCCTCGTCTGGGATCCCTCCACTCTCCCTTCACACACCATTCTCACCCTTCTTCCTGAGATGGCACCCAAATCAAAGCTTCTCGCTCGCCGTCGTCGCGCTCCGACGGACGCCGGAGAAAGTTCCAGGGCTCCTTCCGAACGTCGCAGCAAACATCGCGAGGATCGGTTGCCGGAACTCATCGTTCCTCAAGGTCTCCGTCTTATCCGAGCCACCGGCACCTTCAAGAAAATTGTCCAATCCCGGTATGTGGACTTCGAGTCCTTAGCACCGATGTTCCCCTCACTCCTACCCTATTTTGACACTCAAGGGTGGACATCCTTCTTGTACTCTCACTTGCAATACTCACCAACTTCCGTCACAGAGTTCTTCAATAACCTAGGGCTTTCCGATCAGGGAGATCTCTACTCTTCGGTGAAAGGCACTCGTTTTCGCCTCACCGCCAATCTCATCTCAACAGCCCTTGAAATTCCAAACTCAGGAGTTGAAATCTTCAACTACACTCCCTCTGCTTCTGAGTACTATGAACTTCTCACGTTGCAACCCTATGACTCCACCAAAGAAATTGCTCGTCTTAATGCCAACTCCTTTCCTCCTTTGATCCGGATGATCCATCACATCTTCACCACCTTGATCGTCCCAAAGGATGGCAGCCGAGAGTTAGTCACTGAGGTCCACAAATCCTTGTTCATATTCTTCCTCAAGTGTCAACAAATCAATCTGCCTGAACTCATGATAAGCCTCATCCGTCGGTGTTTCTCAAACACCAAAAGATCAATGCCATATGCTTGCCCGATCACCTCTCTTCTCATTTTCCTTGGCATTCCTATCCCTGCAAGTGAGCTCATCTCATTAAAATCCCGAAGTGCTTTTGATCTCACTGCCGCCAACCGAATGGGCTACAAGATTGTAGACGGTATAGTCTCAAGGACTCTCAAAGGAAAGGATCACCAAGGAGCTGAAGAGTCATCCAATGAAGAAGACAATGAAGCTGATGACGCTAATGCAGGCAGTGATGAAGACTCTCAGGATGAGCAAATGCCTGATCAAGCTCAAGAGTTTGCTGATGTACCTGTGCCTGAGGAACAATCCATTCGTGATTACTTGGCACAAATCCATCAAGAAATGATCTCAGGATTTGCTCAGATGACTTCAAGATTTGATCAAGTGGATGCTCGCCTCAACACTCTAGATGACCGGCTTGACCACCTCTACTCCGAGAGAGATGGATCCCGTCACCCTCCTCCTGCTGGACATGACAATGAATAGAGGGTCTCAGGGTCATTAGAGGTCACTAAGAATCTTAGCTGGGAATTAGTCTCACTTGTCTAGTCATCTTTTGCTTGTTCATGTTATTTCCCTTTCTTTTGATTTTATTGAGTCATGTAATGATTGTCAATTGTACTGTGAAATTTCAATGATCAATCAATGAAAACTCAGTTCATGGTTATTTGTCTCCAAATGTGCATGACTTGACCTTTTGTATGTTGTCAAAAAGGGGGAGAACATCAATATATGCATCAATTGAATGTTTTTGTCATCATCAAAAAGGGGGAGATTGTTGGGTTTTCCATATATCATGTTTTTGATGATCACATTAATATCCTTGAACATTGATTTAATGCAAAATTGATGTGCTAACTAACATGAAAAACACCATGAAAGTGATTGAGTTAAACATTGCTAAATCATACAATGTATATCACTAACAATGTATTTGCATGTAGGTGCACAAGCATGAAAGATGGAGCATTGAAGAGGCATTGAAGAGATGAGCAAATATCACAAAAAACTGTTCAAGAGGTGTATCTGTCGACAGATGCAATGTACCTGTCGACAGATTCATACAGTCATTCCAAGACAGAACTCAGGTTTGCATCTCTGAGTGTATCTGTCGACAGATGCAATGAACCTGTCGACAGATTCACACAGTCAACCCAGGACAGAACTCTGTGTTCTATTCCTGAGTGCACCTGTCGACAGATGAAAATTGCCTGTCGACAGATACACTCAGAAATCCAGATGTTCTGAAACCAAGTTCTCAGCCTGAGTCTGCCTGTCGACAGATGCAAGTGCACCTGTCGACAGACGACGGAAACATGAGATTTTGAGTTTCCAAATCCGGCCCCACTTGGGTGTTTCCTTCCTCCACGACCCCCACCTTTACCTAACACTATATAAGCATCCTTTTGGAGCCAAATTCGCAGAGAGCAGCCTCCCATCCAAGAGCCTCCAAGGGACCAAGAGGAAAAGCCCCAAATTGCTGCTCTGCTTCAACCTTCTGCCCAGATCGTCGTGAAATCGCCATCCATGCGAAGTTGAAGCCGGATCGTCATCAATTCAACCTTCTACATCGATCAATCTACATCCAATCGAAGTTTGAAGAGCGTTTGGACGATCCACGAGAAGAATTCCAACTGGATTTGTTCCCCAACTCTAAATTCTTCTCCATTTCATAATTTCCATTCCATCGTGTGTGTGTGGTTGTGCTTCGAGCATCCTTGTGCTTGATTCACGAATTTGTGGTTGTTCTGATCGTGTTTCATCAGACAACGTGTGTGTGGTGAGTTGTGTGTTGAACTCGCTCATAAGCAGTCGTTTCTGCGTGTGTGTGTGGACGGTGGATGTAGGATACACGAGTTGTGTACTCCGAACCACCTTAAATCATCGTGTTCTGTGGTTTGTTCGCGTTTTGCGATAGATGATTGGTAGGCACGGTGTTCATACGCACGTTTGATACCCTGTTCTCAATATATCAACTCAAGCTTTCTTAATCTCAATCAAATTCTAATCAAGTTTTCATTAAGATTGTTGTAGCACCGAAAAGAATCCATCAGTAATTAAAATTTGCGGTAATCTATTCAACCCCCCTTCTAGATTACCATATCGTGTTATTCCGCGTAACCCTTCATCTCCCCCTTAAAAGAGGGTGGAGCCATCCTCTTGAATCGCTCCATGATGGAAGGACCACCATGGTCATGCCCCTGGGGAACTGGAGCTGGAGCCTGAGCCTGCTACAACAAACAACATAAATAACACATATGCAACATAGCATCATAACAATTATATAATTAAATAGAACAAACTACTCTATCTAATCATTTCTAACCTAAGCCTCCAGCTGAGCCTGGAGTGCGGCCTGGGTATGCGCCTGAGTCTGCATGGCCTGCACCAGACCTTGCATGAATACCACATAGTCTACTGGTGGTGGTGGAGGAAGAACAGTAGGTCCCTGTGGTGCTAGGGCCTGCTGCTCACCCCTGTTCTCTCTCCTCTGCTCATCCTCACGAGCAGGAACACCATGCCTACCACGAGAAGCCATAGCCTGCAAGACAATTTAATCACATTTAGAACTAAGTTAATTAATTCCTAACCACTTTCTTATCTATCTTTCATTCATTATTAATCATTTATACACATGTGGACAAATCTATAAAGACTTAGCATATTATGAAGATGATGGCATATATTCATGTACAATCTCAACCTCTCTCTCTGATACCAATCTCTGTAACGACCCTCCTTATAACGGTACGATTACACCAATCCACATCGGCATAAAGAACGTCGTCACAGTGGGACATTGACCCAATGATTACAATAAGCTAAGATGTACACAAATATTGACATAGAACAACGGAAATAAAAAGAACTAAATATCATTCTTATTCCATCATCATCATTAAATATCCATAGTCTGAATAGCATTAAAAAAAAAAGCTAAAGTCCACATAATTACAATTCTAAATCAAATTATATTGTTCAGATGAGATACATTACTTGTTAATTACATACTTATGAAAAGGAAAGTACAATGAAGATATCTCCACACTAAATGCTACTCCTCTTGCTCGGAGTCCCTCCTAACTATCTCCTCGGAAGAAGTGGAGACACCTGCACCTGTACGCCAAAGCAAGAATGAGTCTAAAGACCCAGCAAGCAATCCATATACATCATCCTACGCATATCATATGTACGTGCTAACATTCAATGGAAGTAATTTACACATATAGCATGGTTCATACAATTTAAAACTACTAAGCATGGAACTTATATCATTAGAGACATGCTTTATTTTACTTACAACAATTAAATATAGAACCTATAACATGCTTTCTACACAATTTAATTAACATGTTAAGCAATTCAAAACCCATTCAAATCATATTACAATGCACACAACCTAAACATGGAACTACACATAATGTAAGCATCACACCTAGCATAGATTCTATTTTAACTCTCATGAATTTACGACAATACACATACCATTTACTTGTTGTTTTAACATAAATTAAACATAATTACAATGTTTTACATTTGTTCACATGCTATCACATTCACATACTCATTACACTTTGCACATTTCACAATTCACTTACACTTATGCACATTTTCACATTTAAATGCCATGACACATAGTCCAAACCACCACTAGAAGGACACACATAACACATACTGTTGAACCACTATTTATTACCTTCATATTTTGGTGCTAACAAAATTTTTGATTAGATTGTTTTTATTTTAAGGCGCACTAAAATGCTAAATCGATGTTCATTCAATATACATCGATTTCTATTCAAAAGTGCCACATCGATTTCACTAACAACGATTTCATAAGTTACACAATGATTTGATCGTGTAACGATTCGTTAAGTGAAACATCGATTTTATCGTGCAACGATTTGATAAGTGAGCGCAACGATTTGCCCTCACATCGATTTTCCTTCTATAACAATTCGTTAAGTCTCATAACGATTTGCTCGCATAACGATTTCATAAGTGAGAACAACGATTTGCTCTCATATCGATTTGGTTCTCATAATGATTCGTTAACGCTCATAACAATTTGCTCGCATAACGATTTCATAAGTGAGAACAACGATTTGCTCTCATATCGATTTGGTTCTCATAACGATTTCATAAGTGAGAACAACGATTTGCTCTCACAATGATTTGGTTCTCACAACGATTTGATAAGTGCCATAACGATTTACTTCTCGCATCGATTTGTTAAGATTCATAACGATTTATTAAGTCTTTTAATTATATCGATTTGATAAGTAACTTAAACATCGATTTGCTCTGAAGTGTTTTTGGCGCTTAAATGAAAATTCAAATATCTTCTGACAAAAAGGCTGCATGCATATCTCAGAGTCATGTCAGAAAAAAGATATGAACTGCTATTTTTATCATGATAGCAGAAACACAGTAGCATGCACTGTTATCTTATAAACACTCTTTTATGCTAACACTCTCTTTTATGCTTACAGACCTCGAAGACCACCAGAGTCTGATTAAGACAAATGAAGAGAAGATCAGCAACGTCTAGAAGAGCTCCAACGGATCTCTTCAACGGATCTATTCAAAAGCCTCTCATATAAAAGATGAAGCAAGGCTGAAGAAAAAGAAGAGAGCCTTCCTGAATATCTTTGAAGGAGTGTACAACCAGTGAGGGACCTCATCGCCACATACACTCAAAGGAAAAGAGAGAAAGAGCCTGAGCCCAGAAGAAGTGTTCAAGCATCTGAAGCATTCAAGCCTTCAAGCTTTCTTTTCTCTCTCCATTCTCTCTCTGCACTCATTGTAATTTTTGGGGAGAGTTTTGTGACTGTGAGCTAGTTCTTAAGTGTTCATCTTGTAATAGCTCTCAGTCTGATCTTTCTTTTCTAAGAAAGATATCTGTCCAGCTGTAGGACTGTGTACAGTGTAGAACCTAGCTAGGGGTTTGTGTCTAGCAGAACCGCACTGGGGTTTGTACCAGGAGGTTTGCTTTTGAGCTTGTAAAAGAAGTGGGCTGCCTTCTTACCCGGGAAAGAGAAGAAGACCAGCTGGGGTGCTGGGTGTTGTAATGTCCTTGAGGGGGACTGTACCCTTGGTTAGTGAAATCCCAAGAGGTTGCTTGGGGACTAGACGTAGGACTTCCATGTGGGAAGGGCCGAACCAGGATAAATGTCTTGCCTCATTTGTGTGATTGTTTATTTTCTTCCGCACTACTACTCTTTATCACACTAAACTAACCAAACTTTCAAGTGATAATTTTCTGTCTTAAGTTTCTGTTTCAGAAATCAGAAAAACCTATTCACCCCCCCCCCCTGTAGGTTATCGAGTTGCCAAGCTAGCCGGGCCAACAAGTGGTATCAGAGCGGGTCTCTGATCATTCAAGAAGATCCAACGATCTTAGAGCAAAGATCCATGGCAGCTCAAGGATATGCTGAAGGTCAATCAGTCACCAGACCTCCATTCTTCGATGAGAAGATTACCAATACTGGAAGATGAGAATGGAATGCTTCATTCGAGGCACAGACTTTGATCTGTGGCAGGTAATTGAGGTAGGTGATTATGTTATTATTCCTGTTCCAGGCACTACTGTCATTACAATAGTAGATAAAAGTAAATTATCTTTAAACTTTAAAGCTAAGAACTACTTATGTTGTGCATTATCGAAAAGAGAATTTAGTAGAGTATCTGCATGTAAATCAGTTAAAGAAATATGGGATAAACTGCAGATAACTTATGAAGGAACGGATAAAGTGAAACAAACTAGGATAGACATTCTTGTCTCACAATATGAGCAGTTTAAAATGCTTCCTAACGAAAATATAACTCAAATGTATAATAGATTTTCGAGCATAGTGGTTGGTCTAAGCGCTCTTGGAAAAAATCTCTCTGATGAGAAAACTGTTAGAAAAATACTTAGATCTTTAACTATTTCATGGACCCCTAAGGTCACAGCTATTGAAGAAGGTTCTAACCAAGTTCTCTATTGATAACTTAATAGGTTCCCTCATGGCACATGAAATTAATATGGAGCGACTATCTGAAAGCTCATCAAAGAAAAAATGTACTGATGCTCTTAAAGTTGCAGCTACTCCTTCCACTTCCAATTCTTCTTCTAGTTCCAAAATGCAATTTCTGAAGACAGTGACGTAGATGAAGTACTGTCCAAGCTTCAAAAAATTCTCAAGAAAAAGAAAAATAGATCAAGAAGGATTCAAAAGAAAGAGAGAAAAGAAAAAGAACCAGTCTGCTATGAATGCAGAAAACCTAGACATCTGAGACCAGAATGTCCAAGGCTTAAGAAGACCAGTCAAATCGAGAAACCCAAAAAGTAGCACAAGAAATTTAAAAGAAAAGCCATGGCTGCTGCTTGGGAAAATGAAGAGACTACAAGCTCAGAATCGGAGAAAGAGCAGGTAAGTCTAGCCCTCATGGTAGGACTAAATGAGATGCATTCTAACCCATTTTTTTATTCATGCACTGATTCAGAGTCAGAGTTTGAAGACTTAGAAGAAGTCTTTAATGATCTATATGAAAAACATAAGGGTGTTGTAAAAGAATTAAAAAATATGAAAAACAACACTACTTGCTTGGAAAACACTAATTCTGATCTTAAATTCGAATTGGAGCAACTAGAAAAATAATTAAAAGACAGTAAAGATAATAATTATCTTTTAAATGAAGATTTGAAAAGAAAGAATAATGAGAAGTTAGAGTTAGAAGAAAAATTAAAAACTCTAACTGAAGAAAATCTCTATTTAAAAGAATCAGTTAGAAAATTAACTAGAGGGAAAACATCTTTAGCCCTATGCTTAAAAGGGTCAAAATCTAAAAATAATAAACAAGGGCTTGGATACATACCTCCAAAAAAAGAAAAACAAGCCATAACTCCAGGAAAATATCCTTTGCCAAAATTTGTAAAAGAAACCAAAATGCCTCAGAAAAAGGCCTCTGAAATGAACAAGTCTTATCAAAAGAAAAAGGTTTCTAAAAATTGTGTTCTAAACTGCAAAATAGATTACATTCATTGTTGTTCTCATTGCAATAAATTAGGACACACTGTAAACACCTGCACAACAAAGCACCTAGTATGGATCCCGAAAGGATATTTTCATGCATCTAACAATCAAGGACCCAAAAAGATTTGGGTACCTATTTCTGAATAAGTTGTTTGCAGGGTAGCCTTGGAGCATCAGGATCAAGGATGCTCAAGGCAAGAGTGACTGCCAACTCTTCATCCAAATCTCATCTGAAGAGGGAGTAGTCATAAATATTGAATTCTTTTTAATTGGTACTAACAATGTTTGCAAGTTTACTGTTAAGATGTATGCAGATAAAAATCTTGAAGACTTGACAATCAACAAGTATAAGGTCAAGAGCAACAAGATCTGACTTGCCTCACATTAAGGGGAGTCTCATGCTCAGGGGGAGCCTTCACTAAGGGGATGTTGGATCGAAATAGCAAACAAACAGTCCTAGAGGGGGGGTGAATAGGACTTTCTATCTTTAAAAATTTCTTCTGAAAACACAACACTAAATGGATATGTTAGTACTTAGTGTGATGTGTGTGATTCAAGTGAAAACTAGGCGGAAACAATCACACGAAGAAATGCACAAGGATTTTATCTTGGTTCGGCCCTTCCCACATGGAAGTCCTACATCCAGTCCTCAAGACAACCACTTGAGATTTCCACTAACTGCCAACAAATTGGCCTTCTCTCACCCTTGAGAGGAATTACAAACCCACTTGCTCGCAAGCAAGTCTTCCCTAAATAGGGGAACAATGACTGCCTTTCACAAGGCCTTCCCTTCACAGGAGGGGCAATGCAGAACTACCTTCTGCAGAGATTATAAAGGAAGAAGAATTAAAACACTTGTGTGTTTGCCTTAAATTTGAGCACAAACACACACTGACTTCAGTAGGATTAAAAGATCAAGAAATGAAGCTAAATCCTATCTGAAGCAACAAGGGTGGACTTGAAGAAAAATATGACAATTACAATTCCCACCCAACATAGAACTTCAGAAGAAAATTTTCTGAAGTGGAGCTCTCCGACTGTTGCTAGCAGGAAGGCTTGAGAGAGAGCTTTGAATGATTCGAATGAAGCTTTTCAGAAGAATTGGCTTGAATGCTCTTCTGTGTATCTGGTGTGTATATCTCCGTTTAGTCTTTCTATTGAGCTTCTTTTATAATCCTCAAAATATAGTCGTTTGAAGAAGATAGCCGTTGGAGCTTGGTGACTGTTTGCAATTTAGCCGTTTGAGGAGAGTTTCTGGGATCCTTTGGATCTTGAAGACTTTCTCCAAGAGATCTTGAAACTTGCATCTTCCCAAGGTCTTCAGAAGAGGAGCAGTTGTCTACAGCTAGAAGATAAGCTCTTGTAAAGAAAGACATGCTAAACACATGCTCCAATTAATGCCTGTTACAAGGACAAGACAAAGAGAAACGTATCTCCATACCTCTGTGGTAGGTGGGTCAGTTTTAGGACAAAAGAAAGTATGGAACCTAGTATCTCACAAACCTTTCATAAAAGAAAAGCAGACAGACAGATTATGCTAAAAAGGTAAAGCATGGGTCTGTCAGAGGTAGGTGAGACAGTCAGATGCCATGCGCTGAGATATTCATAAATGCTTTGTGTCTTATGAGTCTAATAAACTAAAGCAAGGACATCAAGACTTATAGAGCTCAGAAAGAGAAAGCATTTAAGACAAGATTTTGCACAGGATGAATATTTTAAATATAATGTGTCATGTCCTGCCAGAAGAAATATAAAAAAATAATATTCTAACGTTTCAGTAAGATATTTATACAACAAACATCTGATAAGGAAATTATGTCTAGGATACTTAAGAATCAAAATAGATTTGATAGTCTTTTATATTTCAAGACATACAGAACTGACAATGAGGTAAAAAGTACAAGTACAAAACTGACAGTGAAGTCGAATGTACAAGAACAGATAATTCGACTTCAGTAAAGAAAAGCTCAAGTGATTCGACTTTAGGAAAAGAACAAAAGTAATTCGACTACAGCAGTCGAATACTGTGTAGTGATTTCTAAGGAATTCGGCTATATGAGTTAGTCGAATAATGAGTAAGGAAACATTCGGCTGTATGAGTCGAATACAGAGTAGGGAAACATTCGGCTGTATAAGTCGAATGTTATGCAATGTATGAGTCAATCGAATATAGAGTAAGGAAACATTCGGCTGTATGAGTCGAATACATAGTAGGGAAACATTCGGATGCATGAGTCGAATACAGAGTAGGGAAACATTCGGCTGTATGAGTCGAATGTTATGCAAAGTTGTGGACTTAGAAGATTTTCAAGACTTTTGACTGAGTTTCTGAAGGAGTTGGATTTTGTAGTCAAAGGCATCAGTCGGATTCAGTAGGCTATAGAAGTAGTCTGTGGCCTTGGAAACTTTGAGTGTTTATGTATTTTATCTGCATAGAATTTTGTGGTATATCTACTTTGAAAAACATATATTTTAAGATTTATCATAGAAAAAACATTGTTAATAAATATTAAGAAAATCTCTAAATTTCTTAGGGATAGTTGCTCAACAATTCTCCTCCTTTTTGTTAATGACAAAAATCTTTAAATAGGTTAGTAAATAAACTTCTTCTATACCTTTTCTCCAATAAACTTTTACTATGCCTTTTCTCCCCCTTTGTGGCATTAACATAAAGGATAGCAAAACACAAGACAATGCAAAGGCAGGAAGAGATATATTTCATTCAAATACAAAGTTCAGGACCTAACTGAATGGGGTAGATACAGGGATTGAGGGATCATAGCTAAAAAAGGTTGGATGAGCTCCCAGAGCTTCATCTCATTCCTGGAAAAAGAATTTTCAAACAAGCTAGAATCAACATTGTAAGTTGGATTGGTGGAGGGTAATTTCTTAACGGATTTGATGTGGCGCCTCCGGTACCATCCAACTTTATTATAATATCTGTCACTGTCTATTCTTAACTTGAGGGGAAAAAACTCTTTAGTTGCAGCCAGATGGAGAAACTCATGGAGAGTGATGTTCCAGTAAAGACCATGTGACACAGCTGTATCTTTGGCTTTATAGTAAATGAGATATCTCTGTGCCCATCTATGACCTATGTGCTTTTTCAAATCCATGAGACTCTTAGAGTGAAATTCATCAGGGGAGAGTTTCATCTTCTGACACTGAGAGTTGTAGGAGGGATAAGCTGCTGCCCATTGCTCAAGAGTGAATCTCTCAGATTCAGCAAAGCTCAACTGAATGTCAAAAAGGTGATGAGAGTTCTTGGACAGTTGAAGAAATATAAACCTTTGGAAGCTCAACTTGGATTTATACTTGATTTTAAATCTAGTGGCAATTCTGATGAATCTATTGACTACAGCTTCAGCAAAGGTTCATCTGTAGGAAACAGCTCCGATGAGGGGAGGATGGAGTCCGGAGGGCAATGCTATTGTCATAGAAGGGACAATTTCCCTTTGACCTCTTAACAGATTTTCATATTGCCCCTTGGATACATCAGGCAAACCCAATTTGAATCTTTCAAAATTAAAAGTCCTCATTTCTGTGTACTTGGCCTGAGATGCCTTGAGATGGGTTGCAAACAGTGCATGGAACCTTAGAGAAAGATGGTGCTCAACAGTCAAGAAATGGTTCCTGGATTGGGATTCTTGAAATTTGGCTGCCTCTCCTGGATAGAGATCAACAAATTCTTTGGGTGTGAGGCAGTGACTTTCTGAGAAATAAGCTGAAGATCTGGAATGGAAAGTTGTGAGGTTTTTAGCAAAACAGGAAGCCAATGTTCAAAAGTGAACCCTGGCATTCCATGGACTTCAAGAAATGCTCTAATGGAAAGATATTCTCTGAACAGGTTCATGTTTTGTTCAGAGTGATAAACAAAAGCATACCAAAATGGTGGAAGTAATAAGGAGGGTTTGTCTCCTAATTTAGGTCCACTAGAAGCTGAAAGCTGGATACTAGGAAGTATCTCAACTAGATGAAGGAGGGTTTTCTTGGAGTCAATTTTGGAAGCAGTGGGAAGAGAAGAAAAGTAGTGTGGGGGTTGAGTGGAGAGATTTAGAGTGATCTCCTTAAGAGGTTTGGCTTGATGTTTCATAGGATAGATAGAGAACTTGACATTGTGATAAAATGGATCTATGGGAATAGCTGCAGGAGGAGGATCCGGAGAAGTGGAGTGTGAAGGCTGTGCAGGAGTTGATGTTGAGGGTGCAGAGGTTTGAGGTGCAACTGGAGTGGGCTCAAGAAGAGGGTTAACAGGTGGAGCAGGTGGAGGATTAGGCCTGGAAGAAGGAAGAGGGAAGACAAGGTCACCTTTTTTTACTAGTCTTCTCTTCACTTTTCTCTTGAAGGTTTGGAGGTTCTGAGAGAACTCAAGGGTTCTCTTGGCCTTGGATTTCTGACCTTCATGCTTGGATCCTTCTACAACTGCTACCACTTCTTCTGGCTGCATCTCAAGTATTGGCTCTTGCTTCTGCACATCTTGAGACTGATAAGCTACTACTGCTAACTGGGCTTCTTGGTCTTGAACTTGCTGCTGCTCAGCAGGCTGCTCATCTTTCTGCTGGGATTCATCCATCCAAGGCTGCTGCTCAGCCTGACTCTCAGATTCTTTTTCAATTTCAACTGGTTGCTCAATAACTGGATCTTCAGGTGCTGGTGCTTGAGGATCTACTTGTTGTTCTTGCTCTTGAGCAGGGATTTCTTCTTCTTGCTGCTGTAAGGAAGCAGGCCCTGATGGCCTAGAAGTGCCCTGTTGGCACACTAACTGAAGCAATAGGTCTTTCATTTGCTTGACCTCATCAGACAAGCTATCAAACTTGACATCAATCAATTCTACTTGCATTTGGAGAACAGAAAGGTTCTCATGCTGACTTCTTACTAAATCCAAAAGAGTATTAAGAGTATTGCTGCTCTCCCCCTGAGACCTTGGCTGGGTCTCAAACTGAGAAGGAGAGAAGTGAGGCTCTCTTTCTTCAAGGATCTGCTCTAAGGGGGTGAAAGCTGGAACATCTTCAGATGCTACTCCTTTGCCTCGAAGATCTCTTAGAACTTCACTGATATTGACTTCAGGAGCATCTTGCACTGGAAGGGAGGAGAAAGCATTGAACTGATCTTCTTGCTCAGGGATCTGAACTGAGGTTTAAGATCTGATTTGAACTGCAGGGGCTTCTAATCTTTCTTCTGATGCTGGAACTTCTTGTGTGAGTAGAGAAACAAGAGGTTCATTAGGAAAAATTTCATGCTCACACTCTGGCACAGAGTCCTTGAACCACAAGTTTTGCTTCTTGCCAACTAAGGAATAGTGACTTCTTCTTAATGTGAAAATGCCAATTTTCTCTTTGGTTCCTACCAACAACTCTCCAGATAGATCTACTGAGAATCTTTTGAAAATGAGAGAGACCAGAGATCCATAGGGAAGGGATTCCTGCAGGTCTTTGGAAGCAATCATTTTCTCTAATATTACTGCTGGCAAATTTACTTGGTGTCTCTAAACTGCCCAAAATAAAATATTTCCATCTCTTGCAGTAATGGAGGAGTGAGTTCCTGCTCTAGGAGTCACAATGTTGGTGATCACTGAGTGGATTAATCTCTTTTCAGTAGACAACTCATTCACTTGAAGTCCCCTTTTGCTGATAGTCCCCAAACTTCCAATAATTCCCTATTTCTGCTTTTCTAAGGGAATGAACTCACTAAGCCTGTGTCCAGAACTTGGACAATCCAACATCTCAACCAACAACTCTTCTGAAATGGTGATCTTTGTACCTTTGACATATCCTACCATAGTATTTTCGGATGAAACTTGTAGAGAGGCATAGAATGATCTAATTGCATTTGCTGCAGAGGGCTCGCTTGGTCCATCCCATAGCATTTATGGTCTCTTCTACCCAAGAAAGGTTTCCACTCAGATGGGAAAACTCAACAGCCTTTCCAGGATAGATTGGTATCTTGGTCAGGCATTGGATTTGATCAGGGGTCAACTGGATAGACTCTGGAACCCTAGATGAAGCCATCTAGAAGATAGAAACAGAAAAGGCTCGGGGAATTATCAAAGGAGAGGGAGAAATACACAGGAGAGATGAAAGAACCTACCTTTCTTCCGGAGAGATGAGGTTCTTGATGGTTCCTGGGAGTCCTTCTCCGGAGAACAGTGAAGGCGCGAAGAGCAGAAGAAGACAGATTTCGAAAGAGTGTTTTCGAAAGGGAGAAGGGGTTTGCTTATATGGAAAGAGAAAAGTAACTGGTCCTAGATTTCAGGATGAACGGTCGGAGTTAAGTGATTTGACTGTTAAGACATGAAAGGACGCATCTTAATGAGGTGTCAGTTACATAATTTTAAGCACCTTTTTACGATTTCTTAGAGAGTCAAATTATGTATCTGACTACATCAGTCGAATGCATTGTTACTTCATCAATCGAATACAACAATAATATATTAGTCGAATGCATGAGTCGAATGTCAGACTTAAAAAAAAAATTAGGATGATTTTTCACAGACAATTCATGCAACAGTACTTTAGCATACAATTTAAGCAGAATTTTGATTTGGTAATTTTAATCAGGGTTGCACATACCTATTTCTCTTCTAATAGATGTGAATCTATCCTCAGGAAGAGGTTTTGTAAAAATATCTACAAGTTGATTTTCTATAGAAACAAATTCAAGTGAAATATTTCCATTACTTACATGGTCCCTGATGAAGTGATGTCTAACCTCAATATGCTTCGTTCTTGAGTGCTGGATTGGATTCTTGGTCAAATTTATTGCACTTGTGTTGTCACAAAGTATTGGAATATCTTGGAGCTGATGACCATAGTCTTCCAATTGATGCTTGATCTATAAGAGTTGAGTACAGCAACTTCCAGCTGCAATGTATTCAGCTTCTGTGGTGGATAAAACTACAGAGTTTTGCTTCCTGGAAGACCAAGATATCAAGCACCCTGTAAGAATTTGACAAGTGCCACTGGTGCTTTTCCTATCTAATTTGCATCCAGCATAGTCAACATCACTATAACCAATTAACTTGAAATCTGAGCATCTGGGATACCATGGACCTAAATTACTGGAATTTATTAGATATCCAAAAATTCTTTTAACTGCATGAACATGTGATTCTTTTGGATCAGCTTGGAATCTTTCACAAAGACAAACACTGAACATTATATCTGGTCTACTTGCAGTGAGATAGAGTAGTGATCCTATCATTCCTCTATAGAGCTTCTGATCTACCTTTTTACCAAGAGGATCACTATCTAACTTAATGCCTGAGCTCATGGGTGTTCCTAAAGGCTTACACTTGTCAAAACCATACTTAGAAAGTAAATCTGAAATATATTTGGTTTGACAAATGTGAGTTCCTTCCTTGGTCTGCTTGATTTGCAACCCAAGAAAATAATTCAGCTCACCCATCATACTCATTTCAAATTCACTTTGCATTAAATTTTCAAAGAATTTGCAGAGTGGTTCATTAGTAGAACCAAAGATAATATTATCAACATAAATTTGTACAATTAAGATTCCATCTGAAAATTTCTTTATAAATAAAGTGCTATCTACTTTACCTCTTACAAAGTCATGTGATATAAGATAGGCACTTAATCTTTCATACCAAGCTCTTGGAGCTTGTTTCAGACCATACAGTGCTTTCTTTAAACGGAAAACATGATTGGGATACTTAGTATCTTCAAAACCAGGTGGTTGCTCAACATACACTTCCTCTTTAATAAAACCATTCAGAAAAGCACTTTTAACATCCATCTGAAATAAATTAATATTAAGAGAATAAGCATATGCTAATAAAATTCTAATTGCCTCTAATCTAGCTACTGGAGCATAGGTTTCATCAAAATCTATACCTTCCTCTTGGGAGTATCCTTGAGCCACAAGTCTGGCTTTGTTCCTAGTAATTACCCCTGATTCATCCATCTTGTTTCTGAAAACCCATATGGTTCCAATAATTGGATGGTCAGTAGGTCTAGGCACAAGAGTCCAAACCTCACTGCGTTGGAACTGATTAAGTTTCTCTTACATAGCAAGGATCCAAGATTCATCTCCCAGAGCATCATTGATTGTCTTAGGCTCTATTTGAGAAACTAAAGCAGAAAAGTCACAAGGAATTTGCATACCTCTTGTTCTTACTCTATCTTGAGGATCACCTATAATATTTTCTCTTGGATGATCTCGGTGATACCTTGTGTTTCTAGGTAGCTCTTCTTGTGGTTCTTCTAGTTGTTGAAGATCTTCTAATGGGGGATCTTCTATTTCTTCATCTTTACCTTCTTCTTCAAGAGAGGTCTTCTCTAAATCCCTGCAAAGATCATCAACACATTCTTCTTCTTCTTCTATCCTTTTGATAGAAGGGTTAGTTTCATCAAATAGTATATGCACAGATTGTTCTATGGTTAATGTTCTTCTATTGAACACTTTATAACCTCTAGGTTTTGGAATATATCCTAACAGGAAACCTTCATCACTCTTAGCATCTAATTTTCCTAAATTGTCCTTACCATTATTTAAAATAAAACACTTACAGCCAAAAGGTCTGAGATGACTGATGTTGGGCTTCTTTCCTTTGTATAGTTCATAAGGAGTATTCTTTAGAATAGGTCTGATCATGCATCTGTTGATAATGTAGCAGGTTGTATTAACTGCTTCTGCCCAGAAATATTTTGGTAAATTATACTCATTCAGCATTGTTCTGGCCATATCCAGCAGTGTCCTATTCTTTCTTTCTGCTACTCCATTCTGTTGAGGTGTTCTAGGTGCTGAAAAATTGTGTTCAATTCCATTTTCTTCATAGAATTCCATAAATTCTTCATTCTTGAATTCACCTCCATGATCAGATCTAATGCTTGTAATCTGAAATTTCTTATTTTTCTGAACTATCTTACTGAATTTCAGAAATGCTTGAAATGCTTCAGATTTTGCTTCTAGAAAAGATACCCACGTGTACCTTGAGTAGTCATCAACTAATACATAGCCATAGATTTTTCCTCCAAGACTAACTGTCCTCATAGGTCCAAACATATCCATGTGAATTAATTCCAAAGGCTTGGAAGTTGTAACAATTGTCTTGGACTGAAATGAAGTCTTGGTCTGTTTTCCTTTTGCACAAGCTGAGCATACTCCATATTTCTTGATTTTCATTCTAGGAAGACCTTCAACCAGATCATGCTTTATTAATTTCTTGATCACTGAGGTGCTTGCATGACGTAGCCTTCTGTGCCACAACTCAGACTCTTCACTTTTAGTTGTTTCAAGACACAAATTTACTTCTCTTAATTCTGTTAACTGTAGAGTGTACAGATTCTTTACCCTTTGAGCTTCAAAAACTATCTTGTTATCTTTCTGGATGATACACTTATCATTCTGAAAATTCACTGTATGCCCTTTGTCACATAGTTGATTAATGCTAATTAAGTTATGCTTTAGTCCTTCTACATACATAACATCTTCAATCAGATTCTTTTCCTTAGTACCAACTGTTCCACATCCTAGTACTTTTCATTTTCCATTGTCACCATAAGTTACTTGACCAACTTCACTTCTAAATGTTGTAAATAGCTTTCTATCTCATGTCATGTGCCCTTAAGCATCCACTATCCAGATACCATTTGGATGCCCTCAGCCGACCCTGCAAACAAAGCTAAACTGTAACTTTTGGTACCCAAATTTTCTTGGGTCCTTGATGGTTAGTTTTAGGAATCCATCTCAAGTGCCTAGTGGTACATGTGCTAACAGTGTGTCCTAATTGGTTACAATGAGTACAACACAGATAAAAAGAATTTCTCTTATGTGTATTATTGCTAAATTTCTATTTTTGTTTGTAAACATGCTGGTTTACCTTTTTAGGATTTTTTATTTCTTTTTCTGCTACAAACATAGGAGTTGGATATACTTGAGGTCGAATAATTTCTTCTTCGTTTGGTGGAGGTGTATACCATAATCCATACTTCTTCTTTCTTGACCTAGCTCCTTTGATTCTAACAAATAATGAGGTTTTGCAGTTGGAAATTTTCTCAGTAGTGGCTTTTAGATAATTGTTTTCTTCTTGCAATTTTTCTGCATCTTTAAGTTCCTTAAGATTTGATTCAATTTCCAAGATTTTTCTATTTTTATTTTTTAAGTCTTCACACAGTAATTCATTAGTTCTTTTTATTTCACTTGAACTTTTGTTTAATCTTTCTGTTTCATTTTTAAGAAAGGTGTTAGCTTTTTCTTGGTTTAGTAGATTTAGTTTAACTATTTTTTTTTGTTTTACTACTGTCTTATATTTTTCATAAAGTTCATTGAAGGCATCTTCAAGGCTATCAGAATCGGATTCAAAACATGAAGTAAAGGAGGTTTCTGAGTTTACCTGCTCTAGTCCTGCCATGAGGGCTAGATTTGCCTTCTCTTCTTCTTCGGATTCTGAGCTGGAGGATTCTGAACTGGTTCCTTCTTCATTGTCCCATGTTGCCGCCATTGCCTTCTTTTTGAACTTTCTGAATTTCTTTTCCTTGCCTTTCTTTTTGTCGAATTTTTCTGCTTGATCCTTCTTCTTAAGCTTGGGACATTCTGACTTGTAGTGTCATGGCTGATTGCATTCATAGCAAGTAGGTTCTTTCTTCTTTTCTTTCTTGAAGAACCTCTTCGACCCAAACTTCTTTTTCTTTGCCAGAATTCTCTGCAGCTTTCTTGAGAGCATTGCCTCATCATCACTGTCATCTGATTTTTCTTTGGAATCTTTAAATGAGGAGGAATCAGCAATCTTCAAAGCATTTGACATTTTCTTTTTCGAAGAATTTTTAGAGAATCTTTCCATATTAATTTCATGAGCCATAAGGGATCCTATTAATTTATCAATAGATAATTGGGTTAAGTCATGGGCTTCCTCTATGGCTGTAACTTTAGGGGTCCATACATTTGTTAGAGATCTTAGGATTTTTCTAACTGTTTCTTCATTAGTTAGGACTTTTCCCAAGGAACTTAGTCCGACAATTATGTTTGAAAATATGTTATACATTTGAGTTATATTTTCATTAGGAAGCATTTTGAATTGTTCATATTGGGATACAAGTATATCTATTCTTGTTTGTTTAACCTTATATGTACCTTCATAGGTTACTTGAAGTTTCTCCCACATTTCTTTAGTTGTTTTACATGCTGAAAGTCTATTAAATTCTCTTTTAGACAAAGCACAGCAAAGATAATTTTTTGCCTTGTAATTTAAAGACATATTTCTTTTGTCTGCAATGGAAAGACCAGAGGAAGAAGCTTCACCAACGATTTGAAAGTCACCTTGTTCTATTACCTGCCATAAATCGAAGTCAGTACCTCTGATGAAGCACTCCATTTTCATCGTCCAGTATTGGTAATCTTCACCATCAAAGAATGGTGGCCTTGTGATAGATTGACCTTCATAGTTGTGAGCTTCGGATGCCATTTCTTCTCAAATCTCTTAGATTCTTCTGAGAAGAACTCGCTCTGATACCACTTGTTGGATCGAAATGGCAAACAAACAGTCCTAGAGGGGGGGTGAATAGGACTTTCTATCTTTAAAATTTTCTTCTGAAAACACAATACTAAATGGATATGTTAGTACTTAGTGTGATGTGTGTGATTCAAGTGAAAACTAGGCGGAAACAATCACACAAAGAAATGCACAAGGATTTTATCCTGGTTCGGCCCTTCCCACATGGAAGTCCTACATCCAGTCCTCAAGCCAACCACTTGAGATTTCCACTAACTGCCAACAAATTGGTCTTCTCTCACCCTTGAGAGGAATTACAAACCCACTTGCTCCCAAGCAAGTCTTCCCTAAACAGGGGAACAATGACTGCCTTTCACAAGGCCTTCCCTTCACAGGAGGGGCAATGCAGAACTATCTTCTGCAGAGATTATAAAGGAAGAAGAATTAAAACACTTGTGTGTTTGCCTCAAATCTGAGCACAAGCACACACTGACTTCAGTAGGATTAAAAGATCAAGAAATGAAGCTAAATCCTATCTGAAGCAACAAGGGTGGACTTGAAGAAAAATATGACAATTACAATTCCCACCCAACACAGAACATCAGAAGAAAATTTTCTAAAGTGGAGCTCTCTGACTGTTGCTAGCAGGAAGGCTTGAGAGAGAGCTTTGAATGATTCGAATGAAGCTTTTCAGAAGAATTGGCTTGAATGCACTTCTATGTATCTGGTGTGTATATCTCCATTTTAGTCGTTCTATTGAGCTTCTTTTATAATCCTCAAAATATAGCTGTTTGAAGAAGATAGCCGTTGGAGCTTGGTGACTGTTTGCAATTTAGCCGTTTGAGGAGAGTTTCTGGGATCCTTTGGATCTTGAAGACTTTGTCCAGGAGATCTTGAAACTTGCATCTTCCCAAGGTCTTCAGAAGAGGAGCAGTTGTCTACAGCTAGAAGATAAGCTCTTGTAAAGAAAGACATGCTAAACACATGCTCCAATTAATGCCTGTTACAAGGACAAGACAAAGAGAAATGTATCTCCATACCTCTGTGGTAGGTGGGTCAGTTTTAGGACAAAAGAAAATATGGAACCTAGTATCTCACAAACCTTTCATAAAAGAAAAGCAGACAGACAGATTATGCTAAAAAGGTGAAAAATGGGTCTGTCAGAGGTAGGTGAGACAGTCAGATGCCATGCGCTGAGATATTCATAAATGCTTTGTGTCTTATGAGTCTAATAAACTGAAGCAAGGACATCAAGACTTATAGAGCTCAGAAAGAGAAAGCATTTAAGATAAGATTTTGCACATGATGAATATTTTAAATATAATGTATCATGTCCTGTCAGAAGAATACATAAAAAAATAATATTCTGACGTTTTAGTAAGATATTTATACAACAAACATCTTATAAGGAAATTATGTCTAGGATACTTAAGAATCAAAATAGATTTGATAGTCTTTTATATTTCAAGACATACATAACTGATAATGAGGAAAAAGTACAAGTACAAAGCTGACAGTGAAGTCGAATGTACAAGAACAGATAATTCGACTTCAGTAAAGAAAAGCTCAAGTGATTCGACTTCAGGAAAAGAACAAAAGTAATTCGACTACAGCAGTCGAATACTGTGTAGTGATTTCTAAGGAATTCGGTTGTATGAGTTAGTCGAATAATGAGTAAGGAAACATTCGGCTGTATGAGTCGAATACAGAGTAGGGAAACATTCAGCTGTATGAGTCAAATGTTATGCAATGTATGAGTCAGTCGAATATAGAGTAAGGAAACATTCGGTTGTATGAGTCGAATACAGAGTAGGGAAACATTCGGCTGTATGAGTCGAATACAGAGTAGGGAAACATTCGGCTCTATGAGTCGAATGTTATGCAAAGTTGTGGACTTAGAAGATTTTCAAGACTTTTGACTGAGTTTCTGAAGGAGTCGGATTTTGCAGTCAAAGGCATCAGTCAGATTCAGTAGGCTATAGAAGTAGTCTGTGGCCTTAGAAACTTTGAGTGTTCATGTATTTTATCTGTATAGAATTTTGTGGTATATCTACTTTGAAAAACATATATTTAAAGATTTGTCATAGCAAAAACATTGTTAATAAATATTAAGAAAATCTCTAAATTTCTTAGGGGTAGTTGCTCAACAGGGGAGTTATTCATTGAATATCTATTATTGTTGAACCCCTCAATGGTAAGAAATTTTCTCAAAGGGGAGAGAATGCATGGTAAGATCCTTCCTCTTTGGTTAGTGACAAAAAGGGAGAAAATTTGTATATTCTATAAATTTTTTGCATTTTCTATGCTTCATATATTTGTGTCAGAAAATTCACATAAATTTTGTCATCACCAAAAAGGGGGAGATTGTTGAACCACTCTTTATTACCTTCATATTTTGGTGCTAACAAAATTTATGATTAGATTGTTTTTATTTTAAGGCGCACTAAAATGCTAAATCGATGTTCATTCAATATACATCGATTTCTATTCAAAAGTACCACATCGATTTCACTAACAACGATTTCATAAGTTACACAATGATTTGATCGTGTAACGATTCGTTAAGTGAAACATCGATTTTATCGTGCAACGATTTGATAAGTGAGCACAACGATTTGCCCTTACATCGATTTGCCTTCTATAACGATTCGTTAAGGCTCATAACGATTTGCTCGCATAACGATTTCATAAGTGAGAACAACGATTTGCTCTCATATCGATTTGGTTCTCATAACGATTCGTTAAGGCTCATAACGATTTGCTCGCATAACAATTTCATAAGTGAGAACAACGATTTGCTCTCATATCGATTTGGTTCTCATAACAATTTCATAAGTGAGAACAACGATTTGCTCTCACAATGATTTGGTTCTCACAACGATTCGATAAATACCATAACGATTTGCTTCTCGCATCGATTTGTTAAGATTCATAACGATTTGTTAAGTCTTATAAGTATAACGATTTGATAAGTAACTTAAACATCGATTTGCTCTGAAGTGTTTTTAGCGCTTAAATGAAAATTCAAATATCTTCTGACAAAAAGGCTGCATGCATATCTCAGAGTCGTGTCAGAAAAAAGATATGAACTGCTATTTTTATCATGATAGCAGAAACACAATAGCATGCACTGTTATCTTATAAACACTCTTTTATGCTAACACTCTCTTCTATACTTACAGACCTCGAAGACCACCAGAGTCTGATTAAGACAAATGAAGAGAAGATCAGCAACGTCTAGAAGAGCTCCAACGGATCTCTTCAACGGATCTATTCAAAAGCCTCTCATATAAAAGATGAAGCAAGGCTGAAGAAAAAGAAGAGAGTCTTCCTGAATATCTTTGAAGGAGTGTACAACCAGTAAGGGACATCATCGCCACATACACTCAAAGGAAAAGAGAGAAAGAGCCTGAGCCCAGAAGAAGTGTTCAAGCATCTGAAGCATTCAAGCCTTCAAGCTTTCTTTTCTCTCTTCATTCTCTCTCTGTGCTCATTGTAATTTTTGGGGAGAATTTTGTGACTGTGAGCTAGTTCTTAAGTGTTCATCTTGTAATAGCTCTCGGTCTGATCTTTCTTTTCTAAGAAAGATTTCTGTCTAGTTGTAGGACTGTATACAATGTAGAACCTAGCTAGGGATTTGTGTCTAGCAGAACTGCACTGGAGTTTGTACCAGGAGGTTTGCTTCTGAGCCTGTAAAAGAAGTGGGCTGCCTTCTTACCCGGGAAAGAGAAGAAGACCAGCTGGGGTGCTGGGTGTTGTAGTGTCCTTGAGGGGGACTATACCCTTGGTTAGTGAAATCCCAAGAGGTTGCTTGAGGGCTGGACATAAGACTTCCATGTGAGAAGGGCCGAACCAGGATAAATTCTTTGCCTCATTTGTGTGATTGTTTATTTGCTTCCGCACTGCTACTCTTTATCACACTAAACTAACCAAACTTTCAAGTGATAATTTTCTGTCTTAAGTTTATGTTTCATAAATCAGAAAAACCTATTCACCCCCCCCCCCTCTAGGTTATCGAGCTGCCAAGCTAGCCGGGCCAACACATACACTTATCCATCATCTAGACAATGCAGTAATGGATGTTGGTTAATTGTGCAGAACCGGGAGAAGCACTCTCCACCCTAACCAGTGGTACTTGTCCACCTCCAGGATTTCATCCTATTTGCCCATAGGATTTCACACACTATGAACATTCCCGTAGGGACTTTACTACGGTAGAGTTCCACAGCTCTCTATGGTAGCAGTGTCACTAATGGCACATTTTTAAACACATTTCACTTAAATTACCCATTTACTTACTTGGTTCACATGCACAAATCATTTTATACTCATGCACTTAAACACACACACATGGGTTCTCATTTACTGATTTCAACCTTACTATTCCAATTGACAAATATTCATAACAAAGATCTAATCATGCTGAAATTTACTGAATCACACCAAATCACATTAAACATGATCACATGGTCATTTTCCTGTATTAAATTACAAATAGTACTTACTGTTGTCCAAACAATATAAAATTTTTACCACCGACTACTCACAGGTTAATCATCACATATACAAATTTCAGATTTTTCGGAAACATATACAATTTATGATAATTAAACGAGCATTCTGTAGATTTATCAAGAAACTTAATTAAACATGTTTTACAGTATTACAGTTGTATTTAGCAGTTCCAGAACCTGTATTCAGCAATCATATATTTACATAAAAATTCTAACATTTTAACATGCACAATATATTTCATTTGGAATTTAAAACAGGAAAATTCATGCTCATTGTTCTATTTCCAGAATTCTAATAATTTACACAGTAAACAGTAATTCGCCTAAATCTCATGACATGACCTATCATATGTATATAATCCACAAAATTTTTCTAAAACTCTAATTGAACACGGATCTATGTAAACAGTAATTAATAAGGCTAAATCATGCTCAATGTTTCATTTCAGAAATTCCAGTAATTAGTACAATGCACGAAAATTCAACACAATCCCATGACATGTTCTACTGGTTATACTTGTCGACAAAAAATTTTTACAGCATATACTTATGTTTAGAAATCCGGAATTTAGGTCACAACATCAAAACATGTATTCTGTCAAAACTGATAAACTTGGCGGCACATAGGCTGCCGCCAACATGAGTTAACGGCACCAGATGTGGCCGCCAACCTTGGATCTTAACAGCACTAGATGCTGCCGTTAAGTTCTTGTTTGTGCAAACACAGACTGAACGCAAAAAACTAATGAAAAGAGGGTTCCAAGACACGAGGGAAAATCTATAAAATTCCTAGGACCTACTAGACATGGGTAGGGGCGAAGTGTACAGGTTACTTGCCTCTTAGAAATTTTCTAAAAGAAATTATTTGCCAACGATGCTCTCCTCGGCCAGTGCCAAGAAGTGCTCCAATCTCCCCTCGATTCGGCTCTGTGTTGATGTAGATTGCACACCGGTGTCAGGGAAGCCTTCCTCTATGTTCAAAGAGTCTCCCGATCGATGAAGATCGTCAGGAAACGCACCAAGTCACCCGATCCAAAGCCTCAAAGTTCAGGTTTCGCACTGGTTTCTAGGGTTTTTGACCAAAGAGCCAAAAGGACCTAACTGCGCCCTAGACAAGGTATTTTATAGGCTAAAGGGATTAGGGATGCGTTTAGAAGGGTATCTAACCGTTGGGCGGAAGTTTCCTAAACATGGGCCGAAGAAAATCGCGGGTGTTTCCGGATCTGAAACCATAGAAATCTGGGGAAATAGACGTCCACATACCTGGCCGCCTACCAGGAGTTAACGTCCATCGATCTGGACGCTGACTACCCTTTAACGTCAATTCATGTTGACACCAATTGGTCTTTCGGCCAGAACACAGAATTGCAGAAAACCTTACTTACACTATGTACATACATGCAAATAATAATGTATAATTTAAATACTAGCTATACAATGTAAATACAAACATCATATACATAACAAAAATATATATACATATGTACAACAATACTCAAATAATATGTACATAAATATTTACATGCATATACATGGCACTATACACAAGTATCGAATCAATACATGGCAAAAATAAAAGGACAAAATTCGAGGGCCTTACAAGAGCTCACTTAGTTGGTCCGATCCGGGTCCCATGGAGTTTGGAGTGTCGTGGTGCGGGCCAACTAGTCCGTTCTCATTGCCTCGCCTTATGTGGTTCTGGAGCCGTGTCGAGAGGACAGGTGTGGGACCGTAGTCCGGCCAAACTACGGCTTGTGGTTGTGTATCGTCCACGCATCTCACTCCGACGGGAGGGGAGACCTGGACTTGTGGTCGAGCGGTAAGACGCCAGTGTGCGCACCTGACTACCGACTAGTAGAGGTTGGTCTGTAGCTAGTGTTCTTGTTCAAACGAGGGTTTTTGGTCTGAGTGTGCAGCCTGGTAGCGTCCACCGAGTGCTTTTACCGAGTTGGGACTATACGTTGTTGTGCCGTGTTGGCGGTACTCGCGAACCTGTGTATTTTCCGTTTATTTATTTCAGTACTCGCATAGTTGCCACTCTGTTACTTTACCTGCTTAGTTGGTAGTTTTGTTCAGTTAATTTATCGCCACATTTTTGCTTGTACAGTTAGTTACTTTCTTCCCCTTGATGTTCTCCTGCCTAGTTAGCTGCACTGTTCATGTTTCTGCTGTTCGAACCGGTGAGCAGTTGCGTTCCTTACTGGGCTTTGTTCGTGAAGCTCATTCCCCTTACTTCCTTCCAGGTTTGAGTTCACGGTAGCCAGTGCTTGTGTTCAGACGGTCTGAGTTGTGTCGCTTGTGGTCAGCAACGTTAGAAATGGTCAGTATTTTCTTTTTGCACTTGAATTATTATCTGGGACATTGTGTATATTCTTTCTTCCATTGTTGTATTTCTTTAAATTGTTTAGCTATTGTAACTTGTTATATATCTCACTAGACATATTTCTAACGCTTCCAGATCTTCGGATCCATAGGTGGCGGTCCAAGGGTCGAGTATTTAGAGAGTTCTGGGTATCAGATTTTTGGGTCGTTACAATAATAGATCTACTTGACATAAAATTAAATTGATTTTTTAGTAAGTAGTTATATATTGCATTCGATTCTCAATTACTCTTTCTCAAAATTTCACAGTGTGATTCATAATCTTAATTTTATGATACTTTTACAGCCATGAATATCCATCTTATTTTTATAGAAAAAATTTATAACATTTTTTCTTAATTCTTCTTATATTCTTCGTTCCTTCAATTTTTTTCAAAAATGTAGTTAACTAGTGAATATCAATCTCTCTTAAATCTTTCCACACTTCAATAAACATGTCATCTAAGGGCTTACCTAATTTTATTTTTCTTAAAATATGATATGTATATCGATCTAGTATCTTTTCATTCGATCTAATTTATATGAAAATTATAGAAATAAAAAATAAATGATACTCGCGGCTGAGACGACCGTACTAACCGAACGTACCGCCCAACCATGCCTTAACGCAGTCGCCACCGGTGCCCAGAGGCGCGTGCTTAGCAGATTCCCTCTCGTCACGTCGCGGACGTGTCGCCACCTCCCACCCGCACGCCCGGAGAAACGAACAAAGGAGCCGAGTCCTCCTCTTAAGCTTCCATGCGTACGCACGAACTCGGCCAGCGGTCGGTCTAACCCCTGTTTCAGGCGTTCCCCTCTTCCGACCCTCTCCTTCCCACGTCGTCGGCCACGTTAACTCCGCTAGCTATAACCTATAAATAGCACGCGCGCGCGCGCAAAGCGTTCCTCCTTCCCCCTCCCCTCCCCCCATGGCCCCATCCCCGGGCCACTCTACTATATATGCCCATCATCTCGTCAGGGGCCTCTCCAGCTCCCTCTTCCTCCTCCTGTGTCCCCTCCTGGTTCTGCTGTAGCCTCACACAATCTCCAATGACTGGCGTCGGTTCCCTCTCCGCCGAGGCGGCCGAGAAGCTCTCGAAGCTCCAGGCTGCTGTCGCTGGCCTCGGCCAGATCAGGTCAGCGAGCTCCTGCCTTCTGTTGCGTGACATTTGCTTCATCTTTTGCTTTGTCTTCTGGTTGCATGATCTCAGATCCGGCCATGGTTTCGCGATGTCTTGCAGTGACAACGAGAAATCTGGGTTCATCAGCCTCGTCTCCCGATACCTGAGGTAGATTCGGGTCCCTCGTTGGACGTCTCTTCTTGCGGTTCCTGTTCTTTCACCGGTCTCGTACAGTGACCCAGTTTTTCCTGTCTCCCTTTCTTCTGTTGTTTTTTGTCACTTTTTCTAGTGGAGAAGCACAGCACATTGAGTGGAGCAAGATCCAGACTCCGACGGACGAAGTGCTGGTGCCGTATGATAGCTTGGCGGGTCCTGCGGAAGGTACGGTCATGCTTTTCCAGCATACGTAGTATATGTTTTGAGTGCGGATCCTCTCGCAACGGGGGAGGAGGGGACTCAGTAAGTCACCAACCCGAGCAGGACGCGTGGCCCGTCCCTCCTCCCCACTTCCATCCCTCCTCCCCACTGCCATTTAACCGGTCACCCGGTTGTCGCCCCCCCCCCCCCCCACCGTCTCCTCTCCTGGCCAGTTAACACATGCCTTGTTTTTTTTTTCTTCTTAGTTTAAGATTTTTATTTTAAAATCCGATTGTGAAATTCGTTATTTTTTATTTTATAGTTTTTTCTTAAATATAAAAATAAATATCATTAAAAATATAATATTAATGTCGGTCGGATTCGGGACTGTAACATCCTGAAAAATTTTAATAGTTGAAAAATATGAATAATATAGTTATTAGACCTCATTATTATTATGTGATTGAAATAATTAATATCTGAAATTAATTGATACTAATAAACGTTACCTTAATGCCGTACAGAGAAATGTGCGCTCCGATAAGACGATACCTAAAAACTGTAACGAAAATAAAATTCGAGAACACCATAATTTTTAAAACAATATGATGACATCAGAAATGTAAATATCGAGATTGTTGACGTACGGATTTCGAAATAAGTCGATGCAACTATTTTCCGGACGATTTTTCACCCAGTGCAAAACAAACTCTAAAAATTAAACTAAAATCACCATAATCTATAAAACCATTACATTAGCCTATTGCTGCAATTTTAACACAAATGTATATCATTTGAATGTGTTTTTAATAGGATCTTTGGGCCAATTAATTTTTAAGCTATTTACGGGAACCATTTTAACCAATTGATTTTTTCCCTTAGTTTTAAATTTTTATTTTAAAATCGGATTGTGAAAGATGTCATTTTTTATTTTATAGTTTTTTTAAATATAAAAACAAATATCATTAAAAATATAATATTAATGTCTATCCAGTTTGGGACTGTAACGTCCCGAAAAATTTTAATAGTTGAAAATTATGAATAATATGGTTATTAGACCTCATTATTACTATGAGATTGAAATAATTAATATTTGGAATTAATTGATATTAATAAACGTTATCTTAGTGCCGTACAGAAAGATGTGCGCTCCGACAGGGTGACACCGAAAAATTGTAACAAAAATAAAATCTGAGAACACCATAATTTTCAGAAAAAATTGGTGACATTAGAAATATAAATATCTGAATTTGTTGACGTACAGATTTCGAAATTAAGTCGATACAACTATTTTACGGATAATTTTTCACCTAGTGCTTATGGTTGCATTCAGATGCATATGGTTGCGTTCACGTGCATATGGTTGCATTCACATGCATATGGTTGCATTCATGTGCTTATGGTTGCATTCAGGTGTATATGGTTGCATTCAGGTGCTTATGGTTGCATTCATGTGTATATGGTTGCATTCAGGTGCTTATGGTTGCATTCAGGTGCATATGGTTGCATTCAGGTGCTTATGATTGCATTCAGATGCTTATGGTTGCATTCAGGTGTATATGGTTGCATTCAGGTGCTTATGGTCGCATTCAGGTGTATATGGTTGCATTCAGGTGCATATGGTTGCATTCAGGTGCTTATGGTTGCATTCAGGTGTATATGGTTGCATTCAGGAGCATATGGTTGCATTCAGGTGCATATGGTTGCATTCAAGTGTATATGGTTACATTCAAGTGTATATGGTTGCATTCAGGTGCTTATGGTTGCATTCAGGTGCATATGGTTGCATTCAGGTGCTTATGGTTGCATTCAGATGCTTATGGTTGCATTCAGGTGTATATGGTTGCATTCAGGTGCTTATGGTCGCATTCAGGTGTATATGGTTGCATTCAGGTGCATATGGTTGCATTCAAGTGCTTATGGTTTCATTCTGTGAAAGTCGGTCGACCGACATCTAGAAGTCGGTTGACCGACCTACCCAGTGCACGTGAACGTAACTATAAGCACCTGAATACAACCATAAGCACCTGAATGCAACCATATACACCTGAATGTTACCATAAGCACCTGAATGCAACCATATACACCTGAATGCAACCATATACACCTGAATGCAACCATAAGCACCTGAATGCAACCATATGCTCCTGAATGCAACCATATACACCTGAATGCAACCATAAGCATCTGAATGCAACCATATGCACCTGAATGCAACCATATACACCTGAATGCGACCATAAGCACCTGAATGCAACCATATACACCAGAATGCAACCATAAGCATCTGAACACAACCATAAGCACCTGAATGCAACCATATGCACCTGAATGCAACCATAAGCACCTGAATGCAACCATATACACCTGAATGCAACCATAAGCACCTGAATGCAACCATATACACCTGAATGCAACCATAAGCACCTGAATGCAACCACATACACATGAATGCAACCATAAGCACCTGAATGCAACCATATGCACCCGAATGCAACCATATACACATGAATGCAACCATAAGCACCTGAATGCAACCATATACACTTGAATGCAACCATATGCACTTGAATGCAACCATAAGCACATGAATGCAACCATATGCACTTGAATGCAACCATATGCATGTGAATGCAACCATATGCACGTGAACGCAACCATATGCACCTGAATGCAACCATAAGCACTAGGTGAAAAATTATCCGTAAAATAGTTGTATCGACTTAATTTCGAAATCTGTACGTCAACAAATCCAGATATTTATATTTCTAATGTCACCAATTTTTTCTGAAAATTATGGTGTTCTCAGATTTTATTTTCATTACAATTTTTCGGTGTCACCCTGTCGGAGCGCACATCTTTCTGTATGGCACTAAGATAATGTTTATTAATATCAATTAATTCTAGATATTAATTATTTCAATCCCATAGTAATAATGAGGTCTAATAACCATATTATTCATAATTTTTAACTATTAAAATTTTTCGGGACGTTACAGTCCCGAACTGGATAGACATTAATATTATATTTTTAATGATATTTGTTTTTATATTTAAAAAAAACTATAAAATAAAAAATGACATCTTTCACAATCTGATTTTAAAATAAAAATTTAAAACTAAGGGAAAAAATCAATTGGTTAAAATGTTTCCCGTAAATAGCTTAAAAATTAATTGGCCCAAAGATCCTATTAAAAACACATTCAAATGATATACATTTGTGTTAAAATTGCAGCCATAGGCTAATGTAATGGTTTTATAGATTATGGTGATTTTAGTTTAATTTTTAGAGTTTGTTTTGCACTGGGTGAAAAATCGTCCGGAAAATAGTTGCATCGACTTAATTTCGAAATCCTACGTCAACAATCTCGATATTTACATTTCTGATGTCACCATATTGTTTTAAAAATTATGGTGTTCTCGAATTTTATTTTCGTTACAGTTTTTAGGTGTCGTCTTATCGGAGCGCACATCTCTCTGTACGGCATTAAGATAACGTTTATTAGTATCAATTAATTTCAGTTATTAATTATTTCAATCACATAATAATAATGAGGTCTAATAACTATATTATTCATATTTTTCAACTATTAAAATTTTTCAGGATGTTACAGTCCCGAATCCGACAGACATTAATATTATATTTTTAATGATATTTATTTTTATATTTAAGAAAAAACTATAAAATAAAAAATAACGAATTTCACAATCGGATTTTAAAATAAAAATCTTAAACTAAGAAAAAAAAAAACAAGGCATGTGTGTAACTGGCCAGGAGAGGAGACGGTGTGGGGGGGGGGGGGGGGGGCGACAACCGGGTGACCGGTTAAAGGGCAGTGGGGAGGAGGGATGGAAGTGGGGAGGAGGGACGGGCCACGCGTCCTGCTCGGGTTGGTGACTTACCGAGTCCCCTCCTCCCCCGTTGCGAGAGGATCCGCACTCGTTTTGTTTTTGGTCATGGGGAGGGCGGGTCGGTGATTTGCTTCTTTTGACGAGCGTGCGCTTGGCTTAAATCCGTTCAGATATTGAAACAACTAAGAAACTCCTCGACAAGCTCGTTGTGCTAAAGCTCAATGGAGGTTTGGGGACGACGATGGGCTGCACCGGTCCAAAGTGAGATATATTTCATATCCTCTCGCAAAATTTTAGATTCTGCCGCTGTGCAATTTGAAGTCCTAAATGTTTTAGTATAGGCATGCAAGTTGATCTTTACAAACTTCCGAAGCAAAAAACATGAGATATGGACCAAAAGGCCAAGGGATAAAGAAATATCCTCCGTTTCACCTTTTGATAGCAGCCCAAAGTGAATTACTTGAGAGATCTTTTGTTTAGGGGAAATTTAATCTGATAGCTTTATTTTTTGTTCTAATTATATGGTTTTATTGTTGCCATTAACGTATGCTCTGGGCGAGGGATGGTTTAAAGCATTCTAACTTATTTAACTTTGAGGAACGTGTTTCCTTAGATAGGAAATTTGGAAAGTGAAACTTTGTGCTTTTTGTATGTTTTTCTACCTATTAATTTGTCTTAAAGAGAAGACCGCAAGGAAGAACATGAAGGATTCGGTTAGTAGGACGCACGAATGGATTCTAGGTGGCAGCTTCTTATTTAAGAACTTGGATTTGAGTCTTTCCAAATAATCAAGTTCCTGGGCAAAATGGCAAATGGCTAGCATATTGTTAGTCATTTACTCCTATAAAATGTCATGACAAGAAAGATAATAACTTTTTAAGTTTGAAAAACAATGTTTCTTTCTAAGAGAAGCTGATGAAATATGCTTACTCTGTTTGTGCATGTATGATCTACTGCAGGTCTGTTATTGAAGTTCGAAATGGCTTGACATTTCTCGACTTGATTGTTATGCAGATTGAGGTAAATGGCGTATTTACGTCAGTATTACTCTTACTTATTTATATGAATCTTATTTCTGCGATTATTTACTGGATTGATGGTGTTTTACTCTGTTTTGCAGTCACTTAATGTCAAATATGGGTGTAATGTTCCACTTCTTCTGATGAACTCGTTCAATACACATGATGATACTCTGAAGGTAAGTTTCTTTATCATCATTAGTTTCCAAGGATTTTGTCATAGTAAATAGATATCTCGACCCACCCTTGTTCCATGCTAACATATCACAATCTTACTTTTGAAGATTGTGGAGAAATATGGTAACTCAAAGATCCAGATACATAACTTTAATCAGGTGAAGTTCTACCACTTTCCGTATCTAGAAGACATCTATAATATTTTTATCATATTATGAAAGGTTCTATTCTCTAAACTTCAGAGCCAATACCCTCGTTTGGTTGTTGATGATTTCATGCCACTACCAAGCAAAGGGAAGACAGAGAAAGATGGATGGTAGGTTCTTCATATGACACATCGACACGTTTTTTTTGTCTGATAAAAATTATACCTAGGACTTCCATTCACAATAATCAACAGATGTGCTGCATTAACCTTGTTTGTCATTTTATTGATGTTTTTTTTCTGCAATTCCCAAGGTATCCTCCTGGTCACGGTGATGTCTTCTCTGCCTTGATGAACAGTGGCAAACTTGATGCCTTTTTGTCACAGGTTCTTATTGCAACTTGACTTATGCTGCTTCTTATCTCTTAGTGTCAATGGTAGATATAGATTACCCTTCTTTTTCCTCAGGGCAAGGAGTATGTCTTTGTCGCCAACTCTGACAACTTGGGTGCAATTGTTGATATGAGTATCCTGTCCTTCTGACTAAATTTCTTCTATTTGTGGTTCTTCCGTATTGCGTAACTTTCACCTGCATTAATGTGATAATTATGCAATTGTTGATTCACTCGCCATGGATACACCTTGACTGAGATAAATAGAAATACTTAATCACTTAATCAAAACCCAGAATGAGTACTGCATGGAGGTATAAATTCTATACCTTAGATGAATTGTCTATACCTCAGACAACGCATCTTCTAACACCATTTTCTTTTAGGTCACTCCTAAAACCTTGGCGGATGTTAAAGGTGGTACACTGATTTCATATGAAGGAAGGGTTCAGGTATGTGGCGGTTAATCCCTTCGCATCCTTGCATCTTAAAATCTTAGAATCAAATCCGCATCTTTAAGAGAAAAGAAAGAAGAGAGTTGATTACTAGAGCGACGTTTAGTAATATTTGCAAACTTTAATCACCGTTGACTAGAGAAGGGTTGTTCTAATCCAGTATTGATGGGTTGACTCAAATACAATAGCTATATGAGTCATTTTAAAAGGCAGATAGCATCAGATAACCTCTTAACCTTGTGATTTACTTCAAGGGAAAATAGCTACAAAACTCTCAAAAGTGGTTCTTTTCATTAAGAGCTTAGGATACCATACTTGTTCAGCCCAGGTACATGGATTTTTTAGAAGCTTACACTTCTCTATGCGACAGTTGGAAGTGGGCTTAAAGAGTTAGGTGGTGTTGATAACACTTAAATCTTATTTGTCATCTATTCTCTAAATCTGAAATTTAAAAAGAACTTAATATATATCAGACATAACTTAAGAGGTGTTTGATAACCAACTTAAACAACATCTGAATTGTAGCATGGTTAGTTAAGATGTTACACTTCTAATAGATAGGTTTTGGGTTCAAAACTTATAATGGCTAATTTTTTTAAAAAAAATTGAGTAATCAGAATCTAGCCACTGGCGGTTGCCGTATTTAGGCTCTGGCTACCGGTGGTCACCAGATTCTGGCGACGGCTGCTGCTGGCGGTCGCCGGAATCCGGCCTCTGGCTGTCACCGGATTCCGGCCGCCGGCGGTCACTGGGTTCCGGCACCGGCCGCCGCTGTCACCGATCCGACAAGAGTCGCCGACGACGGTCTAAAAAAAAGTGATTATTCTTGGCTTAAAAGTTAAGTGGTTTTTCAGATTTAAGTGATTAATTTAGGCATTATTTCAGATATTTTATCAAACAGTGAAATCTAAAAATTAAGTATTTTAGACTTTAGATGTTGATTAAGTGTTATCAAACAAGGCCAGTCAATGCTGCTTTATAAAGCTTGCAGCCTTGCACTGTGGCTTACTCAGCGTCTATGCCTCTCCTTGTCACAGAACTGTGGTATTCCTTTAATTAACTTGACTTCTTGACCAGTGCATAGTTTGGACCCGAACACCTCCCCATGTGATTATCAAAAGTTTATAAAATGATTGTGCACATGGAGTACTCATTTACCATAAATTGTTGCTGAATATGTGTCTTACATTGGAAAGAAGCGTGTTTCCTTTTATTTATCAAATTCTTGCTTTAAGTGACACTGCCATTCTTCATTCAAATGCAGCTCCTGGAAATTGCACAAGTTCCTGATGAACATGTAAGTAATGCCTGTTTCCTGTGTTCTTTGCTTGTTTACTCTTAATAGAACCAGGAAACTTGCCTGTTGTGTAACCAAAGAGTCAGTACATAAAACTTCAATTCATAACTCATGCCTAATGAGTTTTCCTCTCTATCCAGGTCAATGAATTCAAGTCAATCGAAAAATTCAAGATCTTCAATACCAACAACTTGTATGTAATCTTGACATTGCAAGTTCAATGTCATCATACTTGAAACTTTGCTGATCCTATTTGTGCAGGTGGTTGAACCTGAAGGCTGTTAAGCGCCTTGTTGATGCTCAAGCACTTAAGATGGAGATAATTCCTAACCTGAAGGTTTACTTTATGTTTCTGGATTGGCATTCAATTTCATATGGCACACCCCTGCTAAAAAAGCACCATTTGTTATTTTCAGGAAGTAGATGGTGTGAAAGTTGTTCAGCTAGAAACAGCAGTTGGGGCAGCGATTCGTGTAAGTATGATAATGGAAGCTACTTTCACTAGAATTTCCATTTATTGATTTTTTTCCTCTACTCATTCTTTTTATTGCCTGCTCTTTCTTCCAGTTTTTTGATAATGCTATTGGGGTCAATGTCCCCCGATCCCGATTTCTTCCTGTGAAGGCAACATCAGATTTGCTTCTTGTCCAGGTTTGGAGAAAGGACTTTGTTACTTACCTCAGTGACTGAAGTACTATATATTTCTTCTTTAACTATATCATCTGGCTTGCAGTCGGACCTTTACACGTTGGCTGATGGCTTTGTCACAAGGAACAACATGAGAGCTAATCCAGCAAATCCTAGTATTGAATTAGGACCTGAATTCAAGAAGGTAGGATTTTTTCCCCATTACACTTCCATTCTTGGTCATGTATGCCTTTTAAGCTTGTACTGACCATAGTTGCCTCATTCCAGGTGGCCACCTTTCTCAGCCGCTTCAAGTCCATTCCCAGCATCATTGAGCTTGATAGCTTAAAGGTTGCCGGTGATGTATCCTTTGGTGCTGGCATAGTACTGAAGGTATCGACTTTGTTAATGCATTTATTATTATGGTTTCAAATATTTCATGTGTTTTTGTTGTCTACGTTTCTTTCTCTTTCTTCTACTGGAGTTTGCCAATTTGTAGAACTGTTAACTTAAATTTTATTTTCTGTCTTGGGATGCTATTTTCAAGAGAATTATTGAGGAAACATAAAAGAAGCAGCAATATCAAAGTAGATGGTGCTTAATACTGCCAAAATCTAGTGAAAATGGTGTCATGTTCACTTGACTGCTTGTTGATGACTAGCTCTTTCTACAATGTTCAATTGTTGTGCAGATTCATGCTCATGATTTAATGCTTATAATTTATGAGTTTCCAGCTATCATTCGGAATTCTGGATGGCACTCTTTTAAGTCTTATCAAATCATTACTGCAAGTTAGATCCACTTTTTTCATGTTTGTGCTTTCTATTAAGTCCTCATCAAGGATGTTAGTATCGGTTTCAGCCGGGTCCGAAACCGATATGGTTTCGGTTTAATTTCGGCCTGTTTCAGGCATCTCAGGCGGCTTTAAGAGTGGCCAGTTTCAGAAAAATTGATTAAGATATCATTTTTAATGGTTTCGGATTTGCTAGTATTTTGGTCGTGTTCGGATCGGTCTCGGCTGAAACCGTTACATTTCGGCCGAAATATGTCAGTAAACGTATCGGTTTCAGCCAATACTAACACCTATGGTCCTCATAGGTGCTAAACGTGGCTATAATGCACTGTCAGTAATTTAAGATTCTGTACAATAAATATAGATATGTCGCTTGAGGTGATCTCTGTGTTGGTATATATCAAAATATCACAACTTCGCATGAACTTCAAAAGTTAACCATCTAATGGTTACACCTAGTTGCAGATAACATCATGGAAATGTTTCTCTGTAATGCATTTATGTGGACCATGCCGTAGCTGTTTCAATGGAGAAATTTTATGCAAGCATCAATTGCTTGACTGACCAATCTGGTTTTCTATTTACTTCTTGATTAAAATCAGATGAAAATAACCCATGGTTTCAGAAACCGTTTGAATGGGATTGGCCAGCTCAGAATGAGATCTTAAGACCCTGATGAAGAGCATCTCACATCGTTGTGTCTGCAGGCTCAGCTAGCACCGCTAGTGGTGACAATCTAGACTCAGATTGTAGATAGACTAACATCCACCTGAACGGCCTTAAATCAAGCATTGCTTTGTACACTCTCTGTCGACATACTTGTCATTTTATGTCACTTGATTTAGTTCTGAGAATGAGTCAGCTTTTTGCCTGTGTCCCCTTCCATATATTACAATGAACCATAAGATCCTATTATAGACAATTTTACGATTCGTAATAACATGTTGATTAATGTGTGGCATTTTACGCTTTAGTGTACATATATTTTTCTTTCTTTTTGCCATCTTTCAAGCGCCAGCGATTCTCATGGATTCTTCCATTGCCATGCATTACAGTCTTTTGACATCATATTTTTTCAACAGGGCAAAGTGGTCGTCAGTGCAAATCCTGGAGAGAAATTGGAGATCCCCGACGGGGCTGTCCTTGAGAACAAGGTGAAGACGATAAGCTCACGCTATCTCGTTAGAAACACTTTTGTTCATAGATCAATCAACTCTTCCTTGGTTGGTTTGTGCAGGAAGTCCATGGCCCTGCGGATATCTGAGCACCCATCCATTTTCTCGTCAACCTTGTTTCGTTAGCATACCCTTGATCTATCGTATCGGGTGTGTGATCTTTTTGCAGGGTCCTCAAATAAAGAGCTTGATCCCATCATATGTAGATGTATGGATGTACCATCCAATTTTGATATAATTGTGGATGTCATCTTTGTGTTGATAAATTTGTGGACGAACCAAGTGTTAATTCTTTGAGTCAAATTCGATGCGTCCAATACCTCCTCCTCTTTCAGATGGATTTAAAAGCAATTAATGGTGAACTTGTTCTTTTGACAATGGGGAGTTCTTTTCGTAGAAACCATCCTTATAAGGAAAATTACAGACATGCCATTATTATTAAATATTGTCCAATAAATATGAAATGTTGCGGATACGCCATTATAGTTAGAGAAAGACTTTGTGCACTTTTGAAAAGTGCACAAGTGCAAGACACATGAGCAAAAAATCTATGTGGCACCATCCACATGGGTTGGCAGCCCATGTGGCACCAAAAAAGTTGGTGTCATATGGGCTGTTTGTTCATGTATCTTACACTTGTGCACTTTTCAAAAGAGCACAAAGTCTTTCTCTTATAGTTAACTTCTGTGGAGGGAAAACAAACATTCTGCTGAAGTTCCCTTGTTAATGCTAATTTAATAATTTTTTGACGAAAATACTATTGCCAGAGTTAGTCTAACCCATGGTCGGGGTTAGTCTACCCCAGGTGTTAAGGTGTTTAACTAAAGAGAAATATTTTAAGCAATAAGCATTTCTATTAACTTAAAGGCAAAGAAGACCATGTTTTCTCATAAGTTAGTCTAACCCATAGTTAAATAGATGTGGAGTGATTCCACATAATGGTTGTGGCATTTCTGCAAATGTTTCACATTTATGAATGATATTTTTTATAATATTTTAACAACAATAACATATTTGCCATTTTACTTGTAAGAACCCTTGACATGCTCTTTGCGTTAGATTTGACGTTCTCTTTGTATTAGATTTGTGGTTTCCCATTGTGCATCCAAAAAATATCCCCTTAACCATCTTATGCAGAACTCATTAATAAATCACACACGCCTATCTAATGAAATTCTAGAGTAAAACTGACAAGTCAGCTGAAGAGTCTTCTACAGCTCAAAGAGATGGTGGAAGCTAATAGGAATCTTGCACTATGGACCCGTATACTATCCATAACTAGTTAGGTCTAACCATCTAGGTATCTGGAGAGGGGAAATCTCGCTGCCCGTTAGATCCAAGCTCATTAGGGCCAACAGATGCAACTCAAAAGGAAGATGGCCCAAGCTAATTAAGACCGTCTAGAGATAACTAGACATTAAGTATGGCTAAAAGATGAAGCGCTATAGAGTCTCATAACTCCACCTCCCGAGCAAAAACACCTCAAGTTCGGACAAAGAACTCGAGAAAGGCATTTTAAAACACATGAATAGCTCCTAAACAACATGCACAAAAAACGTAAAAATTTGGGGACCTCATGACAAGGCTTGATAGTGGGTAAAGAGCCCATTATTGGAAAGCTGACCCTCCTGAACGAATCAGACTCGGTAAAGAGAGGCTCAGCCTTGGAGAGCCCCAAACTTGATAAAATCGATGATATAATATGTCTCAAACTAATTATAACGTCAACAAACATCCAAAAGATAAAAAGGACGAAAGGGGGATAGAGTCGGGTGTTCTTCCCATGATTACCCTAATGTATTAAATCAAGTGCCATGCCTTTGAGAAGACTTCCCCCAAAGAGCATCATGTCCCTCCATACGTAAGGTCTAGCCCAAAAAAGAGACACCACATTTTGGGAGGACCAGCCAATGCCCTCCATGACTTGACTATATCTATCCACCTACCACGCGTGGAGCAATAGAAAAGTTGACACCTATTTAACCACGTATGGCTCCTCCAATGAATGGTAGTACTTTGGAGCACTTCTATCATTATTAAGCACTTATATTGATGGAGAACGATCTTAAGTTGTCCCCTCTTCTCCTGTCAACACCACTGACTTAAACATTGGAGGGTGATTCCCCATGACACATTTTTGATCTCCTAATATTTAGTCTCCTCTGTGCAGATCTATTTTGGACATGCTCATTTCAATCTCCACCGTCCGAGGCTATCTAATGATCTGTGATAAAACTCAAGATCAGTCTGTAATCACAGGGTTGTGCACCCCTCGAAACACAAAGCACGTTTTAAAATCAACTTAAAAGCATGGAAATATGGAGGGTGTGATCGCCACCTAGATAGTTGCTAAAATAGAGAAATAAACAGGCTAACTACACTAGGAAAAGGAAGGAGAACGAGGACCTGACCTTTGTCGCGACGGGGAAGCCCGCCGCGATGGAGCTGATGTCGCGACGCCCAAACAGGGCGCGTTAGCGTTGTCGTGACGCCCTCCTAGGCCACGTTCTCTGTAGTGCGGGAGATGGATGAGTGGACCTTCTTCCTATCCTCCGGCCGGCCAAGGGACAAGAACTCCTCGTTAACTGATGCTTATGTACCTGCCAAGACAAAGAAAACAACGAAAATAACCCTGTTAGACCATATTTAAGTGTAATAACTATTCAAAAATAAAGTAAAGAAGGGGAGCATAGAGGGAACGAACCTGAGGTGGTTTTTAAACCCCTTGGGTAGTAGGAAAACGTGGGAAGGAAAGTAAAAATGTGTTCTTATCTAAGAAAGCAAATAACATGCATGAAAGGAGAAATGAAGAAGGAAGGGAAGAAGGGGCCCCAATAAGGGCGACTCCCTAGCTGTTGATGGTGTTCTCAGTTGATGTAAAAGCTCCTGGAGTCGCCTCCTTCACCTCCAAGCTCCATGGATGAGGAAAAGTGCATGGCTTGATGAAGGAGATAAGTGGAAATGGAGTGAAATAAGAGAGAGCCATGGGTTAAGTCCAAGGTCTGACAAAAATTTGGCAGCACTTCGTGGCAAAAAGGGGCTCCTCCTCTCCTCTGAAGGAGAGGCCTTGCTTATATAAGGGAAGATAGAGAATATCCCGTCCATAGGAGATAATGGCTAAAAATAAGATGATAAATGCATGTAAATCTGCATGGGAGAGTCCTAGGGAGGTTTCCAAGGGTCCTGGAACCTCAAACCGCGCTTAGGGGGGTTGGGAGGTTGCATGGGATGAAGATAAGGCCAATGGAGGATAAATAGGAGGTGGTTGCGGAGGCCAGTGTACGCAGCTGTAGTCGCGACGGATCGTCGGGGCGCGACAGGATGAACACGATGGCCATGGGGGTCGCGACTCTAAAGTCACGTGCATGGATATGCATGGGCTGTCGCGACGGCCATGGGGGGCGCAACAAGGCTAACGCGGCGCCCCGACCCGTCACGTTAAGGAAAATCGAATATTCTCAAAATATGGATCAATTATAAAGGAGAATAATGGGCAATGGGGCTTGTGGACTCTTTTAAAAGAATAATGGACGGGATATCATGAAAATTGGGCTTTTAATGGGCTCAAAGCAAGGCTAATGATGGGCTCAAGGTGAGTGACCAACTTGGGGCTCATTAAGATAACAAGAAATGTGGTTCTACCTGTAGGCCAGAATTGGGTATCTACATATTGCCCCTCCTTGGCTTCCACTTTGCAAGTGAGCGAAGCGGAAGTGTAGCGGAGGTGTCATGAAATGGCGACGAAGTGGAAATGACGCGGAATGGACTGAAAAGTGGGAGCCAAGGTAAAGAGAGACTCGATCTAACTAACAAGCAATCAGAATCATCTTGAAAGCCCCGAGCTAGTTGCTCAAGCAGAATGCAAGGAAAACACAAGTCTGGATGAGAAGGAAGGAAGAAAAGAACGATCAACCCCTCGATTGAGAGGTACCCTAGCCAATTGGCCTGCAGGTTTCATTTTGGAGGGACATGTGTATGCCAGGCAGGTAACTCATGACTCTGTCCTGGGAGTGGTTCGCAACCAAAATGGATCAAAAGGAACAAGGATCAAAACCATATAGGAAATCTAGACAGGGAAATTCTTGACAGACTGGAAAGAACAACTCGCTCGGAGGCAGACCTTCCAATTCGGAGTGGAATAAAATCTCTTGTTTTGAATATGAGGAATGGTTGGGCACTCAACAAGGGCTCACCATTAGCCAGCGATGAGTCGTGAAAGCTCAAAGTCCTACATGATGCATGCTGGGCTAAAGGAAAAGAAATCATTAAATCAAATGCAAAGGAAAGAAGAAAATAGAAAATATATTAAGGATAATATTGTTAAGCTGAATAAGAATGGGTCAAGAGACTACCTGCAACCGCAGTGTAGGCCTGAATCCATTGTTCTCAAATTTATCTAACCCAACGGCCTATCCAGCGATTAGCAACGTGCACCTAGATCATCACTATTTTTGGTAAAGGGGAACTCAGATCCCAGAGCACATTGAGAACCAGCTGGTCCTTGAAATGATATAATAAGTAAAGTATCATATAGTAATGTAAGGGAGTAGGGATAGAGCTATTTACCTGACCTACCTGTGATGTTCCATTTTTTTCTTCTGATTTTCTGATTTTTATGTTTTTCCAATTTTCTATTTTTTTTCTGATGAATAATCAAAACAATAACCATAATAACAAAGAAAATATATACACAACAATAACACAAACAAACTATGCATAGACATAAGGAAACACCTAATTAGCACAAAGCACACAAACACAATGCTCCTGATCAATTGATTGGGGGGCTTGATTAGGTCGGTGGATGTCGCGACCAATGAAGAGGTCGCCTTACAATAGCGACGAGGAAAGGGGGCGCGCCAAGGTCGCGGCATACCCAACAGTCGCGACATGAAGACGACGTACAGGGGTGTCACGATTCTTCCCGGGGATTTCAAAATGCAGAACCCCCCTTTCTCCCCCCTTTTATGCGTTCAACGTGCGAAAGCTTCTTTGAGCTCCGGCGATCGACCCCTTTGCTCTGATCTCCTCCTTCTCTACACACTCCCTTTCTCACTTACTCCCTCACTCTCCCTCTTTGCTCACTCTCTTCTCTTCCTCTCTCCCTTTCTTCAGTGGCGATGGAAGGAGGTGATAGTGGCGACAGTGGAAAGGGGAAGCGGCCAGCGGCAAGGAGGAGTTCCCGGCGACGGGAGGTGGTGCCTCCAGTGAAGGAGGAGATCCTGGAGGTCGACATGGTGGAGGAGGAAACGCCAGCGGTCGACTTGGAGGCGGCGACAATGGCGCGGGAGCAAGCAATGAAAAAGGTATGTACTCAAAGCCCTAATCTGTGATTTGATGTTGTGTGTGGGATGGGGAAGCCCCAAAGAGGGCCAATGTAGGGCGTGATGCCCAGAGAAACAGCCGCTGAACAAGGGAAGCGTCGGTCGGTCTGCGTCTGAGAACGCGACAGCTCGCCCCGTCGCGACACCAGCTGTCGTGACGGGGTTAGAGGCCGCGACATTGTCGCGATGCCAAAGTCGTTGCTACAAGGTCACGGTTACCAGGCTGTTCGCGACACTCGCACAGGGGCATTGCGACAAGGTCGCGGCCCATCCGGCCGACGCGACCTCAGCCGAGAGATCAACACAAGCATGATTAAATTGACCAATTGACTGATTTGTGCTTGCAGGGGGAAATGAGGGCCCGGGTTTCCTGGATATTAGTTTTAGCAGTGTATTTGGCATTCCCTTGGTTCCAGAGAGACAAGTTAGATGAGATGGGATTTGGGGAGGTGCTTAGGATGGAGAGAATGAGGGCCGACGCTCCCCTCACTCAGGCCTTGCGCAGCAGGTGGGACGCAGAGGTGACTGCCTTTGTGCTTCCATGGGGGCATATGATCCTTAGCCTAGAGGATGTGAGCAGGATCACCGGCCTAAGAGTGCATGGGCAGCTAGTGAGCGGGTACACCTACCCATGCTACAGGGAGTTAGCTCATAGACTGCTGGGCTTGACTGTAGGATAGAGGTCTTCCCATCTTTCCAGGGTTGAGCTGCAGGAGAGCCTAGGGCTATTCCAGACTGGGAGGGAGGTGGCTGAGACGGTGGATGAGCAGCTGCAGCGACTGACGAGGGGGTGCAAGGAGGTGCTAGCCGATGAGCCAGGAGCCCAGGCAGACCTGGACCTACGTCGCTTCCTCATCTTCTTCCTTGGCAGACTCTTGTTTGCTACGAGGGGCGACCCGGTCCATTGCCGGTTCTTGCCACTTCTAGAGGACCTGGGCCAGGTGGAGAGCTATGCGTGGGGAGCGACGTTCCTAGCGCACCAGTTCGACAGTATGGGCTCCTCCGATCGGCGGACCTTGATCAGTGGATTCTACCCTTTCCTTTAGGTACTCTTCTTTTCTTGCCCCTTTACTTAAACTGCCTTTTGATGTTATAATTGTGATATGATAGTGCCTTCATGTTTCTTGCAGGTCTGGGCTTACCTTCACCTTCCTGGCATGAGGAGGGGGACTTTGGAGCGACTGGGCCTCGTGCCCCTAGCTCGACATTGGGTGCCGTGCCGAGACACGCACCCTCTGGAGGACCAGCTGGCATCCCTTCAAGATGCAATCGATCTCTACCCTCAGCTAGATGTAAGTGTTCTAACCTTCTCTATTAGCTCAATTGGATTTGAATTGAATATTGATCAGCTATGCTTTGATGTGCAGGTGGTGTGGCAGCCATATCTAGAGGAGGTGGACGAGGGACAGCCCTGGTTGGAGCCAGCCCGCCCCTACTTCGGTAGGACGATGTGGATTCATGCTCTCAACCTGGTGCTACCTCTCCACTTGTATCTGACTAGAGGTCCCTCAGCCTCCGTCAAAGTACAGTGGAGTTCCCTAGCCGAGGCCGGACCCCTAGGCCTGGCCGGAGCTTCCGGGGACTTCACGACACCACTGATTGGCACGTGTGGGCCCGGGAGTAGATCGATGACTGGGAGCACAGAGGCAGGCGAGTCATGTCCGACGCTGTGTCCGATGACGCTTACCTGCAGGTATTCGCCTTGAAGTATGGGGCGAAGGTCTACAAGGGCGTGAGGCGACAGGTAAATCTCCAAACTCAGACTCTATGAATTGTTCTTTATTGTATTGAGCTGACAGATCTGGATGAATTGCAGGTAGACGTGACTGGGGAGATTGCCTCACTTCAGGCCCTGCTGCATTCGGAAGTACAGGACCGGGAGGTAGCTCGGAGAGAGGTAGAGCAGTTGGATAGTACTTACTCAGTCTTCAGTAACTTATCAATTTCTTTCAGTTGACTGAGAAACTGACAAGTGTTGCATGTGCAGCGTGCGGAGCTAGCAGGTGTGAAGAGGGCACAGGCCGGTGCATCCTCATCTAGGGCAGTAGCAGAGGGCTCCCAGTCTGATCTAGAGGACCGGCTGGTGAGTGCATTGGGGAGGGTCGAGGAGGCACAGGCCGAGCTGACAGAGAGAGTAAGTATGGCAGTAATTTGATCTGAATTTGACTTATGCTTGGTACTGACTTGATTTGCCACAGGTGACCGAGCTGAGGACTGCCACTGACCGGGCAACCCAGTTGCAGGAGCAGTTGATGCGGCGACAACGTCGGCTGTCGAGCGGCGCCTCCAGACAGAGATGGTAGTAGCAAAGAGGGACCGGCTGCGCACGCAGGTAGAGGAGCTGATGAGGGAGTTGGCACTGCTGCGCACGCAGATCAGGCAGAGTTGTCTCGCCTACGCACCGAGCTGGTCATGTAGTAGTCCCTGGCCCAGGAGCTTCGGGGCATAGTGACAGACATAGGTCAGACCCGGAGCAGAAGCATGAGCAGGACTGGAGTGAGTGGAGCGAGTGGCGCTTTGGTCAGGCAGTTTTTGGCCGGTTCCTCCAGTCGGCGGAAGAACGAGGAGGAGGCACTTAGCCGGAGAGACTAGCGCTAGGAGTGGTAGGGGTGGGGGTGAGATGCTACCCCCGCCTGAGAGACATAAGGGATCCGGGGAGAGTGGCGGCGGACAGTGAGGAGCTTGTGAGCCACCTCCCCCTTATCTTTGTACATGATGCTTTTATTAGTGGATCTTTTTTATGTTCAGTGCCAATGTTTGTGATTATTGGAATGAATTGTAATTGACATGAGTGTGACATGAGATCCAAAAGAGAGAGAAAGGAAGTTGAGTACATTGTTGTGTTGCTCATCTTCATTTTTTTGTTGTTATTTTTTTGTTTTTGATTTTTTTTTAATTTTGAATAATACCTAAAGCCAACATAGCCTTTCCTAAGAAACACATGAAATGGAAGGTACTCACACTTGCTATTACAGCACTAAAGCAAGATCAAACTACTGGCAAGGGGTCCCCATTCATTCCCCTTTCATTAAAGACCACCAAAAGATTGGATGTGCATTAGGGAGGTGGCATCCTATAGTTGGTTACCCCTAACTTGCAGTGCCGCTATAAAGGCCATATCCGGGAGACGTTCGAGCCTTATAGGAAGAAAGGGAAGAAAGTCTGAGGATAAGTCTCGTGCAAGTTTTAAAAGACAAGTTAGGCTTAGCTTCCTTCCACGGCACACCTCTTAGAGATTCAATCTGTTGAGGAGGGACTTTTGGTCACTTTATTATGCCTGTTTCTTGTTTGGGGCATGCGTACGACCGAGCTCAAGGGCGTCCCGTGGGGAACTATACTGCCACTCTTTGCCATGCCCCTATTCCTCGATTTTCTTTCATTTGTTCTTCTCCTCTCTTTTGATTTTGCTTTTCTTTTATAGGCCTGATTGACCATCCCTATTTGACATTTCCTCTCAACAAGGTGTGCTTAGGTCGGTCGCCTCGCCCAAATAGCCTTTTTGCCTTTACACTTCGATCGAGTAAAGAGGAGAACAACTTTTGCACCTCCTAGGTATGGCCTAAGTAGCAGCGATGTTTGCTAGAGGAGCCGACTAAGGTTGCCATGTGAGTGTGTGATGATCCTTACTTAAGGTGACCTTTAATGACAGAGAATAAACGTCGGTCCCCTAGCGCGGAGCAATCTCTAGCCTGAGTGCTGCAGAAGCAAAATAAACCTAAGGCTGACTCGACCATTCTAGTTGAGAACTGAGATGACTCTCTTTTGGGTTGAAATAAATATTTACATGTACAATGCGACCCCTATATTGAAAGTACGATCTGCATTAGTCTTTGAACTTTGACTTTGGTGGATTTTAATTAGCTCATTTGCAAGAAAAGGTAGGGATGGCGAGAATTGGAGTCAACCCAACACAAGAACAAGAGGGAGACAAGACTCTACATAAACTTAAGAACAAAAAGATTTACAAAGAATGAGAAGAATGTTAGTGAGGACTGAAACCTCGGGAATAGTGAGAGAAAGGGTCAAGACCTCGAATAGGTAGTGAAGGAGGAATCGGGTCAGGCCCGAGATCAGGAGGAGTTAAAGGGATGAATTGCAGAATGGAGGGTGGAGGATCTGGAGGATCAGAAGGTGAAGTGGAAGGAAGGGAATCGGGACCAAGATCAGATGTCCCTAGAGAAGGTGGACCCAACCTACAGTTAGGAGGCTTGGGTGGAAGAGGAAGAGGGGAATCCTGAGCACCAAGAAGAAGGTTAGGTGACTCAGGTAGAAGTGGAAAGAAACCCTGAGAATCCATAGGGTGATCGGGTGGCTCAGGAGGAAGAGGTAAGTGAGGGGAATCCTGAGCACCCAGAAGATGATTAGGGGGCTCAAGTAGGGGAAATAAGTGAGGGGAATCCTGAGTGCCCACAAGATGATTATGAGGCTCAGGTGGAGGGGATGAAAAGATGCCCTGAGTACCCAGAGGATGATCAGGTGGCTAAGGTGGAGGAGATAAAAGAGGGTCCAACGACCCTAAAGGAGTGAAAGGGGAAGGATGTGGGAACAGCCCGAGACTGTGAGATCGGGTGCCTCCTCTGGAAATAGGATTAGAAAAATGAATAGCATTGAGAGATTAAGGTCAGAAGATGCCAAAATAGGGAGATCGACATTTTTCTTGTAGAACTTTGATCTTGACCTCGGCCACTTTCGCTTCTTGGCAGATGCTCTTATATGGTGCCGCAACTGCTTTGGTCTCACGGATGAACGTGATTGCTTCTTACCGGTATGTCTCCTCAAATAATGGGCCCAAGCAGCAGATGGCCTCGTCCTTCTTTGTAGCCATATGGCTCTCTCATCAATTGTCATGACTGCCATGTGTGCACTTATTTTGGGCAGCTTGGTCTCTTACCCCTTGAGTGAAGGCTCTAGTAGAGATGTGGAGTTTGTACTGTTGAGAGCTTCAACTAGAGGTTGTCGTGCCTGACCTTTAAGCATTGACTTCATGACGGCCTTGACGGCAGTATGAGATAGAACAGTATTTGTAGAGAAGCCCTTCCTTTTTCCAGTCACCTGTAGCGCAACCGAGCGAGGGGTAATAATGGCCTTAATTGTAGCATCTCCAATGAACAGTGTAACAGCTACCATCCCTGCTTTGGAAGTGACTGGTACTAGTGCTTGAGAACTCTTCTTGACAACCATTTTCTGAGGAGATGGAGGCTTACCCTTCCCAAATGTGCCTGAGATAAGGATATAGACCGGCATGCGGCTGATGTAGTTGTGAGGGTCGAAACACATGACCAGAACTGGGCTACCTTTACTCGGTCCATCTTGTACATGGGAAGTAGATCCGAGGCATGCTCTTGGTGGTTCACATCCTCTCCGTTGGGTGGTTATGGTGATGGGATGTATTGGTACGCCCCGACGCGAAATATCGGAACGCGAGGCAGTTGTAAGAAAAGGTATAGAGCAAGTACTAGACATCAAACCATTGCACAATAAATAATACTAAAGCAAACATTTCTCATTAAAAATTTCCAATGTCTAGTTACAACCACTCATATCAGAGCCAATCTATAGGGCCCAATTACATTGAAATAAAACAAAGACTAAACTTCAAACCTAACTACTACAACGCTAAACATAGTATTAGAACGCTAGGGTACTCATGACATCACTCTAGGTCGTTCCCTTCCTCTTGAGTGTATGGTTCATCCTCGGTCTCACCTGAGGACACAACGACAAATAACGTAGGGTGAGCGATAACGCCCAGTAGGACTTAAATCTCAATAGTCAAGCAGGCTTTAAATAGTTAATGCATTAAAGGTAGAGTAACTAATGATAGAGCGAAAGAGTCAAGTAATAGATAGCAGGAGAGCACGTGAACGAAATAGCACAACTTTTCAAATATAGCACAAGTATCGAGTATAGCACAAAATAGCAGGATGGCCATAGCACAAATAGCACAAAGTATAGCAACAACACAACTAGTATAGCATAGCACTTTGTTGTCAACAGACAATGAGAGAATATAGCACTTTTGATTGTTATTAGATTAATCTAGATAGTATGGCACTTGGATGTAATGCCGACATCCTGATCTTTTAACTCCCATGAGCAAATGGCACTTTCGGGTGCTCTCCCCATGATCAGATCGGGCCCTATTACGCTGGCATTGGTTATATTGTTTATCTTTAGACAATCAGTCAATGGCCAATACAGAGTACCAAGGAAATAGATGAGAGCACTAGATGAATAGACGAGATGGTAGAGTGAGCGTGAAAAGATGGGCGAGTAGAGCATAGATGAGAGCTAGTGGAGATTGTACGTAACTCGTCGAGAAATCAGGCGATAGTAACAATTGCACAACACGCGCACTTGGTGTTGGCAGTCAGGTGGAACTCACAGCCCTTCCGCTGGCCATGTTAAGCACAAGTCCAGAGGTCCAGCGTGATTCAAGATGAGAGCGAACTTCTAATAGCCGTTTGGATCGTATTGATCCCTAAAGGAGTATCATAGGTGTTAGGTTACAACCGACTCATCGACCATGTGGGAATCCATGGACAGAGGAGACTTACGGAGGCCTTGAATAAAGACTCACTAGTCTGACAGAAGAAGTATCCATCGGAGAGTTCGTCCAAGTCAAGAAAGAGGGTAATTATGGAAACAAGTGCTTGACGTTCTAGAGGAGTTCTAGAACAGTGGAGCGTCGAGATTGGTGTTTCAAAACAACATGAAAATCGAGGACAAGTTCATTTATAATTAAGGCAATTTATTGCATAAATTATCAGATATATTATGTCACATGTTCATGCCGATTAAGCCACATTTGGATGGTTCGAGTGTGTGCATGTGACATGAAATCATAGATGGAAATTAGTCGTGTGTATGTATTTTAAATCACATATAAAAGTTCAATTTATATTAAGTGCATTTACTGCGGGTATAACTGAGATTAAAGGTTATAAGCACACTAGGCAATTAGAGCATTGCAAATCAAGGTTTTTATGCAAAAATCCTGTGATCGCGACAGACACTTGTAAGGATCGCGAAGGGGTCGGATCAGAACACGACAGTACCTTGTAAGGATCGCGACAGGCTTGTCTGATCAGGCACTGAGAACGCGACAGAGACCTGTAAGGAATGTGACAGTCCGTTCAGACCAGGCACAGCGATCGTGACGGCGATGCCTATCGCATTCAGAACACGACCGGCAGACTATCGCAATCAGACCTCAGAACGCGACCTATCGGGCCGTCACGTTCTGGTGGTCTGTGCCCGAGTACGACAGGGATCAGACATGTCTTGGATTGCGGACCAGACTTTCTCTGTTTTGACACAGGGTTGTTCTAATACTAAGAACAAATTGTATAGTGCATGAACAATCATGAAACTAGTTTTAAACAGATCCAGACATGCATGGGAACTTCTAGTAAATCAGAATCGGAAAGCAACGAAGGTTTCAACATGGTTTAATAAAGAGTATTCAGGACGAACATAGAACTGTGTACAGTTGGGATCAACGAATTAATTCACATGATAGGGTGGATGGAAATTAGGGCTTTTAGGGGCAAATTAAACCTAACATCCATCAGAATCTTCAATAAAAATTTCATGGCATGAGATTAAGTGTAGAAGGAGAACAAGATTTAATAAGGGGGTTCGGGGTCAAGACAAGTGCAGAACTTCGAAAATCAAGAAGTAAATATTGACTTGATGATAAATCATGAAACTTGAGGGTATTGCTCATGATGATGGGAAGAACCTACAGTTAAAACTTTATAGTTTATGCTCGTGAGAATGCCTATCTTTGATCATTTTCCTCTTCTAAGGTTAAGACTTGAAGAACTCGGGTTGAGGGCTTGAGAACTCCTTTCTCCCACGAGATCTCCTCCTCTTGGCCTCTCCTCCTGGTCCAGCAACCTCTTGGCACGAGCTAGGGCCGGCCATGAGAGTTTAAGAGAAGTATTTAAGCTTCTCCTCATTCCCTTTCCTAGTTTAAGTATAATCTATACTATTATAATAAAACTCAGTCTTAAAAGTACACGTGGCAGCACCAGAATTTTTCTTTTCCCGCCCAAACTGAGATATGTGATACCGCCTAAAATTATCCCCCTTCTTCTTTCTCTCTATTTTTATATTTCTTTCTCTCTTTATGTGCTGCCATCGCAATCAGCAAATTCAGCGGGATTTAAAATTCAAATCCTCTCCCTTTCTCCATTTGGCCCGCTCTTGACAAAAAATAGTATTTTTTATCCAATCCGCCACCCCCCATCTAAAAATATAAGTACTTGCCTCCATTATAATATGCATCTCTCATATTTGATCTATTTAGTGTTCCGCATGAAAATTAGGTTTTCTTTTCTTCTATATAATATTTCTCTATTATTATTAATAACAATCATATCAAATCTAATTTATAATTTATAAATTTATTATAATTAAATATATATTTAAAAAAAACCGTGCAACGCACGGGTAGAGATCTAGTTCCTATTAATTCCGAGTTTTCCTATTTTCTACCTTCCTTCTAAGCATTCCACTTCTTGTTTGGGTTGGGAAAGAGCCAAATTCGTGGCAAATATATTAGGGTAGGTTTAGGATTCCACATCTAACTCTATTTGCTTATTTAATGTATTAAATTCCCCTTTTCTAATTAGGTAATAATTAGGTTGTGAATTTAGGGTATTTTCCCATTATTCTCTTTTTTATAAATCCCATTTTTGGCCCACTAATTTCTAATGGGTCCCTTTAATAAAGTCCATTACTTATTTTCATTTGATGGGTTTTATTTAATTCTCTTTTCTTTGATTTTCTAATTAATTTAATTAGTTTTCTTTTATTTGATTTTCCAATTATCAAAATTTTAATATTATTTAGATCTTTAATTTTTGGAAAAATCCAAGTTGCTACATGTATGGTGGCTATGGGGGGTTCGTTGGATGAGAAGGGTTTAGCGTGAGGTGATTGGAGGGTGGCAAGGACATGCTCGTGGGGAGAGAGCTCTTCTTCCAACTCAGAGGCTGAATCAGCCTTAAGCTTAGGAGTGGGGGACTCTTGCTCCGGCTCAAAGGTGAGTGGAGCTTGCTCGAGCCTTGGTGTGGTGGTAATGGTTTGCTCAGGTGAAAGTGGTGGTGGGATGGAGATAGTAGTGAGGGGTAAGGATGGAGGGTCTGTGGGAGGTGAGGGATCAATGGTTTGTGGCATTGGGGGAGATGACCAACGGCGCACCGACACAATACGTCGAGCCAACAGCTTGTCATCAGGGTGTGATGTGGTGTCAAGGGTAGGTGTGGTGGTGATAGCCTGAGCAAGGGTTGGTGGAGGAAGTTGTTGAGGTTGTGACGGAGTGGATGATGTACTTGGAGGGTAAGTAAAGAAATGCCTCTGGCCTTGAGCCTTTGGAGATGACGACTGCCTCGATACTGGGGCTTATTGTCTTGACTGTGCTGTCGATTGCTTGGGCGGCTGTTCCACTGCCTGTGATGGAGAGGATTGCTGCCCCTGGCCTTGTGTTCTGCTCTTGTCTTGACAATGCAGGATGAGTCTGTGCATTTCATCCCAATCTATCTTGTGCTCTAGATCATAGATCACATCTCAGAATTCGCAGCAGTTCGTAACTGCATGCCCTGGATGGCGATGATATGGGCAATATTCTGATTGGTCCACTGTCACGTCCCAACTTGGCTTTTCTGGAGGGAGTTGCAATGCATTGATAGACATCAGGGCTGTGAAGACATCAGAGAGGGACTCCGGCAACTGATGATAATGGTCTCGCTTTAGGCCAAGTGGACGTTGTGATGGGTGAGGTGTGGTGCGGCGGCACGGGCGAGGGGGTTGTTCTTGTGGAAGTGGTGCGAGTTGGCTTGGTGGAAGTGGTGAGGATGAATAATGGTCAGCGGAATGGGTAGGAGTGGTACGGTGGATAACATCAACTTGGGCCTGGGTTTGGACTCCCTCATAAGTGGGCCCTTGAAATGTGTAACTGGGTTGTTGGGCCTCAAACAAGGATGGCACGGGAGAGTCACTGAGTTGGGTCTTGACAAAGCGAGCACGGTTGTATAATTGTTGCATGGACGTGATGTTGTTCATAGCTAGGATGTGGCGGTACATGGGTGTTGCATTGGCAATAATGAGCTTGATTTTCTCCTCTTCTGGGAGGTGCATTTGAACATGGGCAGACATTTGACGCCACCGGTCAGCATAAGTTGTAAATTCTTCATCAGGCTTCATCTGCTCAGCTATCAGATCGACCATTGAATACTTGGGCCTGGCCCACTCTTGATATTTCTGTAGGAATCTGACCTTGATAACTTCAAAATTATCAACTTCATTGGGAGGCAGGGAATAAAACCACTATAGAGCGGGCCCATCCAACTACCGCCTAAAAGGTAAGCCAATAAGTGACGATCATGTTGGTAGGACGCTGAGTCATAGAGGAACTCCTTCAGATGGATGTAAGGGTCTCCAGCTCCACTATATTTGCGATAGACAGGAAGCTGAGAAAGCGGAGGGATCCGAAGACCATGGAAATCAAGGAGAGTATCATTGAAGGAGGGTTTGGGATTTAATTGCCTCCGCAAACCACTAAGCTCTCGCTTCATGGACTCGAACTCGGATTGGAAGTCCTAAGTCGAGGTGGATTGTGGATAGCGAGGGCCAGCTTGGGTATGAGAGCATAATCGAGAGTCAAGGTCTGGACCAGAATGAGCATAATGGGTCGGTCGCAATGATGTGGGCTGAACAGAAGAGTGGCCCAATCTAGGAGTGACAATGTGAGGAGATTTAGCACGAGAAGGATCATGTGGGCCTATTGGGCCCGTCCCAGAAGAAGTCTGTAGAGCAAAGGTGGACAATAATTCGCGGGCCTGGTCGGGGCCCATTTCAAGAAGGAGGCGCTCCAATTCTGGGCCTCATCGGAGAAGGAGGGTGACGAGACAGCGTGGGAAAAGGTGGCCCGATGGGCCCTGGGCTGGGCTGGATTTGAAAGAAACTCATGAGACAAGGGGTCTGCATGAGGAGGAGAGGTTGGAGGATAGGTGAAATGGAAAGGAGCCATGAGAGGATGAGAAAAAGGGGGAATTAAAAGGATATATACACTAAAATACAAATAAGGGGTACAACAACAGTCACAAACACACAAGAAGGGGATGAGAAAAGGAGTTCTCAAGCAAACACCCAAGTTAACATGATATGCATCAGGGTTTTAGGGTTATTGTTAGTTATGGGTGTCCTCAAGTCAATCATAACTTGTACAATTTTGTTCTTTAATAATAATAATAAGGCTGTTATATTCATTATGTGTAATTCGTTTGGCGTTTCATTATGAAGTCCATGAATATGCGCAATGGATATTAATTATGATGAGATCATAATAATGAGATTAATATCCTTTAAACGTATATTCTTAATTTTTCCTAGTCGGAGGATATTCGAGAAGGACATCGAATATCTGGTTAGACTAGTACAGGTTGCACCTGCTCATATGATGAGGGTGACTGGTCTCATAGTCACTTGTGTGGAGCACTAAGGTGAATCTGTAGGTGCTCATTGGAGAATGAGTTCATTGAACTGATCCGTTATGAATCGCTGGATGGTAATATTACCTAACTGTCAACCAGCTAGATTCATTGTCACAGTGGTGTGATTGGTCCTTAGACTTGAGACACCAAGGACACCTTGTCGGTGGACTTCTAGGTTTTGACCTTAACTTATAGATCTCTAGCCATGAGGTCTTAATCAGTTAAGTGTTCGGATCTAGAGGAATACCTTCGAAGGTGATTGTGTGGTCAATATGGGATTGCTCGCTCTCGGTAATAGGAGAGTGAATGCTCTAGGGAAAGATGCCTGAGTGTCCCTGGCCAGGGCAAGAGTACTTATCAGAAAAGCAGTTTTCTGATATTGTTATGCGGCATCTAATCCAAGTGAGTGCACATATTAGGGTTTGACAGTTGACCATACCCTAAGTTCGCTCGGGAGCATTGTACGAGCGAAGGACTATAGTCACGTGGTATCTGTTGATAGAAAGGGTTCCTTGATTGGGTTGCTGAACCCCAATGCTTTCCATGATCAAGTGGTGTTGCTTGGCACCCAACTTGATTGGAAGCCCGGTCAATTATCGTGAGACGATAATTGATTGAGTAATTAATTAATATGAGATATTAAATTAATTATAGTAAGCCAATAAAGAGTTATTGGACTTAATGGGCTGAAAACTGGACTAGCACTTGGGCCTAGAGGGTCACACGCAATAGAGTTCTGAGCAGACTGGGCAGGATGACCGTTATAGACATTAACTGGGTTTTTGTGAAAAACTGCAGAGTCTATATATGCACGTGGAGAGTCAAACCCTGGGCCAAGCTCCAAGGTCCTCTCTGGCCGCCTCCTCCTCTCTCTCCTAGGGTGCCCCCACCTCTTGTCTCTCCTCTCTCTGGCACATGGTGGAGTTGAGATCTGGGACACGCGTGGAGACTGAGGAGATCTCGTCTGCGTCTGAAGCTCGCGTGGATACGTCTAGAGGCCGAACACCTTAATGACTTGCAGCACCAGTGCCTCCGGTGCAATCTTCTCCCCGGATTCGAGAGTTTCACAACCCCGCAAAGGTAAAGATCGGATCTTCCCGTACGGGTTTTTCCATTTTTCGATCGATTCCGACCGCCGGCAACGATATCAAATGGAGGGAATCGTGTTTCCGCTGCGCTCTAATCGATTCCTTACAGTGGTATCAGAGCCAGGTTGCTGGTTTGGTCGGAATCGGCATAGCATGAACATTATTTTATGTGTTTTTCGTCAATTCGCGTTCTGCATGAATCGCCAAGTTTGCTGCGTTCCCGGGCCGTTCATGGGATGAACAACAGGTTCTTGATGCTTGGGAATCGTTCTTGGTATCAAGGGCTTCGTAGAGAACCCTTTGTGTTGTCGTTTGGCCCTATGTAGAGGTCACACGACCGTCTGCAAGATGCCGCTGCCGTTCTATTTTTCATCTTCTTGGACAGTCCAAGATGGGAGCGATTCGAACATCTCCATGGCTGCTAGGGACTCCTGGATGGTCTAGAGGACACCTACTCCCTATGGATGAGGAGCAAATGTTCTCTCAGGCGGCGCGCGGCCGAAATCCGCGTCCAAGCTCTTACTTAGGAGCGACGCGATTTCTGTAGATTTTGGGGTTCTGGGGCCATGGCGGGTGATCGCCGGCGTCGCCGGCACTATTGGCGGCCGCCAGTGAAGGCGCGACGGCCGGCGGGGTCGCCCCGCTCCGACCCTGCGCCGGGGTGGCAGCGGCTAGGGTTTCGCCCTAGCCCCCCCCCGAGCCGGTCCGAACCGGATCCAGCCCGCGCCGGATCCGTTAGGCCCAAACCCACCCAATACCTCTAATTTTTTAGTTTTTAAATTGTTGAAAAATTCTGAAAATTAGTTTTAAGAATTTTAAAATTGTTTTAGCTCTTTGTAAATTAATTTTCCGATGTTTGACCCCATGCTTAATTAGTTTAAGGGAATTCTAAATTTGTTTTAGTTATTTCCTCTCATCTAATTAATGCATGTTAATTAATTTAAGAATGTGATTCTTGTTAAATTAATTAACAGTAAATTTTGGCAGATTCATGCATCAACGGTGAATGGCGTTTATCTAATATTGATTAGATGTTATCCATGTTAGCTAAATTGTTTAGTTAAATGGTTTTCAAAATATAATTAGTATATTTTGAAATAAAAGTTATTTTAGAAGTAATTATGTGATAATTGCTTATTGATGCATGTGATGTGTTGATATGTGGATGGATGATCATGGACCTAGATTTCATGTGATGATGTTTATGGTTTATGGCATGTGATGTGATTTATGAGGACTGCGTGCTTCCCTCTCTCCCTCTATTAAATCCGGGTTGTACATTCTATCTCCCTCCGGTTGTGTACTCCCCTTGACTTGTTCAAGGTTTCTTATTATTATCTGATGTGTATTTATGGGCCTGCGAGTCCAATTTAAATGATACTTGTAATATTAAGAAGCGGATTGGTGGAGATGGAGGAGAACACCATGCAAGGTCTTCCTGGAGATAGAGTCACATCAAACAAGTGCATATGACGCGGGGCTGCCATACGTTTGCCATAAATGTGGATTACCAACTGGCTCTGGTAATGCCACTCTAGGTTAAAGTCCATGATCATCCATTGTTTTTCTTCATATATGTGATATATGTGGAATGTGCTTCGATATATATAATTAAATATATATGATATTCCAAATTCTATATATCAATAACACATAGATATTGAGACCAAGATAAAATATGATAAAATCCCTCCTCGTTCAAACTTTAAGCCGTAACGTAATCATTTAGAATGAATTACGTGGCCCTCCATCATTATAGTTTTCGGATTGCCATTAGATCGGGCAAGTTTGTTGTGCTATCCACAAGACTTGTCAAATCTAATGACAAACTAAAACTATGGCATGGTGATGCCTTAAACGGGGTAGAGGAACGGTGTAGCTTTTTTGTGTTATCCATAAGGGCTACATCCGAATCTATGCTCGTTACGTAATGATGGTACTGTTTAGACTGGATTTAATGGCTTGTTGTGCTATCCACAAGGCCATTAAAGTTCAGGGGCCGAAATAAGATCGGATATTGCAAGAGTTGCAAGTGTCAAGAGTTGACCGCTTTCAGATCATAGTATGGTTTGTTGTGCTATCCACAAGATCATGCTATGAGTCTGTAAGATTCCGATCCACACTAGGAGACCGTCGGCGTCTCCCATTCTGTATATCTGAGGGTTATACAGTCTGTCGAAAAATAGTGGGAGCTAATCTTGATTAAAGTCCTAATCTGGATTTAATTATTATTATGAATATCTGCTAATTGTGTTTACATTTCCTTTATAGGCAAAAATGTCATCGAGTAACCCACTCCGAGGCATACTGGATGCCAACAAATTGACAGGCCCGAACTACTCGGATTGGCTCAGGAACCTGAAGATTGTCCTCAGGTTTGAGCGCATTGCCTATGTCTTGGAGGGTGAGATCCCTGCTGAACCACCCCTAGATGCACCTGAAGAGGAAACACTTGAATTTGCGAAGTGGAAGGAGGATTCTACTCTGGCCCAATGCTACATGCTTGCCTCAATGAGCAATGAGTTGCAAAGGCAGCATGAGAATATGGATGCTAGATCCATCATGCAGCACTTGCAGGAGCTCTTTGAAGAGCAGAGCAGGGTAGAGAGATATGAGATATCCAAAGCCCTGTTCAGAGCTCGTATGGCAGAGGGGTCTTCAGTACAGACTCATGTGCAGAAGATGATAGAGTGGATTGAGAGGCTCGAGGGGCTTGGTTTTCCTCTTGACAAGGAACTGAGCACGAACCTCATTCTCCAGTCACTTCCTGTAAGGCCCTCAAAATTCTGTCGCATTATTTGTATTTGTATGTGTATATTTATGCTTGTGTATGTATATAGATATTTACGTACGTATTAATTAGTACAATTACGTGTGCATGTGTTTATACTAGATGTAAATAATGCATGTATTGAATGGTGATAGTATGGATACATTACCATATACATATTGCATGTATATATGCATGGCATGCATAGTTTTCTGCATGTTTTAGAGTTCTGGCCGAAGGACAGATTGGCGTCAACCCCTAGCCGTTGAGGTGGTGTCAGCGTCCACCCATGGACGCCAACACTAATCCTGGCGTCTAACGATGTGGACGCCTATTTCTCTAACCTGCATGCATTGTAGAGCCAGAAATTCCGGAAACAAGGAAGCTCACCCATTGGGGAGCTGTCCCCAACGGCTCTGAGAGCCATCTTGTCACCTTAATGTAACGTCGCGCGTTTTCGGATCCCCGTGGATCCAGGTTTAGTGGGTTTGGTGGCCAATGTGAGGCCCATTAGTGTTGTGTGTTTCTTGCTAGATCCTTACCGGGTTTGGTTTGGATCCGTGTTGGTGTTCAGCTTGCTGGACACCAGCAATGTGTTGGCGTCCATCGATGAGGACGTCGACTATTGAACTTGGCGTCAAGCTTTGTGGACGTCTAGTTGTGGCGGTCTGGTTAAACGGCCAAAGGGTTGACGTTAACCTGACATGTCTGTGTTTTTATGGCAGACCCGAGCTCTGTTCTTTCCCCTCTCTCTCCCTTCCTCTTCCCCCACCTTCACCTTTGAGTTTCTTCGCGAGTTCTGACGGTCGGCGGGAGCTCGTGGGAAGGCCGTGGTGCGCGTGGTAGCGACAGATCGGGCGGGGAATGACGGATTGGAGCGCGGTGTTCGTGGGACGTTTCTTGGGTTTCGGCGTGATTCGAGGTTCTTCGGGAGTTTAATTGCATTTCTGAGGTAGGGGTCGAGCCCTGTTAGCTTGATAGAAACATTAAAACACGACTTAATCACTTGAACCAGCATTTTTATTGTATTTTCGGATTAAGTTGCACCATGTGGGGTTAATGGGTGGTTTGAGTAATTTAGTGAATGAAGCATGTTGTAATGGGTTGTTTCGGGTTCTAGTATGTTAAAGGAACTCTCTTTATATGTTTTTCTGTAGTTTAAACGGTTGGAAAACCTGTAGAACTGGATTAGGGTTTCTGCAGGGTTTTAGGCCGGAGAACTTGGCGTCAAGATCTCTTGTCGCCAAGCTCACCAGCCGGGATATAGACGGCTAGATCGCTTGCCGTTTACTTCCTTTAAGCGGCAGTCGATGTTGCCGCCAACCTGTGCATGTATCCATGCAGTGTTGTTTACGTAGCTTTCCTGGTTATGAATAATGTGTGATGGTGTGTGCATGGCGATGATCGGTGTGAGCCAGTGCACTTGTTATGCTCTTGGAGCATACTGCTCATGTAATGGGCAAGTTTTACATGAATGATGTGTGATGTACGTAATCGCTTTACGCGGTATGTGTGGTGCGTTGGCACCCGTGGCACTCTTGGAGTGCGTGGTCCATGTGTTGGACATGTGGTTTACGTAGAAGACGTGTGGTACACCATCCAGGGTGTAATTTACACGTATTGCCTACGTGGTTTGAGTGTGTGTTTACTACACACTTTGTTGTAATGTAATTCTTATGATTTATCGTAGTAACTGGGCAGTGAGGTTCCTGAGTGAGCCTAGCCATGACTTTGTGGTGTTTGGGCAGTGAAGGTCCATACCGACTTAGCCCTGGTCCGTTGTTGTCTTTCGAATAATATTATATGGATTTATGAAGTAAGTAAATGGTGTGTTGTTACGAAGGTCATCTCATAACCGATGATAGGCCAAATATGATTGGCTATCGTGATTTATATATGTATTAGTGTGAGCTAGCTTGGAGGTTACAAGATGACCAATGATAGGCAAGTTTGTGGTTTAGTTATGTGTTGGTGTGGGATAGCTTTGGGGTCACACGGTGACCGATGTTAAGCTAATCCTAACACTTGTATATTGTGAATTATAGGTAAAGGCTATATGTGTAAATATCGTGGTTTGTGCTAGCCGAGTGTGGTGGTCCGGCGCCTATTCCGGAATGCCTCTCTAGTCGGGTACCCCAGGTTCTTTGTGAGCCAGGCACGTGTGTTTGTTGTGCTCGGGGTTTTGTCCCGGTACTTGTGTTGTACCGTCGAGGTCTGTGTCGTCTTCCTGGACACCCTCACTCCTGAGTTTGAGTTGTACGTCCGGCTGAGGGAAAGACGGCAGTGGGACAGTGACCTCCCAGAGTTTGTTCTTTTGTCGCTTGTAGCGCGCTCGTAGTTGGGGGTACGGACACCAGTAGACGTCACTGGTCCCCAGCTAGTCCTGTTTTCCAGTGCCTCACTTTAGAGTGCTCCGGCCAGAGACTCTAGAGGTGCCAGGCATGGGCCTGTAGTTGTGTGTCTGCAGGTGTGGTGTTGGTTGGTCTCCACAGTTGTTTGACTTCTTCCTTGTGGAGCGGCAGTTGGACCTTTCGTCCGTGACTGCGAGGCTGAGAGGTAGTTCTTGTGTTGTGTTGTCCGGGTTGGATATTGGCCTGATCAGCCAGTAGTCCGTTCCCGTGTGGTGGCGTCGTTCTTTCTGACTCGTGCTTTGCCAGTGACTGTGGTTTGTGAGTTTGTGACTCGTGGTCGAGGTTTGACCAGTTCGAGGTGTGCCCTGGTGTTGGCACAGTTGTGACTCAGTTGTGGTTTGTGTGACTCGTCGATTAAGGTTTCACTTGTAATGTTGTGTCTAAGTGAGGGCACAATATAATCGTGGTTCAGTGTGGTGTTTATCACCTACTTGTACCCTTGTTCGGGTGTTCGTGTTGTGGTACCTCAGAGTAGCAGGTACTTGTTCCCTTCGTGGGTTACTTTATAGTTTTGTGGTGGTGCATTATGTACTAACCTTTCCGGGTACTTGTGTGTTGTGGAGGTCTTGTGATTTGACCTGCCACTTATTGTATCCTAACTGTTTTAGGTAGATCTTTGTTTATAATATATTGTGGATTAGTTGTGATTATTAATTATGTTACCTTTGTGGGTAATTTGCCGATGAGGCTTATGGCCTAGGCATATTGTGGTTTAATTAAGCTATGTTCCGTGGAGGCCGTGTGAGACCTTCCACAGTTTGAGTTTTACTCTTCTTGGATATGATTCCAATTATAACTTTAGTGTGTTATGGATTGGCTTCGTGGTAGCCAGTTCCGTTACTTTGTGTGTAGTTTCCGCTGTAGTGTGGTTTGGAGTATAAAGGACCAACTCTTTGTTAGCAGTCCTATTACTCAAGTGTTTGAGGTTCGCTTGTGAAGCTTGCAGCTTAGGCAGTGTCTAGCCTGTGTGGCTTATAGCTTAAGCATTCAGTTGTTGTATTAGTGTGCCAGTGAGACTGTGGTTTAGGCACTTTAGTAGTTGGGCTGACTAATGATATTATGTTAGTCCTGTAATTCTACTTTTCTTCTGAGGACTTTATGTTTATTATTATGAGCATGTTTAATTGTTATTTATTTTAATGATGTGAGCATGAAATGGTTTGGCTAATTGTTGTTACCAGTGAGACCCATTGGGGTTGAGGTGTCTATAGTTACAGTGTTGTTTTGGGTAGCCCCTACTGAGCCAGTGACTTGTTGAGGCTCACTCCCCTACAGTTCTTTTCAGGGCTTGCCGTGTGTTTGGCTTGCAGCGGTGTTGTAACAGACTTGTACCACCAGCAGTTGTGTAGTAGTTAGTATTGTGTGAGCTTGTGCTCCCTCGGGGTATGCCCCAGGTAGTTGTACTCTTTTAATTGGACATGTATTAATGTAATGGGACAGTTGTACAAATTTGTGAACAGATATGAGCACATGTACTTTCTTGTGTCTTATATTCTTGTGGTTTGTCTTTTATACTCTTACTGGACTCGTGTGTGAGATATCCCTTGCGACACTTCGGTGCGTTCGCGGGAGGCGGATCTGGATATGGAGCCTTAATGGGCATGAATACCCCGGTCCGTTACAAGTGAGTGGAAGAGAGGCCTCTCCCATATGTTGAACCCGGATCTACCTTCCCCAACCCTCTCTTCACCCTTTTGCAAGAGAGAAACCAGAGGAGAAAACCCTAGTTCTGAACTGAGGAAAAACCCCCACTTTGCACCCAAAGATCCGACCCTCTGAAGCAGGATCCGGCCATCTTCCTCGACAAGAAGCTAGCTGGAGTGAAGGAGAAGACTTCCCGGCCGTACCTTGGAGCCATCTTCATCCAAGAGCCCGGAGGAAGGAGATCTTGGAGGACTATTTGCAACTTCTTGGGACTGCCCAAGGAGAGCTTCTCTGAGCATTTAGACCCATTGAAGCAATTTCCTAGAGGCAAGTAACCTAACCATAACGTCCCCGTATGTGTCTAGGTCGATTCTACAATTTTTATGAATTTTCCCTCATGTTCTAAACCCCTAAATTCACTCCAACTTGAGAGCTCGGGTCTGTGTTCTGCACATACCTGCATTAACGGCAAGATCCCTGGACGCTGAGATCATGCTTGGCGTCCATCGACCATGCCGCTGACACTGAATTAGCGGCCAGAGACCGCCGCCAAGTTCATCTGGACAGAACAGTGACCTGTTCTGCCCTTCTATACACTATCTTCGATATGTTTCACGATGAGGATATACTGTAAACCATTTATATTCTATGTATATTGTTAATGTGATGAATGTGGTGTGTGGATGGATGAGTGTGCATGGTGGTGAATGATAGAAGTTATTTTGTTCCATGAAATTACAAAGCATGATTAGTTGTTAATCTTGTCAATCTACTGTTACATGATTTAGGACTAGCTGTATGACCAAGTTTGTAAGGATCATACATGAATGGATTAGCCCTATTCTGAAATTGAGATTTTTGCCATGCTTGTGTAAATTATTGAAAGTGTTATTGGAAAATAGGAATTGTGCATAAGTTATGATAAATCCTCGGTAAACCGGGCATTGCCCCGTAAATTGAAGAATAAATTCTGTAGCTCTATACATGTAGGGTTCAGACAGTAGCTTGCTAAATTTTTGGCTTGTGTGTATAACTCCATATTGACTTGAATTACGAATGGCATGAAAAATGAATATTTGATTTTTTGTAAATTCATTTTAACTCAGAAAAATCTGAAAAATTGTATGAAGGGTTCGAAACCCGAAATTAGTTTGTGATTAAAATTTTAGGTCATTTGGACTAGAGCACGATGCCTTATGAAATTTTCATGAAAAATGTGAAATTGATGCATGTCATTGTAAAATGAGTTGATTCTTGTTTAATCCAACTTGATTAATGGAATTACCTGCTTGATAATGTCTGAAATCTGTAGTGTCATGATAGGAAAACAGAGAATGTGCATGTGAGTGAGAAAGTAAATGAATTGAGAGTGACATGTGTCAAACTATGTGTAAAATCGATAAGAATGTGTAAATGTGTAAATGTGCCAAGTGCGACATTGCTTCCACAGAGGGTAGTGGAACCGTATCAAGGAAAAGTCCCCCTGAGAAGGTTCAATGTGTAAGTGACCCTAAGGGCATTAGGGGGAAATCCTGGAGGTGGACAAGTACCACTGGTTAGGGTGGAGACTTGTTCTCCCGGTCTGCGCAGTCCAAGAGTCGCCATTGTAATGCCTAGATGGCGTCTATGTGTAATGTGATGTGTATATGTCCTTCTTTGGTGGTTTGGACTATGTGTCACGGCACCTAAAATGTGAATGTGTAATGTGTAATGTGTAATGTGTATGTGTTCATGTGTCAATGTGTAAGTGAACAATGTGAAATGTGTATGTGTAAAGTGCAACCATGTGAATTGGAAACTTGTGTAAAGAAAATGTGAGACTAAAAATGTGAGAATATGACCTTGAGATTCATGTGAGACAAATCTGAAACCATGTGAAATCAATAGTTTCATGTTGTTATCATCATGTTTATATGTGCGAAAATGTTTAGAATTCATGTTAGGGATAATTGATGAGCACGTGTACAAAATAGCATGATTGGTTGTTCACATGGTATGTTTTAAACAATATTGTAGCTCTCATGTGTAGGTTTACAGCCATTAAACCATGTGAAACCAGCAACTTAAAGCATGTGAAATGTCTATGTATGTGTTTAAAAACATGTAAGATCCATGCTAGTTGTGTTTTCCCTTCATATATGCATAGTGTTCATGTTGGTAGCTCTCATGTCTTGGTTCCTTAAAGGCAAAATTTCACAAGTAAATGGAATAGAGAGCATGTGATAGGTAAGTTTTATTCTTAGAAATCTGAAAGCATGATCCATGTATTAAATTGTAGAACTTTCATGATAGGTTGCAACTTTCAAATGACTAGCATGCCATGTGTTGAAATTTGTGAATGTGCATGTAGAAATCGCTATGACTTATACGTGTATGTTATGGGTAGTGTTGCTTGCTGAGTCTTTAAGACTCACTCCTTGCTTCGGCGTACATGTATAGACGGTGACGAGACTCTCGTGGAGGAGACGGTAGAGATGGACTCCGAGCGCGGAGTTTAGATTGTTGGAGCAGTTGCACCCTTTTGTGCTTTCATAGTATGTAAAAGCGACATTGTACTAGAACTATCATGAGAAAATTGTATAAGTGTGGACATTGTGTACTTAAATTTCAGCAATTTAATTATGTGAACTTTTAGCTCTTAATGTAAATTGCAAATCTCATGTATGTTTAATGTGGATGATGAATGAATGAAGACAGTTGTCTTTTACTTCCGCTACTTTGTTCGTATATTCGCGTGTATCTCAGCTGTTTGTATCGTTTGGGTAAATGTCCCACTGTGAGGACTCTCGCTATACCGACGTGGGTTGGTATAACCGTACCGGTATAATGAGGGCCGTCACAGAGATTGGTATCAGAGCGACCGGTTGAGATTGCACATGAATATACCTAAGTCATCATCCCCATTGCATGCTAAGTATGTCCACATGTGTAGAAAACGCTAATAAGAAGTGAAAGATAGATAAGAAAATGGTTAGAAAACTTAGTAACATAGCTCTAATGGTGGCTGAAATTTTATTACAGCCATGGCTTCGAGAGGTAGGCGTGGTGGAGCGTCGGCCCGTGAGGACGAGCCGCGACGTGACGAGCGGGCGGAGCAGCAGGCCCCGGCACCACCAGGTCCTGTACTTCCCCCACCGCCGCCTGTGGATTACGGAGTATTCATGCAAGGTCTTGTACAAGCCATGCAGACGCAGGCTCATACCCAGGCAGCACTCCAGGCACAGTTGGAGGCCCAGGTAGAATAATGAAACAACTAGTAGTTACTATTTAAATTGCATGATATTGTGTTTATTGTGTATTGCCTATTGTTTAATGTAGCAGGCTCAGGCACCAGCTCAGGACCATGGTGGACCTCCCATCATGGAGCGATTCAAGAGGATGACCCCACCCTCTTTTAAGGGGGAGAGTGATCCATTAATGGCAGAAAGTTGGTTAAGGGAGACAGAGAAAATCTTCCGAGCCATCAGGTGCCCTGATGAGGATAAGGTGACATTAGCCACCTACATGCTACAGGTAGACTTTTAATTTTGTATGTTTGTATGTTCTGCTTAATTTAGAATTTGTTAGTTGGTGCTTATGAAGGTGTATTGCAGGAGAGAGCAGATGTATGGTGGTCCTCCCTACTACGTACACGCTTTGAGGACGGAGCAGTAGACGTGGCGTGGGACGCGTTCGTGAGGCTCTTTCGAGCCAAGTTCGTTCCAGAGCATATCCAGGACAAAATGGAGCAGGAATTTCTCTCCCTGACGCAAGGCTCCATGACCGTGCTGGAATACGAGGCAAGGTTTTCTAAACTTTCTAAGTATGCACCGCATATCGTAGAGGATGAGCGCAGGAAGACGAAGAAATTCGTGATGGGACTCAAGCCATCACTGCGGACGAGACTCGTGGCGTTTGACCACCGCACATTGGACGAGGCCCTCAGTGCTGCCTGCTGGCAGAGGGAGAAATGGAGCAATATCTGGAGGAAAAGAAGGCTTCGCAGAAGAGACCAGCATCGACGTTCCAGCGGCAGGATAAGAAGAAAATGGTGTACCAGACACCGCAGCGATCCATGACAGTCAACAACTCTCAGGTACCTTCTGTACGTTCCCCTGGTGTGAAGAAAGAGTGTCCCCATTGCGGGAAGACACATGGTGGTTCCGAGTGTTGGTTGGTAGCGGGTAAATGCTTGAAGTGCGGGAGCAGCGACCACAAGATCAAAGATTGCCCAAGACTTCAACAGGGAGCTCAGCGTGGAGCGCCAGCCCCAGCAGTAGCGACAGCCGCGCCAGCTACAAGAAGACCAGGAAGGCCTCGAGCCCCAGCTCGAGTGTTTGCTTTAGCTCGCGAGGATGCCGAGCAGGCGGAGCATGTCACCGAAGGTACGGTTTTGCTTTTAGGTGTGCACGCTCGGGTTTTGTTTGATACGGGTGCTACTCACTCGTTCATTTTCGAGCGGTTCGCTAGGCAGTTAGCCCTAGAGTCAGGAGTAGAGTCTGAGGATTTAGAGGTCCCCTTATCTGTGCACACCCCTGCGGGTACGGTATCGACTAGGAAGTGCATTCCGTTGTTACCTGTGTGCATTGAGGATAGAATCCTAGATGGGTGTTTCTTCTTGCTAAAAATGAAGGACTATGATGCTATTCTTGGTCTGGATTGGCTAGAGGAGCACTATGCATTAGTGGATTGTCGTCGGAAGAGGATTGTTTTCCGCATTCCTGGTGAGGACGAGTTCTCTCATCCCTTGCCAAGGAACTTGGCTGGAAAGTTAGTCATCTCTGCCATGAAGGCGATGCGCATGGTAAACAAGGGTTGTGACGCTTTTCTTGCCAGCGTGGTGTTAGTGCCAGAGGCTGATGAGTCACTTACTCTTGCGGAGATTGAAGTAGTGCAGGATTTTCCAGATGTCTTTCCTGATGACTTGTCTGGATTGCCACCGGATAGAGAGATAGAGTTTACTATAGAGTTGCTTCCGGGCACCTCCCCTATCTCGAAGGCTCCATATCGGATGGCACCTGCGGAGTTAGCCGAGTTGAGGAGGCAGTTGCAGGAGTTGCTTGATAAGGGATTTATTCGCCCTAGTGTTTCCCCTCGGGGCGCACCTGTATTATTCGTCAAGAAGAAAGACGGGTCACTTAGGTTGTGTATTGACTATAGGAAGCTGAACCAAGTGACTGTGAAGAACAGGTATCCCTTACCTCGTATTGATGACTTGTTTGACCAGTTGCGAGATGCATCAGTCTTTTCTAAGATTGACTTGCGATCTGGTTATCATCAGTTGAGGATTCGGAGTGAGGATGTGTCCAAGACGGCATTTAGAACTCGTTATGGACATTATGAGTTCTTGGTCCTTCCTTTCGGATTGACCAACGCCCCTGCAGCGTTCATGGATCTCATGAACCGGGTGTTTAGGCCGTATTTAGATAGCTTTGTCGTAGTGTTTATTGACGATGTGTTGGTCTATTCTCCGGATGAGGCCACCCACCGTCAGAATTTGAGGTTAGTGTTAGAGGTTCTTCGTGAGCACAAGCTGTATGCAAAATTCAGCAAGTGCGATTTTTGGTTGCGCGAGGTTCATTTCCTCGGGCACGTTATTTCCGACGCTGGTGTTGCAGTTGATCTAGCAAAGGTCCAGGCAGTTATGGATTGGGAGGTTCCCAAGACCCCTTCGGAGATTCGTAGTTTTATTGGGTTAGCTGGTTACTATCGGCGATTCATTGAGGGTTTCTCATCCATCGCCGCCCCCTTGACAAAGCTGACCAGGAAGGGTGAGAAGTTCGTATGGTCTGAGGCATGTGAGCGTAGCTTCCAGCTATTGAAGGCTAAGCTTACTTCTGCTCCGGTATTGGTATTGCCTAGTGGTCTAGAGGGCTTTGCCATTTATACGGATGCGTCTCGGATCGGTTTAGGCTGTGTGCTCATGCAGCAAGACAGGGTAGTGGCTTATGCTTCTCGTCAATTAAAGGAGCATGAGAAGAACTATCCGACTCATGATTTGGAGCTCGCAGCAGTGGTTCATGCACTAAAGATCTGGAAGCACTATCTTTATGGTGTCAGATTTGAGGTGTTTACTGACCACAAGAGCTTGAAGTATCTTTTCTCCCAAAAGGAATTAAACCTGAGGCAGAGAAGATGGATTGAGTTCTTGAAGGACTATGACTTCGACCTTCAGTATCACCCTGGGAAGGCGAATGTCGTAGCAGATGCTCTTAGTAGAAAGAGATATTCGCTGATGACCAAACTGTCCCCATAATAAATATTTCATTTATTTGTATATTAATTTTGATGATTAACAAAATAACACTAATGGATTACTTGAGTCTTGAGAACAGGAAATAAAAGAAAAATGAAAGTTCAAGACAATCTGGTAAGTCTCATCACACTTCTATCCAAGTCTTTGTATCGACTTCCTTGATAAGCAGAACGATTTCCTCTTTGACCGGGAAACTCAAAACAAATCGATATCGCAACGACTCTTTAAGACATCGCAACGATTTCTTTAGAACTCGCAACGACTCTCTGTCGTAACGATTTCTTTAGAACTCGCAACGACTCTCTAGCCGTAACGATTTCTTTAGACCTCGTAACGATTTCTTTAGAACTCGCAACGACTCTCTGTCGTAACGATTTCTCTAGACCTCGTAACGATTTCTTTAGAACTCGCAACGACTCTCTGTCGTAACGATTTCTTAGACCTCGTAACGATTTCTTTAGAACTCGCAACGACTCTCTGTCGTAACGATTTCTTTAGACCTCGTAACGATTTCTTTAGAACTCGCAACGACTCTCTAGCCGTAACGATTTCTTTAGATCTCGTAACGATTTCTTTAGAACTCGCAACGACTCTATAGTCATAACGATTTCTTTAGAGTTCATAACGATTTCTTTAGAGTTCATAACGATTTCTTTACAGTTCATAACGCCTTGCTTTGTGTAACGATTTCCTTGTAACTCGTAACAACTTGATAGTCATAACGATTTCGTGTAACGATTTTGTAACTCGTAACAACTTGATAGTCATAACGATTTCGTGTAACGATTTCCTTACAACTCGATAGTCATAACGATTTCTTGTAACGATTTCTTTAGAACTCGCAACGACTTGCTTGTTGTAACGATTTCATAAGTTATCACAACGATTTCCTTACAGTTCATAACGACTTGCTATAATTCATAACGATTTCATAAGTTATGAAGTCAGCAAGATTCTTTTTATCGAATTTCTTGATGCATCAGTATAATGCCTTTTAATAGCGTTGAAAAGTCAAAGTCATATCTTGTCCGTTGACTGCTATGCATTAAATGCTCTCTGATCGTATCTCCCATGCATGCAGACAATATCTTCCATTTCTATGCTACTCTGTCTACGTACTTTTTTAGACAGAAAGGAGCTTTGCTATATACTGCAATATCTGTTCCATCTCAACTAACAATAGACAGCAGTCTTAGCTGTCCTCTATTTATTGATGATATGCTTACAGATATCTGACAAGACTCATCTGGACAACGTTGGACACAAGATACAAAGTTCTATGACATCTCTTTGGCGTGTACACAAGGATAAAAGACTGACGATCAGAAGCTTCCTCAGTGGCCAGTCTAACGTACACAAGGATAAGAGACAACGGACGCTTCAACGTTCGAATTTGAATCAGCAGTTTAAATAGAAGACTCAAGACGGAAAAGATAGACAAGTGAGCAACAACGCTTGATTTCAGAAGAAGAAAGAAATCCATCTCTTCGAGTCTTCAGAACATTGAAGAAGAGCGAAGCTACCACTCCAACCTTGTTCTAAGCTCTTAGCTCTCTGTGCTCAAAAAGAATTTTCTCTTTGTGAGAGCTTGTGTAGTCCTTGGAGAGAAAAACCTTGTTAAATCTCTTTCTCTCTCGGGGGCTTAGAAGCTTCAGTGTGTAGCTGGTCAAGCTAGAGTCTGAAGCCTGTTTCCACACCCTTTTCTTATTAGATTGTGTTCCCTTCTGGACGAAGGAAGACCTGGTGGTATCCAGGGTGGTTGTTGTTCCCTTCAGGCTGAAGGAAGACCAGTTGAGGCTGGGTGTAAGGATCCTTAAGGGGGATTGTACCCTTGGTAGTGAAATCCTGAGATATTGCTCAGGGACTGGACGTAGGTCTCCTGTGGAGAGGAGTTCCGAACCAGGATAAAAATCCTTGTGTCTTGTGATGTGTTTTTTGTGTGATTGTTGTCTTATTTGCTCTAACTCTAACCTTGTTATTAAGTTGTGCAATCCTTTCAGTGAACAGATTTTAATTAGAGATCGAAGTTTTTATTAACCCATTCACCCCCCCCCTCTGGGCTAGTTAGCTGGGCAACAAGTGGTATCAGAGCCCGTCTCTTCGACAAAGAAGAAGATCCAACGATCTGAAGAGCAAAGATCAATGGCAGCCCAAAGTAACTTCGAAGGTCAGTCAGTCAACAGGCCTCCCTTGTTCGATGGAGAAGATTACACATACTGGAAGACTAGAATGGAATATTTTCTACAAGGTCATGATTACACAATCTGGTCCATTGTAGAAGAAGGTGATCTTTTGGTCACAAACGCTAAGGCTCAGTGGACAGATGATGATAGGAAAAGAATATCCTTAAACTGCAAAGCCAAGAGCATATTATGCTGTGCCCTAAGCAAGAAAGAGTTCAATAGAGTCTCAGCCTGCAAATCCGCAATGGAGATGTGGGAAAAGCTCAGAATTACCTATGAAGGGACAGACAAGGTAAAGGAGACAAGAATAGATATTCTAGTAGCTCAATATGAAAGATTTCAGATGCAGACAGGTGAATCAATAACTCAGATGTTCAGCAGATTCACTGACATCACAAATGGATTAGCTGGTTTGGGAAAGGTTTATGATGTACCAGATATGGTTAGAAAAGTCCTCAGATCTTTACCATCTTCATGGACTCCGAAGGTAACAGCCATTGAAGAAGCCAATGATTTAAAATTAATGTCATTGGAAAAGCTAATAGGATCTCTCATGGCTCACGAGATAAACATGGAGAGATTAGGAGAATCCTCCAGCAGAAGGAAACAATCAAATGCTCTCAAAGCAAGTGAAGATAATTCAGAAGAATCTTTGGATAATAGTGAGAGTAGTAAAGACAGTGATGATGAAGAAGCCATGCTGTCTCGAAGACTTCAAAGGATTCTAGCAAAGAAAAAGAAATATCAGTCCGGAAGAAATTTTTTAAGAAAAACAAAGACTTTAGAAAACCAGAAGTAAAGGATCAAAAGAAAGGAGAAGTGATCTGTTATGAATGCAAGAAGCCTGGACACATCAAGGCAGATTGTCCCATGATCAAAAAGAGTGATCACAAGAAGAAGGACAACTTCAGAAGATTTAAGAAGTACAAAAAGAAAGCAATGGCAGCTGCTTGGGAGAACAGCAGTGACTCAGACAGTGAGTCAAGCTCGAGCAGTGAAGGTGAAGAAGCCAACTTGGCTCTCATGGCCAACACCGAAGACAAGGTAACTTCTGACTCTTCTTTTGATTCATGCAATGATTCAGATTCTGATAATTTGGAAAATGCTTTTAATGAACTTTATGAAAAATACAAAGAAGTATGCAAATTACTTAAAACTAGTAAGAAAAATATAATCTGTTTAGAAAATACAAACTCAGACCTAAGAACAGAAAATGAAGAACTTGAAAAACAAATTACTGAACATAAAAGAAGAAATGAATTATTATGTGAAGATTTAAAAGAGAAAAATAAGAAAATAAATCATCTAGAAAAACAAGAAGACTTAGGTGAACTTAAAATAGAAATAGAAAGACTAAATAAAGAAAATGATAATCTATCAAGTACACTAGAAAAATTTACCAATGGTAAAAACTCTTTAATATTAAAAGGTGCTAGGAGATCGGGTAAAAAGAAAAATGGATTAGGATATACACCCCCAGACAATGAAGAAACCATAATATACCCTAAAACATATCCAACACCAAAATTTGTACCCGAACAAGATATAGCATACAAAGCTGATTTCAAATATATAGAAAAAGTAACTAAGTTATCCTGCTGCAGTCACTGCAACAAGTTAGGACATATTAAAATTACATGCCCAACAAGACATAAAAAATGGATATTAAAAGGTAAAGTTGATGATACTAACCAATCAGGACCCAAAAGAATTTGGGTACCTAAAGCTTGATGTTCTCATTTCAGGTTAACCCTCGAGCATCCAAATGGTATTTGGATAGTGGGTGCTCAAGGCATATGTCAGGCAACAAGAAGATATTTGTTGATCTCCAAGCTGAAGAAGGTACAGTCACCTATGGAGATAATGGAAAAGGGACTGTGATAGGAAGCGGGTCTGTGAACATCAAAGGAAAATCAGTCATAGAGGATGTAATGCTGGTCAAAGGGTTAAAGCACAATCTCATCAGCATCAGCCAGTTGTGTGACAAAGGCCATCAAATTCAGTTTCAAGAATCAAAATGCAGTATCTTAAAGGATGGTGCAGTCATATTTGAAGCCTACAGAGAAAGAAATTTGTATGTTCTATATCTCGAGGAACTCAAGGATCAAGATGTGTGTTTGGCAGCTAGTAAAGATCAATCAACTGAGTTGTGGCACAGAAGATTGGGCCACTGCAGCTTGGATGGGTTGAACAAGCTCAGAAAGAGAAAACTAGTTGAAGGACTGCCAAAGGTAAATTTCAGATTGGATAGCATTTGCAGACCTTGTGCAAGAGGAAAGCACACCAAGAGCTCCTTCAAATCAAAGACTGTAGTAACCACCTCAAAGCCCTTAGAACTACTTCACATGGATTTATTTGGGCCAATGAGGACTACCAGTTTGGGAGGAAAGAATTTTGGATTTGTAATAGTTGATGATTATTCAAGATTCACTTGGGTATCCTTTTTAGAGCACAAAGATGACACATTTGAAAATTTTGTCAGCTTCAGTAAGAAAGTTCAGAAAGATCAGAAATTCTCAATTGTCTCTATTCGATCAGATCATGGTGGTGAGTTTCAGAATGAAAAGTTTACGAAGTTCTGTGATGATCAAGGAATTGAGCACAACTTCTCAGCTCCAAGGACACCTCAACAGAATGGAATTGCTGAGAGGAAAAACAGAACTCTTTTGGATATGGCAAGAACCATGTTGTCAGAATATGATCTGCCAAGATATTTCTGGGCCGAAGCTATCAACACTGCATGTTATATCATAAATAGAGTGATGATCAGGCCAATTCTGAAAAAGACTGCTTATGAACTCTACAAAGAAAAGAAGCCAAAGATTAGCCATTTCAGAATATTTGGATGTCCTTGCTTCATCCATAACAATGGAAAAAGGGACATTGGTAAGTTGGATGCCAAATCAGATGAAGGCATCTTCATGGGGTACTCTTCTAAACCCAAAGGTTATAGAGTTTTCAATAAACGTTCCTTATTGATTGAACAATCAGTACATGTTATTTTTGATGAATCTAACCCTTCCTTGAAAAAGGAAGAAATTAGTGACATTGATGATGCAGATGACTTGTCCGAAAAATTAAAGAATACTTCAATTAAGGACAAAGAGGATCCAACTCTGGAAGAACTGCAGCAAACAGAAATCCAACATGAAGATCTTCCAAAGGAATGGAGATATCAGAAAGATCACCCTCCTGAAAACATCATTGGTGATCCATCTGTAGGGGTAAGAACTAGAGGTAATGTAATTCCATGCGATTATTTAGCATTTGTTTCTCAAATAGAGCCTAAGACAGTCAATGAAGCTTTATCTGATGAATCTTGGATATTAGCCATGCAAGATGAACTAAATCAGTTCAAGAGAAACCAAGTATGGTCACTTGTTCCTAGACCATCCAATCATTCAGTTATTGGCACCAAGTGGGTGTTCAGAAATAAACTGGATGAGTCTGGAATAATCTTAAGGAACAAAGCCAGATTGGTGGCTCAAGGCTACTCCCAAGAGGAAGGCATAGATTTCGATGAAACTTATGCACCTGTAGCTAGACTTGAGGCCATTAGGATTTTACTTGCTTATGCATCTGCATTTGATTTAAAACTTTTTCAAATGGATGTCAAATCAGCCTTTTTAAATGGTTTCATCAAGGAGGAAGTTTATGTTGAACAACCTCCAGGTTTTGATGACACTGAATTTCCAAATCATGTATTTAAACTACATAAGGCTTTATATGGTTTAAAGCAAGCTCCTAGAGCCTGGTATGAAAGGCTCAGTACTTTCTTATTAAATCATGGTTTCACTAGAGGTAAAGTAGATAGTACATTATTTATAAAATCTAAGGTTAAACATATACTTCTTGTACAAATCTATGTAGATGATATTATTTTTGGATCTACTGATGAATCTCTTTGCAAGTACTTTGAAAAGCTTATGCAGGGAGAATTCGAAATGAGCTTGATGGGGGAGCTAAGCTACTTCCTTGGATTGCAAATCAAGCAAGGGAAGGATGGCACTCATATCTGTCAAGCAAAGTACACCAAAGAGCTGTTAAAGAAATTTGGATTTGAAGATGCAAAGCCATTATCAACTCCAATGAGCACATCAACCAGAATGGACAGTGATCAAAAAGGTAAAAAGGTAGATCAAAAGAATTATCGAGGTATGATAGGATCATTACTTTACTTAACTGCCAGTAGACCAGACATTTTGTTCAGTGTATGCATGTGTGCTAGATATCAGGCAGACCCTAGAGAGTCTCACTTAATTTCTGTAAAAAGAATATTTAGATATTTAGCTAGAACTCATGACTTAGGTCTCTGGTATCCTAGATCTTGTGAGATAAATCTAATAGGATATTCAGATGCTGATTATGCTGGTTGCAAAGTAGATAGAAAGAGCACCAGTGGATGTTGTCAGTTTCTTGCAGGATGCTTAATATCATGGACATCCAAGAAACAAAATTCAGTAGCTCTATCAACAGCTGAGGCAGAATATGTTGCTGCTGGAAGTTGCTGTACACAACTTCTTTGGATAAAGCAACAACTTGAAGATTTGGCATTCACATCAAATCAATTCCTCTATTGTGTGATAATACAAGTGCCATCAACCTCACCAAAAATCCAGTTCAACACTCAAGGACGAAGCACATTGAGGTAAGATACCATTTTATTCGAGACCATGTAGCTAGTGGTAATTTAGAAATTTCGTTTATAGATACAAATGGTCAATTGGCAGATATCTTCACAAAAGCCCTACCTGAAGAGAGATTTACATCTCTTAGAAGGGAACTAGGGATGTGCAATTTGTGAAAGAATTTCTGTGATTTTATTGACATATAAATTTTTCAGATTAAATGAAAGTTCTCTCTCCGTTAAAGTTAAGCAAAACTCAGTTATCTATATGCTTTGACCGCTTCTGTGTAGAAAGTTGTTTGACTTGTCAAACCTTTTTGTCGCTTTCTATCTTTACCGCCTTTGGCGCTCCTCCTTTCAATAAAGTAATATTATTTTATCCAAATCGCTCTGGGATCGACTCGTCTTCTACCTTTACCCCTTTTTATCCTCTATCTGTTCACCCAAAGCCGATGCCCTAACGATTTTGGGATCGACTCTCTGCAACTTTCGAAGCCTTCTTCTCTTCCCGCGAAGAATTCCTTCGAGAACTTCCGTCCCTTCCATCATCCTCCCTTCCAGAATTTTTTTTTTCTCTGCACCCATGGCCGCTCCGTTGATCTCCGGAAGTGTTGGGGGCTACAGTGCTGAGTATTTATCCCCAAGGGAGCAAGAAAGATTTACGTTTGTGAAGACGAAGATTTGCGGAAATAAGGCAGTAGATGTTCAGAATCTTGAGAAGAGTGGCATGGCCAGGCTAGTTGATACTCTAAGAAGATTGCAGTGGATGGATGTGGTCACCTTCAGTGAGGTAAGCTACCCGGACTTGGTGAAAGCCTTCTACATTTGTCTGAAGTCAGAAGCAGATGGGTCCCTTGTTTCCTCTGTCAAGGGCATCCAAATCAGAATAACCCATGAGCTTTTGCGTGATCTGTTTGGAGTGAAGACCTCTGGATTTAGTGGCATTCACTCTGTGAATGATGAAGTCAAAGGTCTCGGGATTATCGGTCCAGGATTTAAGTTGAAGGATGGGAAGCTTGATATTAATCAGATGTCCGCATTCAATAGATTGCTTCACTTTATAGTCTGCCAAATCTTAGTACCTCGTAGTGCTACCTTTTCCTCATGCACTAGGGCAGATTCGGACATAATGTTCTGGGCAATCCAGAACAAAGAGATAAACCTGGCCGCAGTGATGATTGAGCGAATGATGTTTGCACATGCTCAGTTATGGGAAACAAAGAGCAAGTTGAATGTTTCCCTTCCGTATGCTCATCTACTGACCAAGGTTTTCAAGCACTTTGGAGTAGATTTGTCAGGAGCAGTAGCTGAAAAGATGGGCCAGTCAATAAGGTCCAGAAATCTAAAGAAAAGCGGTTTTTCAGTGCAAGAAGGAGTTTGGTCAAAGTCCTCTGTGGCTGAAGGAGAAGCAGTTATTGAAGATATTCCAGAAGCAGCAGCAGAGCAAGCAGCAGCAGCAGAAGAAGAAGCAGTAGCAGCAGAGCAAGCAGCAGCAGCAGAAGAAGAAGAGTAGCAGCAGAGCAAGCAGCAGAACAAGAACCTGTAGAATCAGCTGCAGTAGAAGTACCAGTTGTGGAATGCCAATCCGAAGCTCAAGTGGAAGTAGGTGCAGCTGGTGTGGCAGACTCCTTGCCCACCACCTTAGTTGCCTCTATCTTAAAAGAAGTATTGGACTCCATTCCCTCCACCTTAGCCACTTCTAAAGAAGGTGGATGTGTTGAAGAAGAAGCTGTGGCACCTAGTCATTCAACAGTTCAGTCTGAACAAGTTGCTGATGTTGAGATGCAAGCAGGAACTCAACAAGATGTAGTCATGGAAGAAGCTCCTGCTCAGGGGGAGCATTTAAGTATTGAAGTCCCTGCTCCCATTCAGGGGGAGCAAGCTGAGATTGAGAAGCCAGTGAATGAAGATATTCCTGAGAGTGTTTCACCTACTCAGGAAATCCCAGCTCCAGCCAAGGTTGATGTTAGTGAAGGCCCAAGTGCAAGCAATATAAATCTAGAGGAGCCTGTCTCTCAGCAAGGTAAGCAGAAAAGAGTTGTTCACAGGAGGTCAAGGAAGGGCCATAGAAATGTGAAGTTGAAGCATGTTATGGCCTTGTTAAAAGCCCAAGGAGAGATCTTGGCATCTGTTCAGTCTAGCATTCAAGGCATTGTTACCAATCAAGCCTCAACTTCCTCAGACGTATCTTCAATAAGAAATGCAATGAGGTACTTCAATAAAGAATTGTCTGACATGAAGTCTATGCTGGGTGTTTTGTCTAAGTCCAGTGGGATGTCTCCGGGCAGACCAGCTGCTCCTCGGCCACCAGGGCCAGCAGGGCCATCTGCTCAAGGGTCAGGGCCATCAGGGCCATCTGTAGTGAGGTCACCAGGACCAGTGGCAGCCTCAGGGTCTTCAGGACCCTCTTCAGCAGTCAGAGAGAGTCAGGCCAAAGGGAAAGAGCCAGTGTCAGTCTCCAAGGCCCCTGATACTTCATCTCTTGCCACTCCAACCCTCTCCACACCTTCATCTCCTTCTACTGCACCTCCTGCTCCACCAACCATAAAACATCCCATGCCTCGCACCCAACCTTCCTCATCCTCTACTTCATCTCAACCCTCCTTCTCTCCTACTCCAGCTCACATCTCAGCTCCATCCTCATTAACTCCCAAACCTTCACCTATTAAAATTCAAACACCTCCTCTTCAACCAACCTCTTCCTTTAATCCTAAACATCTTTTCTATCCTCCTACTCCTCCTAATTCTGTTATCTTTCCTCCAGATAAACCTCTGCCTCTTGGTGTCTTTGACACCAATGTTCCAGACAACTTTGAAAGGAACACCCTCCTCACCATTCTTTCCACAGCCTCTCACATTCACAGGACTGACCCTCCCAGTCCTGCCAAGAAAAAGAGAAAAACCTCCTCATCTCTAAGCACTCCTTCTGTTCCTCTATACCCTCCTTTATGGTACTCTCTTACCCTTGATCCTAAGAGAAGACCTATCTACAAAGAATACCTCCAGAAATGCATTCTTTCTACCATTTATGGTATTCCTTTTCTCAACCTATCCGAACACCTGGACATTGTTCTTCCTTTTACTCAGATATCCCAAGCTTTCAAATCCAAAATCCTTGAGGGCACTGAGTTCAAGACTGAAGATCAGTGGGCAGCTATCAAAGGAAATAAGGCTCAGTATGAAAAATACCTGACTGCAAGGGCCGAATCCCTCACTCACAGAGCTCACCCACTCACCTTCTCTGAGTGGTTTATCATCCAGCACAAGAACTCTTGGGGATCCTTCATTTTGAAGGAAATTCGCATTGCCAGAGCTTTTCAGCTGTACAGTGACTTCTGTTACTTGAACAAAATTCCAGAAGTTCAGTTTTGCCAGTTCCATTCGCAGATTACTGTGCTGAAATCAGAAATCCCTCTCAACCTTCCTCTTAAGGTAGACTTTGTCTCTTTCAAGGTTGATTTTCCAGTTCTTCTGCCGAAGCTGCACTCTTTAGTATTTGATTCCGATGCTGGGTCACATGCTCTAGATATGTTTGCAAGACAGATGGGCAGGATGTCAGCCAAGCAGGGCAGATCTCCTTCCTTTTTGCGGTTCATCTTCAGAGAATACCACTCTGGCCGCATGTCTTCTCAGATCTTAGCTCCACTCATTTCTGAGTGTGAAAGACTCACCTCATCAGAATGGGAGCTTCTCTATCAGGCCTCTTATCAGCAATTGGAAGCTATCAATCAAGATCTAGTTAGTCAGAGGAAGCCTGCTCTTTCTGCAGAAGCTTTTATGGATCTAAATTCCATCGCACCCATACCAGAGATCTATGCTGTATGGGCATCTAGATATTCTGCTTTCTATGCTTTAAAGCAGGATCTGTTAAATCAAAAGATCCACTATCCCATTTCCTTGGACAGATTTCTCCATAGGGCCAGTTTTGGTAAGAGTACTTACTACAGATTCATTTTGGACAAAACTCAGTATGGAGAATTCTTAGAGCAGCAAAGGCAACTCTACATTCAGAGGAACATCCCTTCCATGGGACCCTCCTTCTCAGTTGCCTCTGGCGTTTTTCTGCAAATTTTTGAGGATCTTGAGATCAAGGCATGGGCTGTTGTCTCACAGCATGCCTCCTTGTTATCTCCTCTGTATTATCTTTCTCCATCCTAATATAAATCTTTCTCTCTTCTTTGTCTCACAGCTTATCTTTTTGCTTAATGACAAAATGGGGGAGACAACTAAAGTAAATCTGAAAAACATATTTCATTTTTGTATGATGTTTAGTATATTTTGTCATCATCAAAAAGGGGGAGATTGATGACCAAACTGTCCCCATAATAAATATTTCATTTATTTGTATATTAATTTTGATGATTAACAAAATAACACTAATGGATTACTTGAGCCTTGAGAACAGGAAATAAAAGAAAAATGAAAGTTCAAGACAATCTGGTAAGTCTCATCACACTTCTATCCAAGTCTTTGTATCGACTTCCTTGATAAGCAGAACGATTTCCTCTTTGACCGGGAAACTCAAAACAAATCGATATCGCAACGACTCTTTAAGACATCGCAACGATTTCTTTAGAACTCGCAACGACTCTCTGTCGTAACGATTTCTTTAGAACTCGCAACGACTCTCTAGCCGTAACGATTTCTTTAGAACTCGCAACGACTCTCTGTCGTAACGATTTCTTAGAGTTCATAACGATTTCTTTAGAACTCGCAACGACTCTCTGTCGTAACGATTTCTCTAGAGTTCATAACGATTTCTTTAGAACTCGCAACGACTCTCTGTCGTAACGATTTCTTTAGACCTCGTAACGATTTCTTTAGAACTCGCAACGACTCTCTAGCCGTAACGATTTCTTTAGATCTCGTAACGATTTCTTTAGAACTCGCAACGACTCTATAGTCATAACGATTTCTTTAGAGTTCATAACGATTTCTTTAGAGTTCATAACGATTTCTTTACAGTTCATAACGCCTTGCTTTGTGTAACGATTTCGTGTAACGATTTCCTTGTAACTCGTAACAACTTGATAGTCATAACGATTTCGTGTAACGATTTCCTTGTAACTCGTAACAACTTGATAGTCATAACGATTTCGTGTAACGATTTCCTTACAACTCGATAGTCATAACGATTTCTTGTAACGATTTCTTTAGAACTCGCAACGACTTGCTTGTTGTAACGATTTCATAAGTTATCACAACGATTTCCTTACAGTTCATAACGACTTGCTATAATTCATAACGATTTCATAAGTTATGAAGTCAGCAAGATTCTTTTTATCGAATTTCTTGATGCATCAGTATAATGCCTTTTAATAGCGTTGAAAAGTCAAAGTCATATCTTGTCCGTTGACTGCTATGCATTAAATGCTCTCTGATCGTATCTCCCATGCATGCAGACAATATCTTCCATTTCTATGCTACTCTGTCTACGTACTTTTTTTTGGGACAGAAAGGAGCTTTGCTATATACTGCAATATCTGTTCCATCTCAACTAACAATAGACAGCAGTCTTAGCTGTCCTCTATTTATTGATGATATGCTTACAGATATCTGACAAGACTCATCTGGACAACGTTGGACACAAGATACAAAGTTCTATGACATCTCTTTGGCGTGTACACAAGGATAAAAGACTGACGATCAGAAGCTTCCTCAGTGACCAGTCTAACGTACACAAGGATAAGAGACAACGGACGCTTCAACGTTCGAATTTGAATCAGCAGTTTAAATAGAAGACTCAAGACAGAAAAGATAGACAAGTGAGCAACAACGCTTGATTTCAGAAGAAGAAAGAAATCCATCTCTTCGAGTCTTCAGAACATTGAAGAAGAGCGAAGCTACCACTCCAACCTTGTTCTAAGCTCTTAGCTCTCTGTGCTCAAAAAGAATTTTCTCTTTTGTGAGAGCTTGTGTAGTCCTTGGAGAGAAAAACCTTGTTAAATCTCTTTCTCTCGGGGGCTTAGAAGCTTCAGTGTGTAGCTGGTCAAGCTAGAGTCTGAAGCCTGTTTCCACACCCTTTTCTTATTAGATTGTGTTCCCTTCTGGACGAAGGAAGACCTGGTGGTATCCAGGGTGGTTGTTGTTCCCTTCAGGCTGAAGGAAGACCAGTTGAGGCTGGGTGTAAGGATCCTTAAGGGGGATTGTACCCTTGGTAGTGAAATCCTGAGATATTGCTCAGGGACTGGACGTAGGTCTCCTGTGGAGAGGAGTTCCGAACCAGGATAAAAATCCTTGTGTCTTGTGAGTGTGTTTTTTGTGTGATTGTTGTCTTATTTGCTCTAACTCTAACCTTGTTGTTAAGTTGTGCAATCCTTTCAGTGAACAGATTTTAATTAGAAGATCGAAGTTTTTATTAACCCATTCACCCCCCCCTCTGGGCTAGTTAGCTGGGCAACATTCGCTCCAACAGGATTGGAAGATGTTGGAGGATGCGGCGTACTCTATGGCCGAGTTAGAGCCATCGCTGTGTCAGGCTTTTGTAGCTCAGTTATCCCTTAGATCCTCTGTTTTGGATGAGGTGATCGGGCAACAGGAAGCCGACCCTAGATTGTTAGAATTAGTGGGTAAGGTGGTCATTGCTCGTGATGAGGACGGTGTGATTAGATTTCAGCACCGTGTCTGTGTCCCTGATTTAGTAGATGTCCGTGAGCATGTGTTAGCGGAGGCTCATAGATCGCGATTCTCTATTCATCCGGGTAACACTAAGATGTATCAAAACCTGAAGAGATTATTTTGGTGGTCCGGCATGAAGAAGGATGTTGCGGATTATGTGTCTAGATGTCTAGTATGTCAGCAAGTGAAGGCCGAGCGACAGCGACCATCCGGCCTTATGCAGAGGATGGATATCCCAGTATGGAAGTGGGAAGCTGTCACTATGGACTTCGTTTCGGGTTTGCCTCGATCTAGAAGGGGCAATGACTCGATTTGGGTAGTTGTAGATAGATTCTCGAAGACTGCTCATTTCTTGCCTATGAAGAAGAAGCAGTCAGTAGAGAGTTTAGCTAGATTGTATGTTAGTGGTATCATTAGATTGCATGGTGTACCGAAGTCGATTATTTTGGATCGAGATCCGAGATTCACTTCGAGGCTGTGGAATGGTCTTCAGGATGCGTTAGGTTCAGAGCTGAAGCTCAGTTCGGCGTTTCATCCCCAGACCGATGGACAATCTGAGAGGACTATCGAGACGCTCGAGGATATGTTGAGAGCGTGTGTTCTGGATTGGAAGGATGATTGGGAGCGTCATTTACCTCTTGTGGAGTTCGCATACAACAACATCTTTCATGCTAGCATTGGTATGGCTCTATTCGAGGCATTGTATGGTAGGCCCTGCAGATCTCCGTTATGTTGGGAGGAGACTGGTGATAGGCAGTTGATCGGACCGGAGTTAGTTCAGGAAACTTCGGATAAGATCCAGCTTATCATGAAGATGCTTGTTGCGGCACAGGATAGGCAGAAGAGTTATGCCGACAACAGGAGAAAGGATTTGGAGTTCGAGGTTGGCGATCATGTCTTCTTGAAGATATCGCCTACTCGAGGTGTTGTCAGATTTGGAAGGCATAGCAAGCTAAGCCCTAGATTCATTGGCCCATATGAGATTCTCCGACGTTTGGGCAGCGTGGCGTATGAGCTAGCACTACCCCCAGCTTTGACTAGCGTTCACCCGGTATTCCACGTATCTATGCTCAGGAAGTATGTCCGAGATCCGTCTCATGTGATTAGTCATGAGCCAGTGGAGATCCAGCCAGATCTTTCGTATGTCGAGCAACCAGTAGCTATTCTTGACCGGAAGGTTTAACACCTCCAGAACAAGAGTATTGCGTCGGTGAAAGTTCTATGGCGGAACTTCTCACGAGAGGAGGCTACTTGGGAGCTTGAGGATGCGATGAAGAAGAAGTATCCCCTTTTGTTTGAGTAGTGTCGTTCTAACTTCGGGGACGAAGTTTCTTTAAGGGGAGAGAGTGTAAGGCCCTCGAAATTCCGTTGCATTATTTGTATTTGTATGTGTATATTTGTGCTTGTGTATGTATATAGATATTTACGTACGTATTAATTAGTACAATTACGTGTGCATGTGTTTATACTAGATGTAAATAATGCATATATTGAATGGTGATAGTATGGATACATTACCATATACATATTGCATGTATATATGCATGGCATGCATAGTTTTTTGCATGTTTTAGAGTTCTGGCCGAAGGATAGATTGGCGTCAACCCCTAGCCGTTGAGGTGGTGTCAGCGTCCACCCATGGACGCCAACACTAATCCTGGCGTCTAACGATGTGGACGCCTATTTCTCTGACCTGCATGCGTTGCAGAGCCAGAAATTCCGGAAACAAGGAAGCTCACCCATTGGGGAGCTGTCCCCAACGGCTCTAAAAGCCATCTTGTCACCTTGTGAGTGGGAGAGAGGCCTCTCCCATATGTTGAACCCGGATCTGCCTTCCCCAACCCTCTCTTCACCCTTTTGCAAGAGAGAAACCAGAGGAGAAAACCCTAGTTCTGAACTGAGGAAAAACCCCCACTTTGCACCCAAAGATCCGACCCTCTGAAGCAGGATCCGGCCATCTTCCTCGACAAGAAGCTAGCTGGAGTGAAGGAGAAGACTTCCCCGGCCGTACCTTGGAGCCATCTTCATCCAAGAGCCTGGAGGAAGGAGATCTAGGAGGACTGTTTGCAACTTCTTGGGACTGCCCAAGGAGAGCTTCTCCGAGCATTTAGACCCATTGAAGCAATTTCCTAGAGGCAAGTAACCTAACCATAACGTCCTCGTATGTGTCTAGGTCGATTCTACAATTTTTATGAATTTTCCCTCGTGTCCTAGACCCCCAAATTCACCCCAACTTGAGGGCTCGGGTCTGTGTTCTGCACAGACCTGCATTAACGGCAAGATCCCTGGATGCTGAGATCATGCTTGGCGTCCATCGACCATGCCGCTGACACTGAATTAGCGGCCAGAGACCGCCGCCAAGTTCATCTGGACAGAACAGTGACCTGTTCTGCCCTTCTATACACTATCTTCGATATGTTTCACGATGAGGATATACTGTAAACCATTTATATTCTATGTATATTGTTAATGTGATGAATGTGGTGTGTGGATGGATGAGTGTGCATGGTGGTGAATGATAGAAGTTATTTTGTTCCATGAAATTACAAAGCATGATTAGTTGTTAATCTTGTCAATCTACTGTTGCATGATTTAGGACTAGCCTGTATGACCAAGTTTGTGAGGATCATACATGAATGGATCAGCCCTATTCTGAAATTGAGATTTTTGCCATGCTTGTGTAAATTATTGAAAGTGTTATTTGGAAAATAGGAATTGTGCATAAGTTATAATAAATCCTCGGTAAACCGGGCATTGCCCCGTAAATTGAGGAATAAATTCTGTAGCTCTATACATGTAGGGTTCAGACAGTAGCTTGCTAAATTTTTGGCTTGTGTGTATAACTCCATATTGACTTGAATTACGAATGGCATGAAAAATGAATGTTTGATTTTCTGTAAATTCATTTTAACTCATAAAAATCTAAAAAATTATATGAATGGTTCTAAACCCGAAATTAGTTTGTGATTAAAATTTTAGGTCATTTGGACCAGAGCACGATGCCTTATGAAATTTTCATGACAAATGTGAAATTGATGCATGTCATTGTAAAATGAGTTGATTCTTGTTTAATCCAACTTGATTAATGGAATTACCTGCTTGATAATGTCTGAAATCTGTAGTGTATGATAGGAAAACAGAGAATGTGCATGTGAGTGAGAAAGTAAATGAATTGAGAGTGGCATGTGTCAAACTATGTGTAAAATCGGTAAGAATGTGTAAATGTGCCAAGTGTGACATTGCTTCAACAGAGGGCAGTGGAACCGTATCAGGGAAAAGTCCCCCTGAGAAGGTTCAATATGTAAGTGACCCTAAGGGCATTAGGGGGAAATCCTGGAGGTGGACAAGTACCACTGGTTAGGGTGAAGACTTGTTCTCCCGGTCTGCGCAGTCCAAGAGTCGCCATTGTAATGCCTAGATGGCGTCTATGTGTAATGTGATGTGTATATGTCCTTCTTGGTGGTTTGGACTATGTGTCACGGCACCTAAAATGTGAATGTGTAATGTGTAATGTGTATGTGTTCATGTGTCAATGTGTAAGTGAACAATGTGAAATGTGTATGTGTAAAGTGCAACCATGTGAATTGGAAACTTGTGTAAAGAAAATGTGAACTAAAAATGTGAGAATATGACCTTGAGATTCATGTGAGACAAATCTGAAACCATGTGAAATCAGTAGTTTCATGTTGTTATCATCATGTTTATATGTGCGAAAATGTTTAGAATCCATGTTAGGGATAATTGATGAGCACGTGTACAAAATAGCATGATTGGTTGTTCACATGGTATGTTTTAAACAATATTGTAGCTCTCATGTGTAGGTTTACAGCCATTAAACCATGTGAAACCAGCAACTTAAAGCATGTGAAAATGTCTATGTATGTGTTTAAAAATATGTAAGATCCATGCTAGTTGTGTTTTCCCTTCATATATGCATAGTGTTCATGTTGGTAGCTCTCATGTCTTGGTTCCTTAAAGGCAAAATTTCACAAGTAAATGGAATAGAGAGCATGTGATAGGTAAGTTTTATTCTTAGAAATCTGAAAGCATGATCCATGTATTAAATTGTAGAACTTTCATGATAGGTTGCAACTTTCAAATGACTAGCATGTCATGTGTTGAAATTTGTGAATGTGCATGTAGAAATCGCTATGACTTATACGTGTATGTTATGAGTAGTGTTGCTTGCTGAGTCTTTAAGACTCACTCCTTGCTTCGGCGTACAGGTATAGACGGTGACGAGACTCTCGTGGAGGAGACGGTAGAGACGGACTCCGAGCGCGGAGTTTAGATTGTTGGAGCAGTTGCACCCTTTTGTGCTTTCATAGTATGTAAAAGCGACATTGTACTAGAACTATCATGAGAAAATTGTATAAGTGAGGACATTGTGTACTTAAATTTCAGCAATTTAATTATGTGAACTTTTAGCTCTTAATGTAAATTGCAAATCTCATGTATGTTTAATGTGGATGATGAATGAATGAAGACAGTTGTCTTTTACTTCCGCTACTTGTTCGTATATTCGCGTGTATCTCAGCTGTTTGTATCGTTTGGGTAAATGTCCCACTGTGAGGACTCTCGCTATACCGACATGGGTTGGTATAACCGTACCGGTATAATGAGGGCCGTCACACTTCCAGATTCATATTCCCAGTTCATTGTGAACTTTACAATGAACAAGATTGAGGTGAGTTTAGCTGAGATGCTGAACATGCTAAAGACTGCTGAGGGCAACCTTAAGAAGGAAAAGCCCATTGTTCTCATGGTTGGAAAGTCCAACAAGAAGAGGAGAGCAGTGCAAGCCTTTAAGAAAGGCAATGCAAAGAAGCAGTCCAAGCAAAAACAAAAGAAGGACATAAGCAAAGGAGCAGAAAAAGGGCGAGTGCTTCCACTGCAAGAAAAAGGGACACTGGAAAGGAAATTGCAAGGACTACCTTGCAATGAAGGCTGAGGAGAAGCAGAAGCTTGGGCAAGCTTCAGGTATCTATATGATAGATCTTCACTTGTCTGTTAGAGATTCCACATCTTGGGTTTTAGACACTGGATGTGCCTCTCATGTCCGCAATGATGTGCAGGTGCTGACAAGTAGAAGGAAGCTGAGCAAGGGCGAGGTGAACTTGAGGCTTGGAAACAGTGCAAGTGTTGCTGCACTCACTGTGGGGACAGTGAAGCTCAAGTTGCCTTCAAGAGATTTACTTTTATTAGATGATTGCTACTTTGTGCCTAGCATTATTAAGAACATTATTTCTATTTCTTGTTTAGACAGAATTGGATACAAGTTTACCATTGAGAACAATAGTTGTTCAGTTTATTTGAGAAATAAACTAGTTGCTTTAGCAAATTTGGTGAATGGTTTGTATCTACTTGATGTTTCTTATACAAATCTCCATGTTGATGTTTCTCCTAAGAGAAGTAAGAATAGTGTGAGCACTACCTACTTGTGGCATTGTAGGCTTGGTCACATTGGCGAGAATAGGCTTCAGAAGTTGCATAAGAATGGATACCTGGATCCATTTGATTATGAATCATTTGCAACTTGTGAATCCTGTTTAATGGATAAGTTGACAAAATCTCCATTTAGTGGACATGGAGATAGGGCCAAGGACATATTGGAACTAATACACTCGGATGTATGTGGTCCAATGTCTACCCAAGCCAAGGGTGTCTACTCATACTTCATTACATTCACAGATGACTACTCAATGTTCGGATTTGTTTACTTAATGAAGTACAAATCTGAAGCTTTTGAGAAGTTCCAAGAATTTAAGAATGAAGTTGAGAAGCAAACTGGAAAGAGCATTAAAATCCTACGGTCAGACCGAGGAGGTGAATACTTAAGTACAGAGTTCACACAATTCTTAAAGGACAATGGTGCCCTTTCTCAATGGACTCCTCCCTATACACCACAGATGAATGGTGTATCGGAAAGGAGGAATCACACCTTGTTGGACATGGTACGATCTATGATGAGCCGTTCACAGTTACCAGTTTCCCTATGGGGATATGCGCTAGAGTCAGTGGCATATCTACTAAACAGGGTTCCCAGTAAATCTGTGTCTTCTACTCCATATGAGATATGGAAGGGTAGAAAGCCTGATTTTAAACATGTTAAAGTCTGGGGCTGTCCTGCCCATGTGAAGAGACACGACCCAGATAAACTGGAATCCAGAACCGATAAGTGTAGGTTTGTTGGATACCCAAAAGAAACATGGGTACTACTTTTACCATCCTAGTGAACAAAGAGTGTTTGTCGCCAGGAGAGCTGTCTTCTTGGAAGAGGAGTACCTTACCCAGGAGGACAGTGGGAGTAAGGTAGATCTAGAAGAGGTTCTAGATCCACAAACTGTGCAAAGTCCACCAGATGAAACATCGGTTCCGGAACTTGTTCAGGAATATACACACGTTCAGCGTAGGTCTGGTAGAGTACCTAGACAGCCCGAAAGATATGTTGGACATATCGGTGAAGGTATGTCTTATAATGAGGATGATGATCCAAAGACCTACAAAGAGGCTATTGATAGTCCTCAGTCAGGAAATTGGCGAGATGCCATGAATTCTAAGATGCAGTCCATGTACACCAACCAAGTTTGGAACTTGGTAGACTTGCCTGAAGGTATTGTACCTATTGGGTGCAAGTGGATCTTTAAGAGAAAGATCGGTGTAGATGGACAGATCGACACCTATAAGGCAAGGATGGTAGCAAATGGGTATCGTCAAAGGCAAGGAATTGACTATGACGAAACTTTCTCACCAGTTCCTATGACAAAGTCGATCAGAATTCTTCTCACCATTGCTGCATACTTTGATTACGAGATCTGGCAGATGGATGTAAAAACTACTTTCCTCAATGGAAACATTGAGGAAGAAGTGTATATGATACAACCTGAAGGTTTTACATCCAAAGAGTGTCCAGATAAAGTATGCAAGCTTCAAAGGTCCATCTATGGATTGAAACAAGCTTCCCGAAGTTGGAACATAAGATTTGATGAGGCTATCAAATCTTATGACTTCATTAAGAATGAAGATGAACCATGTGTGTATAAGAAAATCAGTGGGAGTGCTGTCACTTTTCTCATACTTTACGTTGATGACATCTTGCTCATTGGGAATGATGTAGGGTTGTTATCATCAGTAAAGGTATGGTTGTCAAAGAACTTCTCCATGAAGGATTTGGGAGAAGCATCCTACGTTTTGGGAATACATATCTATAGGGATAGATCTAAGAGGATGCTAGGCTTGACCTAATCCATGTACATAGATACCATTGTCAAAAGGTTTGGCATGGAAATTCCAAGAGAGGTCTCATACCAATGAGACATGGAATTAATCTCTCTAAGGAGCAGTCTCCTAAGACTCCTGAAGAGAGGGTAGTCATGGATAGAGTCCCCTATGCCTCGGCTATAGGGTCTATCATGTATGCCATGCTATGTACAAGGCCTGATGTAGCATTTGCTCTAAGTGTTACGAGCAGATATCAGGCAAATCCAGGTGAAACACACTGGATGGCAGTGAAATGTATCCTTAAGTACTTGAGAAGGACTAAGGATATATTTCTGGTTTATGGAGGAGGGGACTTGAAACTTCGGGCATATACTGACTCGAGTTTCCAGTCAGATCCAGATGATAGCAAGTCTACATCTGGGTTTGTGTTCACCTTAAACGGAGATGTAGTGAGCTGGAAGAGTTCCAAGCAAGAAACCACTACAGACTCCACGACAGAACTGAGTACATTGTTGCAGCTGAAGCCGCCAAGGAGGCAGTATGGATGAAGAAGTTCATCACCGACCTTGGTGTGGTGCCGGGTGACTCTGATCCGATCCCATTGCTGTGTGACAACAATGGGGCCATTGCGCAAGCGAAAGAGCCGCAGTCTCATCAGAAGTCAAAACACATTCAGAGGCGATTTCACCTGATCAGGGAGATTATCACTAGAGGAGATGTACTGGTAGAAAGAGTTCCTTCAGTCGACAACATCGCAGATCCACTGACGAAGCCTTTAACTCAAATTGTGTTTGAGAGCCACCTAGAGTCTATGGGTTTAAGACATAAAGGTGATTGGCTTTAGTCCAAGTGGGAGATTGTTAGTTATGGGTGTCCTCAAGTCAATCATAACTTGTACAATTTTGTTCTTTAATAATAATAATAAGGCTGTTATATTCATTATGTGTAATTCGTTTGGCGTTTCATTATGAAGTCCATGAATATGCGCAATGGATATTAATTATGATGAGATCATAATAATGAGATTAATATCCTTTAAACGTATATTCTTAATTGTTCCTAGTCGGAGGATATTCGAGAAGGACATCGAATATCTGGTTAGACTAGTACAGGTTGCACCTGCTCATATGATGAGGGTGACTGGTCTCATAGTCACTTGTGTGGAGGCACTAAGGTGAATCTGTAGGTGCTCATTGGAGAATGAGTTCATTGAACTGATCCGTTATGAATCGCTGGATGGTAATATTACCTAACTGTCAACCAGCTAGATTCATTGTCACAGTGGTGTGATTGGTCCTTAGACTTGAGACACCAAGGACACCTTGTCGGTGGACTTCTAGGTTTTGACCTTAACTTATAGATCTCTAGCCATGAGGTCTTAATCAGTTAAGTGTTCGGATCTAGAGGAATACCTTCGAAGGTGATTGTGTGGTCAATATGGGATTGCTCGCTCTCGGTAATAGGAGAGTGAATGCTCTAGGGAAAGATGCCTGAGTGTCCCTGGCCAGGGCAAGAGTACTTATCAGAAAAGCAGTTTTCTGATATTGTTATGCGGCATCTAATCCAAGTGAGTGCACATATTAGGGTTTGACAGTTGACCATACCCTAAGCTCGCTGGGGAGCATTGTACGAGCGAAGGACTATAGTCACGTGGTATCTGTTGACAGAAAGGGTTCCTTGATTGGGTTGCTGAACCCCAATGCTTTCCATGATCAAGTGGTGTTGCTTGGCACCCAACTTGATTGGAAGCCCGGTCAATTATCGTGAGACGATAATTGATTGAGTAATTAATTAATATGAGATATTAAATTAATTACAGTAAGCCAATAAAGAGTTATTGGACTTAATGGGTTGAAAACTGGACTAGCACTTGGGCCTAGAGGGTCATACGCAATAGAGTTCTGAGCAGACTGGGCAGGATGACCGTTATAGACATTAATTGAGTTTTTGTGAAAAACCGCAGAGTCTATATATGCACGTGGAGAGTCAAACCCTGGGCCAAGCTCCAAGGTCCTCTCTGGTCGCCTCCTCCTCTCTCTCCTAGGGTGCCCCCACCTCTTGTCTCTCCTCTCTCTGGCACATGGTGGAGTTGAGATCCGGGAGACGTGTGGAGACCGAGGAGATCCTATTTGCGTCTGAAGCTCACGTGGATACATCTAGAGGCTGGACACTTGAATGGCTTTGTAGCACCAGCGCCTCCGGTGCAATCTTCTCCCCGGATTCGAGAGTTTCGCAACCCCGCAAAGATAAAGATCGGATCTTCTCGCACAGGTTTTTCTATTTTTCGATCGATTCCGACCGCCGACAACGATATCAAATGGAGGGAATCGTATTTCCACTGCGCTCTGATCGATTCCTTACAGTTATCACTTAGCCTTTAATGGATTGATTTAATTGAAGTACACTCGGCTAAAGAAGGACCCTAATGGGTATGAACTCAAGTACTCCAGTGACACTAAAGGGGACACACAACTGACGCGTCACAGCCTGATCTATGTGTACAATAGGTACAACCAGCACGGCGAACCGCAACGTGCGTACAGCCACGAGGACTTACGGAGGCCCTCGGTAGGTGGCCCTGGTCAGCCCACGAGTGCTCGCAGGTGAGAGGGTCGACTCTACCAAGGAGGAAAACCTAATCTCCACGAGACAGAAGTGTATGTGTTGGATCGAAATGGCAGATTGCACAGTCCTAGAGGGGGGGGTGAATAGGACTTTTCTTGATTTTTGTAAATTCTTCTGAAAGAGAAATCACAACACTAGGTAGAGATGTTAGTGCTTGGTGTGATGTGTGTGATTCAAGTGAGAACTTGGCGGAAAACAATCACACAAAGAATTACACAAAAGATTTATTCTGGTTCGGCCCTTCCTACATGGAAGTCCTACATCCAGTCCTCAAGCCAACCACTTGAGATTTCACTAAACTGCCAATCAAATTTGGCCTTCTCTCACCCTTGAGAGGAAATTACAAACCCACTTGCTCCACAGCAAGTCTTCCCTAAACAGGGGTAAACAGCACTGCCTTATGCAAAAGGCCTTCCCTTCACAAGAGGGGTAAAGCAGAAACACTTCTGCAGAAATAATAAAATGAAGGAGAAATAAACGCCTGTGTGTTGACTCAAGAATGAGTATAGAACACACACTTTCCAGCAGGATAGAATAGATAGGAATTGAAATCTAAATCCTAGCTGAAGCTACTTGGGTGGTCTTCCAAAGAAGAGACAATTACAATTGCCACCCAATAAACAGATCTTCAGAAATCACTGAAGATGGGGCTCTCAAACAGTTGCTGAACAGGAAGGCTTTTGAGAGCTTGTAAGGTGAACTTTCAGAGAATTGTCTGCAAGGAACTTCAAAACTTCTTGTTCTTCTATTGCGTTCTTCATCTCTTTATAATCTTTTCAAACTAACCGTTGAGGAAGATAGCCGTTGAAGTAAGATGGTTGTTGTAATCTAACCGTTTGAGAAGAGTCTTTAGGATCCATTGGATCTTGGAACTTTTATCCAGAGGATCTGGAAATTTGCCTTTTCCCAAGGTCTTCACAGGCAGAAGCCGTTATAAGCTCTTTGATACTTGGGCTGAGCGGCCTATGTGCAACAATAAATGCCTGTATGAAAGGACAAAGACAAACGTATATCCATACCTTTGTGGTAGGTGAGTCAGTGTAGTATAATAGAACATTATGGAACCTAGTATTCTTAGTCCTTTCGGAGAGTAAGGCAGACAGACAGAAAGTTTAAGGTGTGGGTCTGTCAGTGGTAGGTGAGATTGTCAGATGCCATGCGCCTGTCTTTCACATAAATGCTTTGGGTCTTTGTAGAGGTAATAGTTTGAAAAAGATCATCAGAACTGTAAGCATTAAATGTATGTTCATATTTTGTTCCAAAGAAGTGACTTTATGAAGATACTGAATTTCTTGTCACAAACTATATTAAATAAATAATGATCTTATAGAATTTTAAAGATCCATAAAATAAGCAGTCATAAACAAATTATTTTTATGCTGAAGAGAGATTACCATCAATCAATAGAGATTTCATAACATTTAGAAACTGACAGAAGTATACTGAAAAAGTACAAGTGTACAACTGTCAGTGTAGTCGAATTCATTAGAACAGGTGAAAAGGAATAGAGTGAATCGAATACAGTATAACATATGTAAATCGGAGATGTGAATCGAATACAGTATAACATATGTGAATCGGAGATGTGAATCGAATACAGTATAAAAGATGTGAATCGAATACAGTATAACATATGTGAATCGGAGATGTGAATCGAATACAGTATAAAAGATGTGAATCGAATACAGTGTAACATATGTGAATCGAATACAATATAAAAGATGTGTACTTAGAAAAACTTTTGGTCTTTCAAAATGTTGAAACTGACGAAATTCTGTAGTGGATCTATATCATTTAAAGATTTGTCTTATCAAAATAATTGATTGTTTAAAGACTTATGGGGAGTTGCTCAACAATTCTCCCCCTTTTTGTTAATGACAAAAATCTTTAAATGGTAGCTGATAGCCTGATATAGCATGTAAATTGTTTTGACAAAATTGTGCATTTTGCAGAAACAACTTTGAAAAAGTAGCTACCCTATCTTTTCTCCCCCTTTGTGGCATTAACATAAAGGATAAACCAAGCACAAAGACAGAATATATAAGATAGCAGTAAATGCCATATAAACAAAAATGTTTGAAGATTACACAACTAAAAAAGAGTTTTTAAGTAGTGCTGGAGGTGGGAAGATAAAGAGTTTGTGGAATTTTAGCCAAGAAAGGCTCTATGAGTTGCCAAAGTTTCAACTCATTAGACTGGAAAGTGTGGTTAAACTTGGCAACATCCACCTCATATTTGGGATTGTTGAAAGGTAATTTCCTGGCTGATTTGATGTGGCGCCTTCTGTAAAAAGATCGTTTGTTGTCGGCTTTGTCATGGTCCAAGAGACACCTGATGTGCAGAGGAGTGAACTTCTTGGTGGCTGCCAAAGTGAAGAACTCATGAAGAGTGATATTCCAATATAGCCCACTTGAGATAGCTGCATCCTTGGCCTGATAATAAGTAGATACCTCTGTGCCCATTTGAGGCCAATGTGCTTTCTCAAATCAAGAAGACTCTTGGAGTGATAATCATTGAGGGGGAGTGCTAGAGTTCTACACTGAGCATGGTGTTCAGGATAGGCTTTTTCCCATAGATGAGGAGGGAATCGTTCAGACTCAGCAAAGCTTATCTGAAGATCAAGAAGGTTTTTCTGAAACTTGTGCATGTACAAAAAGATGAACCTCTGAAAACTGAGCTTGGACTGATACTTGATCTTGAACCTTGTGGAAATTCTGATGAATCTGTTGAAGATGGTTTCACCAAAGGCACCTTTGTAGAAGATAGCTCCTACAAGGGGAGGATGAAGATTGGGCAAAAGATTTGCTTGCATAGAAGGGTCCACTGGCCTTGGTCCTCTGAGGAGCATATCATATTGGCCTTTGGAGACATCATGCAGACCGAGCTTGTACCTTTCAAAGTTGAAGGCTTTCATGGCAGTAAATTTGGCCTGAGAATCTCTAAGGAGAGCGCCAAAAAGTACATGAAATTGAAGGGATAGATGAGTGTAGAGCTTGAGCTGGTGGTTCCTGGATTGAGCTTCCTGAAATCTCATGGCTTCCTCAGGATGGAGATGAACAAACTCTTGAGGAGTAGATAATGACTCTTCTGAGAGACAGTTTGAAGATCAGAAATGGAAACCTGAGATGTTTTGATCAAAGATGGAAGCCAGTGTTCAAAAGTGAAACCTGGCATGTCATGAATCTCAAGAAAGGTCCTGATTTGAAGATATTCTCTAAAGAGAGCCATGAATTCAGGGGAATGGTAGACAAAGGCATACCAGAAAGGAGGAAGAAGTAGAGCTGGTTTGTCTGCCATTTTAGGACCACGGGAAGCTGGAAGTCTGAGACTTGGAACCATCTCAAGGATTTGTAAGTGAGGTTGCTGAGAACCTGGTTTGAGGGGCAAAGCTGAATAAAAAAGTGGAGGTTGAGTGGACAGATTCATTGCAAAAGCCTTAAGAGGTTTGATTGGGTATTTTAAAGGATATGTGGAGAATTTGATATTTTTGAGAACTGGATCTACTGGGGGGCTAGATAGAGGTAGATCCTGTGAAATGATTGAACCAGAGGGAATATTTGAAGAGGAGGCTGGAGGAGTAGCTTCTGGAGGATTGTCAGAAGGAGGGGCAGGAGAGGTAGGCCTGGAAGGAGAGGAAGAGATAGGATTGCCATCTTTGATTAGCCTTCTCTTAACCTTTCTCTTGAAGGTGTTAAGCTCGGAGGCCTGATGAGGTCTCTTTCCAAGAGATACAACTTCCTCAACTGCTGCTACTCCTGGCTGCTGATCAGCCACTGATTCCTGCTGCTGTTCTTGATGCTGTTTCTGCTGGGGTTGATATACAACTATTGCTAGTTGATCTTTGGGAGCATGCTCCTGCTCCTGTTGGAGAACATCTGATGGGGTCTGCTGGTCAGCCGAAAACTCTTGATTCTGCTGTACTACTGGCTCAAGCACTGGATCTTCAGGAATTTTCTCTTGGGTAGGTTCTTGGTGTTGTGGCTCTTGAGCAGTAGAGGCTGGTTGTTCTTGAGGCTGAGAGGGAGCAGGCCCTGATGGCATGGATGTGCCCTGATGGCACACTAACTGAAGTAAGAGTTCCTTCATCTGCTTGACCTCATCAGCAAAACTATCAAACTTGACATCTATGAGCTCGACTTGCATATGAAGAAGTGAGAGACTCTCTTGATGTGATCTGACAAGCTCTAGAATGGTGCCAAGACTGCTGCTACTCTCCCCCTGAGACCTTGGCCGGGTCTCAAACTGAGAAGGGGAGAAAGAGGGCTCACTCTCTCTGAAAGTTTGCTCCATAGGTGGGACAGGAACATCTTCAGACATGATTCCCTTACCTCTGAGATTTCTTAAGTCTGCATGCAATGCTTTAGAGGGAGCATCTTGCTCATTGAGAGAGGAGGAGGCTGGAAGCTGATCTTCAACTGGCTGAACTGGTGAAGGAGGCTGAGCAAGCACAACTGGAGCAACTGGATCTGCTGGGGCTTCAATCTGAATACCTGAAGTGGGAATATCTTGGGGAAGCACAGAGACTAGGGGCTCATCTGGATAAATTTCATGGTCACACTCCGGAACTGAATCTTTGTACCATAAGTTTTCTTTCTTGCTAACTAGGGAGTAGTGACCTCTTCTCAGAGTAATGAGTCCAATTTTCTCTTTGGTGCTGACAGGCACTTCTCTAGATAGATCCACAACAAATTTCTTAAAGATCAAAGTAAGCAGAGATCCATAAGGGAGAGAATCTTGAAGGTCCTTGGCTCCTATCATTCTTTCTAAAATTACTGCTGGAAGGTTGACTCTGTGTTTCTGAATAGCCCAAAAGAGAAGATTCCCATCTCTGGCTGTGATGGAGGAATGGGAACCGGATCTAGGAGTTATGATATTAGAGATGATAGAATGCAGTAACCTTTTCTCTGCAGAAAGCTCATTCACTTGCAACCCCTTTTGCTCAAGGTCCCCAGATTTCCAATAATCCCAATTTTTGTTTCTCAAGGGGGATGAACTCACTAAGACAGTGTCCGGTGTTAGGACAGTCTAAAAGTTCCACAAGACATTCCTCAGAGATAGTGATTCTTACTCCTTTAACAATCCTACGACTGTATTTCCAGATGAAACTTTGAGAGAGGCATAAAATGCCCTTACAGCACTGGCTACGAGCGGTTCAGTGATCTGACACAGTTTGGTCCATCCCATCTCTGTGAGAGTTTCTTCTACACAGGCTAGACTGCCACTCAAATGAGAGAATTCAACTGATTTGCCTGAACAGATAGGAATCTTGGCTAGTCTTTGGAGTTGGTCAGAGGTGAGTTGGACGGAGTCCTGAGCCCTAGGAGATGCCATCTAGACAAACAGATGAAAAAGAAACTTAGGAGATCCTTCATAGGAGGATGAGATGTACCCGAAAGGGTTAGAAGATCCTACCTTTTTCGTGAAAGGATGAAGTTTAGCAGAGATCTCCTGAAGGTCCTTTGCCGGAGAGCAGAAAGGCGCGAAGAAGATAGAGCAGACTAGAGAGATTTCGAACGGGTATTTTCTAGCGGAGATGAGGGAGATCTATATATATAAGAGAGGGATAATGACCGTCGTTTCATGAAGGGACGTGATTTGAGTTACGAAGGGACACGCCTTTAATTTGGTGTCAGTTACTAACATTTGAATATTTATTCGTTTCAGAGTCATAAAGGAAGTTAATTTAGGAATTCAAATTCATTAGTCGAATACATAAGTTTTTGACATGAATCGAATACCTTAACTTTTCATGAATCGATTACATGAATCGAATACCTTGATTTTTAACATGAATCGAATACATAAGTCGAACTTTGACTTGGGAAATTTTTTTGGGTATTGCTACACAGAATGTAAACATCAAGATGATTCAGGTAAATATTAATCAGGATTGCACATACCTATTTCTCTTCTAATAGACGTGAATCTATCTTCTGGTAGGGGTTTGGTAAAAATATCTGCCAATTGATTTTCTGTAGGGACAAATTCAAGAGAGATATTTCCATTACTTACATGGTCCCTGATGAAGTGATGTCTGACCTCAATGTGCTTTGTTCTTGAGTGCTGAATTGGATTTTTGGTTAAGTTGATTGCACTTGTATTATCACACAGCATTGGGATTTCTTGAAGCTGATGCCCATAGTCTTCCAATTGATGCTTAATCCATAGCAGTTGACTACAGCAACTTCCAGCTGCAATGTATTCAGCTTCTGTAGTGGATAGAGCTACTGAATTTTGTTTTCTGGAAGACCAAGATATTAAACATCCTGCAAGGAGTTGACAAGTACCACTGGTGCTTTTTCTATCTATCTTGCATCCAGCATAGTCAGCATCACTATATCCAATTAACTTGAATTCAGAACATCTGGGATACCATAAGCCTAAATTGCTTGTATTAATAAGATATCTAAAAATTCTTTTAACAGCATGAACATGTGATTCTTTTGGATCAGCTTGGAATCTAGCACATAAACAAACGCTGAACATTATGTCTGGTCTACTTGCAGTAAGATAGAGTAGTGATCCTATCATTCCTCTAAAGATCTTTTGATCTGCCTTTTTACCAAGGGAATCACTATCTAGCTTAATGCCTGAGCTCATGGGTGTACCCAAGGGCTTACATTTGTCAAAACCATACTTAATCAGCAGATCTGAGATGTATTTGGTTTGGCATATGTGAGTTCCTTCTTTGGTTTGCCTAATTTGCAATCCAAGGAAATAATTCAGTTCACCCATCATGCTCATCTCAAATTCACTTTGCATTAAGTTCTCAAAGAACTTGCAGAGTGATTCGTTGGTAGAACCAAAGATAATGTCATCAACATAAATTTGTACAATTAAGATTCCATCTGAAAATTTTTTGATAAATAAAGTACTGTCTACTTTTCCTCTTACAAAATCATGTGATATAAGATAAGCACTTAGTCTTTCATACCAAGCCCTTGGAGCTTGTTTCAAACCATATAGTGCCTTCTTTAAACGGAAAACATGATTAGGATTTTTAGTATCTTCAAATCCGGGAGGTTGCTCAACATACACTTCTTCTTTTATAAAACCATTCAGAAAAGCACTTTTAACATCCATCTGAAATAGATTAATATTAAGAGAGCAAGCATATGCTAATAGAATTCTAATTGCCTCTAATCTAGCAACTGGAGCATATGTTTCATCAAAGTCTATGCCTTCCTCTTGGGAGTATCCTTGAGCTACAAGTCTAGCCTTGTTCCTGGTGATTATTCCTGATTCATCCATTTTGTTTCTGAAAACCCATCTGGTTCCAATAACAGGATGGTCAGAAGGTCTAGGCACAAGGGTCCAAACTTGATTTCGTTGGAATTGATTTAATTCCTCTTGCATAGCAAGGATCCAAGATTCATCTTCCAGTGCATCATGGATTGTCTTAGGCTCAATTTGAGAAACTAAGGCAGAGAAATCACTAGGAATTTGCATACCTCTTGTTCTTATTCTGTCTTGAGGATTACCTATGATGTTTCCTCTAGGATGATCCCTATGGTATCTTAATTCTCTGGGCAATCCTTCTTGTATTTCCTCTTGTTGTTGAAGATCTTCCAATGGGGGTTCTTCTGATTCTTCATCCTTGTGTTGTTCTTCTTCAATAGAAGTCTTTTCAAGATCCCTGCATAGATCATCAACAAAATCTTCTTCTTCTTCTATCCTCTTGATAGAAGGGTTAGTTTCATCAAACAAGACATGTACAGTTTGTTCTATAGTCAATGTCCTTCTATTAAATACCCTGTATCCTCTAGGTTTTGAGATATATCCTAACAGAAAACCTTCATCACTTTTAGCATCTAACTTTCCTAAGTTGTCTTTACCATTGTTTAAAATGAAACACTTACAGCCAAAAGGTCGAAGATGACTGATGTTGGGCTTCTTATCCTTGTATAATTCATACGGAGTCTTTTTCAGAATAGGTCTGATCATGCATCTGTTGATAGTGTAGCAGGCTGTATTTACTGCTTCTGCCCAGAAGTATTTTGGTAAATTGTACTCATTCAGCATTGTTCTGGTCATGTCTAGCAGTGTTCTATTTTTCCTTTCTGCTACACCATTTTGTTGAGGTGTTCTGGGAGCTGAGAAGTTGTGTTCAATTCCATTTTCTTCACAGAACTTCAAAAATTCTTCATTTTTGAATTCTCCTCCATGATCAGATCTGATACTGGTAATCTGAAAATTTTGATTCTTTTGAACAATTTTGCTGAATTTCAGAAAAGCTTGAAAAGCTTCAGATTTGGCTTCTAGAAAAGATACCCAAGTATACCTTGAGTAATCATCAACTAATACATAGCCATAGACTTTTCCTCCAAGACTAACTGTCCTCATTGGTCCAAATAAATCCATGTGAATTAATTCCAAAGGTTTGGAAGTTGTAACAATTGTCTTGGACTGAAATGAGGTCTTGGTCTGTTTTCCTTTTGCACATGCTGAGCAAATTCCAGACTTTTTGATTTTCATCTTGGGAAGTCCCTCAACCAGATCATACTTCAACAATTTCTTGATTACTGAAGTGCTTGCATGACCAAGTCTTCTATGCCACAAATCAGCTTCTTCGCTTTTGGTAGTAGTTAGACAAAGATTTACTTCCTTTAATTCTGCTAGTTGCAAGGTGTACAGATTCTTTACTCTTGTGCTTCAAAGACCTTTTTGTTGTCCTTCAGAATTACACACTTATCATTCTGAAATCTTACTAAATGACCTTTGTCACATAACTGACTAATACTGATCAGGTTGTGCTTGAGTCCTTCTACATACATGACATCCTCAATTAAATCCTTTCCTTTAGTACCAATAGTTCCACAGCCTAGCACTTTTCCTTTTCCATTGTCACCATAGGTAACTTGACCAGATTCTTCTCTAAAACTTGTGAATAGCTTCCTGTCACCTGTCATATGCCTTGAGCATCCACTGTCCAAATACCATTTGGATGCCCTCAGCCGACCCTGCAAACAAAGCTAAGTTTTAACTTTTGGTACCCAAATTTTCTTGGGTCCTTGATGGTTAGTTTTGGGAATCCATCTCAAGTTTCTAGTAGTGCATGTGCTAACTGTGTGACCTAGTTGGTTGCAATGAGTACACATAAACTAAAAGAATTTTTCTTGTATGTATTTTTATTGTATTTCTGTTTTTGTTTGTAAGCACGTTGATCTACCCTTTTGGTTTTCTTAAGGTCATCTTCTGTCACAAACTTAGGTGTTGGATATACTTTAGGATAAATGATATGTTCTTCATTTTGTGGGGGTGTGTATCCTACTCCATATTTTCTTTTTCCTCTTCTAACACCCTTCAGATCTACAAGTAATGAAGCTTTACATGTTGCAATCTTATCTAAAGTTGTTCTTAGATAAAGATTTTCTTCTTGTAATTTTTCTTCATTCTTTAGTTCTTTTAGATTTGCTTCTACTTCTAAGATTTTGTTATTTTTATTTTTCAGATCTTCACATAATAGTTCATTTGCTCTTCTTGTTTCAGCTGAACTTTTCTTTAACCTTTCTACTTCATTTTTGAGAAAAGTATTACTCTTTTCTTGATTTAATAAGTTTAGCTTAACTATCTTATTTGCTTTATAACAGTTTTATATTTTTCATAAAGTTCATTGAAAGCATCCTCTAAACTATCAGAGTCAGATTCTGAGCAAGAAGGTAAAAGATGTTTCAGAATTTACCTGTTCTAGTCCTGCCATGAGGGCTAGATTTGCTTTTTCTTCTTCTTCTGATTCTGAGCTGGAGGAATCTGAGCTGGTAACATCTTCATTGTCCCATGTTGCTGCCATTGCTTTCTTTTTGAACTTCTTGAATCTCTTTTCTTTACTTTTCTTCTTTTCTGATTTTTCTGCTTGATCCTTCTTTTTGAGTCTGGGACACTCAGATTTGTAATGCCCCGGTTGATTGCATTCATAACAGGTTGGCTCTTTCTTCTTGTCTTTCTTGAAGAATTTTCTTGAACCAAATTTCTTCTTTTTAGCCAGAATTCTTTGTAGCTTTCTTGAGAGCATGGCCTCATCATCACTGTAATTTGATTTTTCTTTGGAGTCCTCAGATGAAGAAGAATCTGCAATCTTTAAAGCATTTGAAAATTTCTTCTTTGAAGAGCTTTCAGAAAATCTCTCCATATTTATTTCATGTGCCATAAGAGAGCCTATTAATTTATCAATGGATAATTCAGTGAGATCATGGGCTTCCTCTATGGCTGTAACTTTAGGGGTCCATACATTTGTTAGAGATCTTAGTATTTTTCTAACAGTTTCTTCATTGGTTAGGATTTTTCCTAAGGCACTCAACCCTACAATTATGTTTGAAAATCTATTGTACATTTGTGTTATATTTTCATTTGGAAGCATTTTGAATTGTTCATATTGAGAAACTAGTATATCTATTCTGGTTTGCTTAACTCTATCAGTTCCTTCATAAGTCACTTGTAATTTATCCCACATTTCTTTTGCGGTCTTACAAGCTGAGAGTCTATTGAATTCCTTTTTGGATAGAGCACAGCATAGATAATTTTTTGCTTTATAATTTAAAGACATATTTCTTTTGTCAGCAATAGAGAGACCTGTGGAAGTAGTTTCACCTATGATTTGATAATCACCTTGTTCTATTACCTGCCAAAGGTCGAAATCTGTACCTCTGATGAAACACTCCATTCGCATTTCCAATATTGATAATCTTCACCATCAAAGAAAGGTGGTCTTGAAACTGATTGGCCTTCATAGTTGTGTGCTTCTGATGCCATCTCTTCTCAAATCTTTAGATTCTTCTGAGAAGACCTCGCTCTGATACCACTTGTTGGATCGAAATGGCAGATTGCACAGTCCTAGGGGGGGGGTGAATAGGACTTTTCTTGATTTTTGTAAATTCTTCTGAAAGAGAAATCACAACACTAGGTAGAGATGTTAGTGCTTGGTGTGATGTGTGTGATTCAAGTGAGAACTTGGCGGAAAACAATCACACAAAGAATTACACAAAAGATTTATCCTGGTTCGGCCCTTCCCACATGGAAGTCCTACATCCAGTCCTCAAGCCAACCACTTGAGATTTCACTAAACTGCCAATCAAATTTGGCCTTCTCTCACCCTTGAGAGGAAATTACAAACCCACTTGCTCCACAGCAAGTCTTCCCTAAACAGGGGTAAACAGCACTGCCTTATGCAAAAGGCCTTCCCTTCACAAGAGGGGTAAAGCAGAAACACTTTTGCAGAAATAACAAAATGAAGGAGAAATAAACGCCTGTGTGTTGACTCAAGAATGAGTATAGAACACACACTTTCCAGCAGGATAGAATAGATAGGAATTGAAATCTAAATCCTAGCTGAAGCTACTTGGGTGGTCTTCCAAAGAAGAGACAATTACAATTGCCACCCAATAAACAGATCTTCAGAAATCACTGAAGATGGGGCTCTCAAACAGTTGCTGAACAGGAAGGCTTTTGAGAGCTTGTAAGGTGAACTTTCAGAGAATTGTCTGCAAGGAATTTCAAAACTTCTTGTTCTTCTATTGCGTTCTTCATCTCTTTATAATCTTTTCAAACTAGCCGTTGAGGAAGATAGCCGTTGAAGTAAGATGGTTGTTGTAATCTAACCGTTTGAGAAGAGTCTTTAGGATCCATTGGATCTTGGAACTTTTGTCCAGAGGATCTAGAAATTTGCCTTTTCCCAAGGTCTTCACAGGCAGAAGCCGTTAGCTATAGCTAGAAGATAAGCTCTTTGATACTTGGGCTAAGCGGCCTATGTGCAACAATAAATGCCTGTATGAAAGGACAAAGACAAACGTATATCCATACCTTTGTGGTAGGTGAGTCAGTGTAGTATAATAGAACAGTATGTAACCTAGTATTCTTAGTCCTTTCGGAGAGTAAGGCAGACAGACAGAAAGTTTAAGGTGTGGGTCTGTCAGTGGTAGGTGAGATTGTCAGATGCCATGCACCTGTCTTTCACATAAATGCTTTGGGTCTTTGTAGAGGTAATAATTTGAAAAAGATCATCAGAACTGTAAGCATTAAATGTATGTTCATATTTTGTTCCAAAGAAGTGACTTTATGAGGATACTGAATTTCTTGTCACAAACTATATTAAATAAATAATGATCTTATAGAATTTTAAAGATCCATAAAATAAGCAGTCATAAACAAATTATTTTTATGCTGAAGAGAGATTACCATCAATCAATAGAGATTTCATAACATTTAGAAACTGACAGAAGTATACTGAAAAAGTACAAGTGTACAACTGTCAGTGTAGTCGAATTCAGTAGAACAGGTGAAAAGGAATAGAGTGAATCGAATACAGTATAACATATGTAAATCGGAGATGTGAATCGAATACAGTATAACATATGTGAATCGGAGATGTGAATCGAATACAGTATAAAAGATGTGAATCGAATATAGTATAACATATGTGAATCGGAGATGTGAATCGAATACAGTATAAAAGATGTGAATCGAATACAGTGTAACATATGTGAATCGAATACAATATAAAATATGTGTACTTAGAAAAACTTTTGGTCTTTCAAAATGTTGAAACTGACGAAATTCTGTAGTGGATCTATATCATTTAAAGATTTGTCTTATCAAAATAATTGATTGTTTAAAGACTTATGGGGAGTTGCTCAACAGTATGCATGAGCCTAAGTGCACCAAGGTGCATGCAAGTCTAGCCTAAGCTAACAAACAGTGACTGTAAGGTCTCTGCTGACGTCGCGATGACCAGATTCGTCGTGACCTTATCACGACCACCAACGCGGCTGCGATCATAATTGAGCGCAGAAACCCACAGTCACACGTAAACAAATGGCAAACAGACTACCCTAGGGTGAAATACAATCATAGAATAAACTAAACAACGTAGAAAGACTCACTAAACACACAGAAACTGATGCATAAATAAAAAATAGTAACAAACAATGTGTACCTATAGACGCGACGTTCAAATAGGACACGACCATGTCGTGACCGCACGATCAACTGCGACCAGATCCGAAATCAAACAGTAAAAAATAAAAGGAAAATCCGTACCCTAGCAGGATTCCAACATACACAAACGCGAATATACAAGGTAGAACATCATGCAGAAGACATGGATGCACCCATAGAGCAGGAAATCAGTGCATGAAAAGAGGGGGAATGTGTAACGTCGCGTGCTTTTCGGATCCATGTGGATCATGTGTGTTGTGGATGTGGCGGCCGTTGAGAGGCCAATGTGAGTTGGTTGTGTGGAATGTATGGTGTGGATGTGTGGTTTGTTCAGGTGAAGTGCAGGTTTGGTCCTGAAATGAAATAGGACCTGCTGCAGTTGGGTTGGAGTTGGCGGCCAGGAGTGGCCGTTGACTTTTTGGCGTCCAGGCAAAGTGCCATTGACTTCATGATCTTGGCGGCATTAGATGTGGACGTTTAGGGTGGCGGTTGCCCTTGGCGGCAGAGGGGTTGACGCCAACCTGTGAATTCTGTAGGTTATAGGGTCACCCGAGAGCAAGTTCTTCACCTGGTTCTCTTTCTCTCTTGCCCCAGCTTCACGCCCTTGCATCCCTAAAGCTTCCAATAGGTACTAAAGGGTGGTTGGAGGATCGTGGGACGTGTGGCGTTGCCGAATCGCGCGAGGAAACGCCGTGGCGTGGTGCAATTCCTGTGGGAACTCGCGGAGGGTTCGGTGTGAACCGGGAGATTCGGGAGGTTTAAGCATGTTCTGAGGTAGGAGACGAACCCTGTTAGCTCTGTAGGAACATTAAAACACGACGTAACCACCTGAATCAGCACGTTTAATGCATTTTCGGATTAAGTTGCACCATGTAGGGATAATGGGTGGTTTGATGATTTTAAGTAGTAAAGCATGCTGTTTTAGTTTAATTATAGTGCATGGATGTTAGAGGAACTATTTCCTCCTATTTCCTCAATGGTTTCGGGATCAGGAATGCATGTGGGATCGGTTAGGGTTTCTGCAGGGATAGAGGCTAAAGATCTTGGCATCAAGATCGATTGACGATAGGTTCATCAGCCAGGATATAGACGGCTAGATCCATTGCCGTCTACTTTCTGTAAGCGGCAGTCGATGTGGCCGCCTACTTGTATATAAGCAGAAAAGACTATTTGAGGTATTTGTCGATAATGAATGGTACGTTGGCACCTATGGTGCACTGAGTGCACATAATTTCCATGTTTAGCATACAAGGTATGCAGTTAGATACTTACTTTCGTGGCTGCGTGTTGTTCACGCGAGTCCAGTTGGGTTCACGTGTAGTGGACCGTTGTTACTTGTGGTTTACGTGAGGTTTCACGTGGTTTGTGTGTGACGTGCACGTGGTTTTGTGTACGTGGCGAGTAGTACGACGCCTACCGTGGTTACCTCTCCAGTTGGGTGCCCCAGGTTCTTTGTGAGCCAGGCTGTTAGCTCGGGGCTTTGTCCCGGTACTTGTGTTGTACCGTCGAGGTCCGTGTCATCTGACCTGGACACCCTCACTCTTGTGTTTGAGTTGCACGACCGGCTGAGGGAAAGATGACAATGGGACAGTGACACTTGTGTTTGTCTTTAGTCACTTGTAGCGCGCTCGTAGTTGGGGGTACGGACACCAGTAGTCGACACTGGTCCCCAGCTAGTCCTTTTCCAGTGCCTCACTCTAGCGAGCCCGGGCCAGGGTCTCTGGAGGTGCCAGGCATGGGCCTGTGACCGTGTGGTCCGCAGGTGGTGGTGTTTGGTTGGTCTCCATAGTTGCTTGACTTTTCACGTGGAGCGGCAGCTGGACCTTTCGTCCGTGGCTGCGAGACTGAGAGGTAGACCTGTGTTAGCTTGTCCGAGTCAGTTTCTGGTGTCGCGAACCAGTTCACGTGGCTCATGTTTGGCTGTCTCTAATTTAGCTTGTACACCTGTACTGGTTTGCCGTTTAATTATTACAGTTGTTTTCGTAGTCGGCAAACGGTGAGTACTTTTACAGCTTTCATATTCTGCTTAGCTGTTCTATAAATTGTTGGTACTGTTTACTGCTTTTGTATCTGTGGTTTTGGTTTGCTCGGTTTTGGGGGAGTTCCCTACTGAGACAGTGACTAGAGAGGCTCACCCCTACCCCCACAGGTGAGAGCGAGGAGGACGTTTCACGACCGTCGTCCAGTTCAGAGCCGCGCCGTAGCGGTGCAGGGTCGGTACCTCCAGCTGTGTAGTAGCAGCTCCAGCAGTGTAGTGTAGTTAGTTTGTTTATTTTCCTCAGTTGTACCTCGGGGTATGCCCCAGGCTCTTGTACTTCTTTTCAGTTTTGTAGAAATATGGCTATGTAACTTGTGAAATGTATATTAAATGTGGTGTGTTCCTTTGTGTTTACACGGACTGTAGTTTGGTATCCCTTGCGAGGCTTCGGCCCGTTCGCGGGAGGCGGACTCGGATCAAGTACGTTATTGGTTTAACGGGCTTGGCCGAGGCGTTCTGTCACAGTTGGTATCAGAGCAAGGTTCCTGTTAATATAAGGGAACTAGAAAGATACATAGCCTTATTTCGGTCTTTGTACACTGCTGGTAGGGACCCTGGTTTCTGATAATTTGTTGTTTGATTTTTGTTTGATGTTTTGTTTATGTAGAAATTTCTGGAATGGCTGATAGAAGAGATTAGGGTGGTGGAGGAGATGATCCGGAGGAAAGTACCCAGCATATGATAGAAAGAATTTGGAAGAGCCTCACGGATATTCGGGCGAGGATGGATCAGCAGGCGCCGGTACCACCGGTTGCAGTGCCACCTGGAGATGGAGAGACTGTACCTGTAGCTCCAGTCCCGCCATGAGTAGAGGTGCCTTTTGCAGCACCTGTGCCACCACCACCACCAGTGCTGATAGCAGAAGAACCAGTGATGCAGGTTGAAAAGTTTTTGAGATTGCAGCCACCCACTTATTCAGGAGGGCCGAATCCAGATACAGCGGAGCACTGGGTTCATGAGATCGAAAGAGTTTTTGCAACTATGAGGTGTCCGGCAACAGATAAAGTTGTGTTAGCTGCTTATCAGTTGAGAGGTTTTGCATTAGAATGGTGGCGACTGAAGATGCAGACCACCTTTGCAGGCAGGACAGAGGGGGCCATCACTTGGTCGGAATTTCTCGATGTATTTAACGATACATTCTTTCCGATTCAAGTGCAGCAAGTGAAAAGAGAGCAGTTTCAGACGCTCCAGCAAGGTAACTCTTCAGTTTTAGAGTACCAGATGAGGTTTATGGCACTTAGCCGTTATGCACCCTATGTGGTTTCAGATAATAATATGATGGTTGAGTATTTCATTAGAGGTTTGAGAGTGGAATTGCAGGATGCGATAGTACCTCTCATGTGCAAGACAGTGGAAGAAGCAGCTCAGAGAGCAGCTACATTGGAGAGGTCTATTCAGACTCATCAGGTGGGCGAGTCAGGCTCAGGTAGTTTTCAGCTACCGCAGCAATCAGTGGGTGCAAGTAAGGGTAAAGCACCAGCAGGACCTTCTTCATCAGGCTTTGGTAAATGGGGTCAGAAATTAAAGCAAGCATTTAAAGGCAAAGGAAGAGGATGGGGAGGTCGTCAGCAGTTTCAGCAAGGCCGAGGTAGGCCTGAGGTGGAGGAGTCGCAGCAGAGTACTGCCAGGCAGCCTATTACTCCACCAGGATATAGATGTTATAATTGTAATCAACCGGGGCATTTAATCCGCAATTGTCCCTATCCGAGAGAATATGGGTATGGAAGAGGTGTGCAGCAGCAGCAGCAGCCTCAGCAGTTTCAGCAGCCACAGGCAGGTCGTGGCAGAGGAGTACCGCAGCAGCGAGGAAGAGGCCGGGTTATGGATATCACCCGAGCCCAGGCGGAAGCATCGAATATGATAGAAGGTACTCTACCTCTTTATAATTACTCAGCAAGAGTCTTATTTGATTCGGGTGCCTCTCATTCTTTTATTTCTGAAGAATTTCTGGATTGTATAGCTCATCCTTTAGAGGAGAAGTCTTGTGAGTTAGTAGTGGAGGTTCCTTCGGGTGAGTTCCTACTCACTTCAAGTTATATAGATGAAGCTCCTGTTATAATTGAAGGGAACCAGATGCCGGGTCGGTTGTATGCCCTGCAGTTATCAGATTATGATATTATTTTGGGTATGGATTGGCTTGAGACTTATGGAGCAATGTTAGATTGCAGAAAGAAAATGATCATATTTTGTCATCCTAATGGTGCAGTATTTGAATATCAAGGTATGCCTTTTTATACCTCTAAGTTTCTAATTTCTGCAATTAAAGCTAGAAAGTTGATAAATGCTGGATGCGTGGCTTATTTAGCCTCGGTAAGTCTGGTAGAAGCTAGTCAGTCAGTGGAAGCAGTTCCCGTGGTTAGGGAATTTGCTGATGTTTTTCCTGAAGATTTGCCTGGTTTAGCTCCACATAGAGAGGTGGACTTTACCATTGAGTTGCTGCCAGGTACCATGCCGATTTCTAAAGCTCCATATCGGATGGCACCAGCAGAACTTAAAGAATTGAAGAAGCAGTTAGAAGAATTGTTGCAGAAAGGGTTCATTAGACCGAGTCATTTCCCGTGGGGAGCGCCAGTTTTATTTGTGAAAAAGAAAGATGGAAGTTTTTGGATGTGTATTGATTATAGAAAGTTGAACGATGTGACCATTAAGAATAAGTACCCGTTGCCGAGGATAGATGATCTGTTTGATCAGTTGCAACCAACAAAGGTATTTTCTAAAATTGATTTGAGGTCCGAGTACCATCAGTTGAGAATCAAAGAGGAGGATATAGATAAGAAAACTTTCAGAACTAGATATGGTCACTTCGAGTTTGTGGTTATGCCATTTGGGTTGACCAATGCCCCTGCAGGTTTTATGGATCTGATGAATAGAATTTTTCATCCATATTTAGACCAATTCATTGTGGTCTTTATTGATGATATTCTAATTTATTCAGCATCTGAAGAGGAGCATGCAGCTCATTTGAGGTTTACCCTGCAGTTATTAAGGGATAACCAGTTGTTTGCTAAATTTAATAAGTGTGAATTTTGGTTGAAAGAAATTCAGTTTCTGGGTCATGTCATCTCAGCTAAAGGAATAGCAGTGGACCCGAGTAAAGTGGAAGCAGTGATGAGATGGGGAGTGCCTAAGACAATAACCGAGATTAGAAGTTTTCTGGGATTGGCAGATTATTATAGGCGCTTTATTCAAGATTTTTCTAAGATTGCAGCACCTATGACTAAATTGACTAGAAAAGGGGTGCCATTTGTGTGGTCCGGTGAATGTCAGAAGAGTTTTATGGAATTGAAGAAGAGACTTACATCAGCACCTATATTGACATTATCGGTAGGGAGTGGTGGTTTTGTGTTGTATACTGATGCTTCAAGGAGAGGACTTGGCGCAGTGCTTATGCAGCATGGTAAAGTGATAGCTTATGCGTCCAGGCAATTGAAGCCAGCAGAGGAGAATTACCCCACTCATGATTTGGAATTGGCAGTAGTTGTGTTTGCCTTGAAAATGTGGAGGCATTATCTGTATGGCGAGAGATTTGAGATCTTTACAGATCATAAAAGCTTGAAGTATATCTTCTCGCAGAAAGATTTGAACCTTCGCCAGCGTAGATGGATTGAATATTTAAAGGATTATGATTTCAGTTTGGCTTACCATCTGGGTAAGGACAATGTTGTAGCTGATGCCTTGAGCAGAAAGGCATATGTAAGTTTGATGATGATTAAAGAGTGGAAATTGTATGAAGAAGTAGTGGAGAATTCCTTGTATGTGCCCAGTAGTCAGCGACGGGCAGTACTAGCTGCTAGTGCTGTAGAGCCGTCTTTGTATTGGCAGATTATTGAAGCTCAGAGAGCAGATGCAAGTTTAGCTGAAATTGTGAAAATGGAAGGAGTTACCATTGATGATAATTGTGTGATCAGGCTCAGAGGCAGGTTGTTTGTTCCAGCTGAAAGAGAGGAGAAGCAGCGAGTGTTGGAAGAGGCTCATAAATCTAGGTACACTATCCATCCGGGTAGTACTAAAATGTACCATGATTTAAGAAAGCATTTCTGGTGGCCTCATATGAAGAAAGAAATAGCAGAGTTTGTTGCAAGATGTGCTATCTGTCAGCAAATTAAAGCAGAACATCAGAAGCCTGGAGGTTTGTTGCAACCGTTGCCCATTCCACAGTGGAAATGAGATGATATTGCTATGGACTTTGTGGCAGGTTTACCAAGATTGAGTTCCGGGCATAATGGAATATGGGTATTTGTTGACAGATTAACCAAGGTGTGCAGATTAGTGGCAGTGAGTATATCTTGGACAGTGGACAGATTAGCAAATATTTATGTTGAAAGAATTGTTCCACTGCATGGTATCCCGAAGACTATTGTGTCTGATAGAGATCCAAGATTTACTTCTGGTTTTTGGAGAAGTCTGCAAAGAGTAATTGGTACTGAGTTGAGGTATAGCTCCGCTTATCATCCCTAGACAGATGGTCAGATAGAGAGGACTATTCAGACGATTGAAGATATGTTGTGAGCTTGTTGTTTAGTTTGGGGAGGTAGTTGGGAGCATCATTTGGGAATGGTTGAGTTTGCCTACAATAATAGTTATCATACCAGTCTTGGGATGGCACCGTATGAAGCTTTATATGGAAGGCCATGTAGAACCCCATTGAACTGGCATGAAGTGGGAGAAAGGCAGTTAGTGGGTCCTGAATTGATTCAGCAAACCACTGAAGTAGTGAAGCTTATTAAAGAGAAATTACAGGCAGCTCAAAGCAGGCAAAAAAGTTATGCAGATATCTGGAGGAGACCACTTCAGTTTGAAGTGGGAGATTTTGTGTTCTTGAGAGTTTCCCCAAGTAAATGTATTATGAGGTTTGGCAAGACTGGAAAGTTGAGTCCAAGGTATGTAGGACCTTTCCAGGTGATTGAGAGAATTGGGGAAACACTTATAGGCTGGATTTGCCAGCAGATTTTGCAGATGTTCATGATATATTTCATGTCTCTATGTTGAGAAAATGCATTGAAGATCCAGCTCAAATAATCAGATATCAAGGTGGTGACTTGAGACCGGATATGACTATGCCAGAGTATCCGGTGCAAATCACTGATCGAAAGATAAATAAGCTGAGGAATAAAGAAATTGAGCTAGTTAAAGTGAGATGGGAAAATAGGTTGGGTGGTGAGGATACCTGGGAGTTAGCCGAGGAGATGGCTAAAGGGTATCCCTATCTGTTTGAATAAGCCTTTGTATTTTCTTTTTAGATGATAGTGCTTGTAAAGGTGTGTATGTTTAACTTGTTTAACTTTGAATTGTGTTATGAATTTCGAGGTCGAAATTTTCTTTTTAGATGATAGTAATGTAACGTCGCGTGCTTTTCGGATCCATGTGGATCATGTGTGTTGTGGATGTGGCGGCCGTTGAGAGGCCAATGTGAGTTGGTTGTGTGGAATGTATGGTGTGGATGTGTGGTTTGTTCAGGTGAAGTGCAGGTTTGGTCCTGAAATGAAATAGGACCTGTTGCAGTTGGGTTGGAGTTGGCGGCCAGGAGTGGCCGTTGACTTGTTGGCGTCCAGGTAAGGTGCCGTTGACTTCATGATCTTGGCGGCATTAGATGTGGACGTTTAGGGTGGCGGTTGCCCTTGGCGGCAGAGGGGTTGACGCCAACCTGTGAATTCTGCAGGTTATAGGGTCACCCGAGAGCAGGTTCTTCACCTGGTTCTCTTTCTCTCTTGCCCCAGCTTCACGCCCTTGCATCCCTAAAGCTTCCAACAGGTACTGAAGGGTGGTTGGAGGATCGTGGGACGTGTGGCGTTGCCGAATCGTGCGAGGAAACGCCGTGGCGTGGTGCAATTCCTGTGGGAACTCGCGGAGGGTTCGGTGTGAACCGGGAGATTCGGGAGGTTTAAGCGTGTTCTGAGGTAGGGGACGAACCCTGTTAGCTCTGTAGGAACATTAAAACATGATGTAACCACCTGAATCGGCACGTTTAATGCATTTTCGGATTAAGTTGCACCATGTGGGGATAATGGGTGGTTTGATGATTTTAAGTAGTAAAGCATGTTGTTTTAGTTTAATTATAGTGTATGGATGTTAGAGGAACTGTTTCCTCCAATTTCCTCAATGGTTTTGGGATCAGGAATGCATGTGGGATCGGTTAGGGTTTTTGCAGGGATAGAGGCTAAAGATCTTGGCGTCAAGATCGATTGACGCCAGGTTCATCAGCCAGGATATAGACGGCTAGATCCATTGCCGTCTACTTTCTGTAAGCGGCAGTCGATGTGGCCGCCTACTTGTATATAAGCAGAAAAGACTATTTGAGGTATTTGTCGATAATGAATGGTACGTTGGCACCTATGGTGCACTGAGTGCACATAATTTTCGTGTTTAGCATACAAGGTATGCAGTTAGATACTTACATTCGTGGCTGCGTGTTGTTCACGCGAGTCCAGTTGGGTTCACGTGTAGTGGACCATTGTTACTTGTGGTTTACGTGAGGTTTCACGTGGTTTGTGTGTGACGTGCACGTGGTTTTGTGTACGTGGCGAGTAGTACGATGCCTACCGTGGTTACCTCTCCAGTTGGGTGCCCCAGGTTCTTTGTGAGCTAGGCTGTTAGCTCGGGGCTTTGTCCCGGTACTTGTGTTGTACCGTCGAGGTCTGTGTCGTCTGACCTGGACACCCTCACTCTTGTGTTTGAGTTGCACGTCCGACTGAGGGAAAGACGACAGTGGGACAGTGACACTTGTGTTTGTCTTTAGTCACCTGTAGCGCGCTCGTAGTTGGGGGTACGAACACCAGTAGTCGACACTGGTCCCCAGCTAGTCCTTTTCCAGTGCCTCACTCTAGCGAGCCCGGGCCAGGGTCTCTGGAGGTGCCAGGCATGGGCCTGTGACCGTGTGGTCCGCAGGTGGTGGTGTTTGGTTGGTCTCCACAGTTGCTTGACTTTTCACGTGGAGCGGCAGCTGGACCTTTCGTCCGTGGCTGCGAGACTGAGAGGTAGACCTGTGTTAGCTTGTCCGAGTCAGTTTCTGGTGTCGCGAACCAGTTCACGTGGCTCGTGTTTGGCTTTCTCTACTTTAGCTTGTACACCTGTACTGGTTTGCCGTTTAATTATTACAGTTGTTTTCGTAGTCGGCAGACGGTGAGTACTTTTACAGCTTTCATATTCTGCTTAGCTGTTCTATAAATTGTTGGTACTGTTTACTGCTTTTGTATTTGTGGTTTTGGTTTGCTCGGTTTTGGGGGAGTTCCCTACTGAGCCAGTGACTAGAGAGGCTCACCCCTACCCCCACAGGTGAGAGCGAGGAGGACGTTTCACGACCGTCGTCCAGTTCAGAGCCACGCAGTAGCGGTGCAGGGTCGGTACCTCCAGCTGTGTAGTAGCAGCTCCAGCAGTGTAGTGTAGTTAGTTTGTTTATTTTCCTCAGTTGTACCTCGGGGTATGCCCCAGGCTCTTGTACTTCTTTTCAGTTTTGTGGAAATATGGCTATGTAACTTGTGAAATATATATTAAATGTGGTGTGTTCCTTTGTGTTTACACGGACTGTAGTTTGGTATCCCTTGCGAGGCTTCGGCCCGTTCGCGGGAGACGGACTCGGATCAAGTACGTTATTGGTTTAATGGACTTGGTCGAGGCGTTCCGTCACAGAATGAGCACCACTAGTCACGTCCGCCTTCTTAGACGCGATGAGGTCACGGTCACACGATGCGCCACGATAACAACAGAGCACAGAAGAGCAAGAAAAGCACAGAAATGGACTTAACATGGTTCTACAAAGCATTTAAACAGACAAACAAGGCAGGCAAACAAGTAACAATCACGAGGCTAGCACTGAAGGTCCCACCGTGATCGCCAAAAGGTGTAATCACAGGGTTGTACACCCCTCGAAACACAAAGCACGTTTTAAAATATCAACTTAAAAGCATGAAAATATGGAGGGTGTGATCGCCACCTAGATAGTTGCCAGAATAGAGAAATAAATAGGCTAACTACGCTAGGAAAGGAAGGAGAACGAGGACCTGGCCTTTGTCGCGACGGGGAAGCCCGCCGCGATGGAGCTGATGTCGCGATGCCCGAACAGGGCGCGTTAGCGTTGTCGCAACGCCCTTCTAGGCCGCGTTCTCTATAGTGCGGGATATAGATGAGTGGACCTTCTTCTTGTCCTTCGGCCGGCCAGGGGACAAGAGCTCCTCGTTAACTGATGCTTATGTACCTGCCAAGACAAAGAAAACAACGAAAATAACCCTGTTAGACCATATTTGAGTGTAATAACTATTCAAAAATGAAGTAAAGAAGGGGAGCATGGAGGGAACGGACCTGGGGTGGTTTTTAAACCCCTTGGGTAGTAGAAAAATGTGGGAAGGAAAGTAAAAATGCGTTCTTATCTAAGAAAGCAAATAACATGCATGAAAGGAGAAATGAGGAAGGAAGGGAAGAAGGGGCCCCAATAGGGGCGACTCCCTGGCTGCTGATGGTGTTCTCAGTTGATGTAAAAGCTCCTGGAGTCGCCTCCTTCACCTCCAAGCTCCATGGATGAGGAAAAGTGCATGGCTTGATGAAGGAGATAAATGGAAATGGAGTGAAATGAGAGAGAGCCACGGGTTAAGTCCAAGGTATGACAAAAATTTGGCAGCATTTCGTGGCAAAAAGGGGCTCCTCCTCTCCTCTGAAGGAGAGGCCTTGCTTATATAAGGGAAGAGAGAGAATATCCCGTCCATAGAAGATAATGGCCAAAAATAAGATGATAAATGTATGTAAATCCGCATGGGAGAGTCCTAGAGAGATTTCCAAGGGTCTTGGAACCTCAAACCGCGCTTAGGGGGGGTGGGAGGTTGCATGGGATGAAGATAAGGCCAATAGAGGATAAATAGGTGGTTGCGGAGGCTAGTGTACGTGGCTGTAGTCACGATGGATCGTAGGGGCGCGACAGGATGAACGCGACGGCTATAGGGGTCACGACTCTAGAGCCACGTGCATGGATATGCATGGGCTGTCGCGACGGCCATAGGGGCGCGACAAGGCTAACACAGCGCCCGACCCGTCGTGTTAAGGAAAATCGAATATTATCAAAATATGGATCAATTATAAAGGAGAATAATGGGCAATGAGGCTTGTCGATTCTTTTAAAAGAATAATGGACGGGATATCATGAAAATTAGGTTTTTAATGGGCTCAAAGCAAGGCTAATGATAGGCTCAAGGTGAGTGACCAGTTTGAGGCTTATTAAGATAACAAAAAATGTGGTTCGACCTGTAGGCCAGAATCGGATGTCTACACCGTTCTCTTCAGTGTCCTTTCATTCCATAGATTTTACATGGGATATATGAGAAGAAATATCATTTAGCCAAAATTATTTATTCAATATGATCTAAGGATATCAAAATGTGTCGGGACAACATTATTTTGGACAAGTCTTAACTCTTACATGCTTAAGAAGGATGTTTCTTCAAATAATTATGTAAGATTTTATGGATTCATCTATGTTTTTTTTTTCATCTGAAAATATACATAATATTTAATTATAGTAATTAACCATATGAAAATTTCACCTGAAAATTTACAGAGTATTCATATTTTCAAAATTAAAGTACAATGCACATTCTCTCCCCCCTTTTTCTACACAAGTAAACCTTCCCACTTTTTACGTTAGTTTTCCAATCGACCCGGGGGCTCAGGGTAGGGATTCCCATCATCCCGACACGTCATCGATCCGACCAAGACCGTCTGCAAAATCGTGTCCGTAGGTCTCAAATCTAACCGCCCGAACTCGGTTTCAGCAGGATCATAGCGTCCCGCCAAAACCTTTTGAAAAAGAAACCCCAAAAACCAAGCCATTCCGTTCCCACAAACCAGACCGCCCTCTACTCTCTATATAATGCCGTCCCCTATCGCTGTCTCCTCCTCAGCAACGTCGCACAGCTTGCCTCCATCTCTTCTCTTTCCTCTGCAGTTGGGGTTTAGCAGGCGAGAGATCGCCATGTCGGGGCGCGGGAAGGGCGGAAAGGGGCTGGGCAAGGGTGGGGCGAAGCGCCACCGCAAGGTCCTCCGCGACAACATCCAGGGCATCACTAAGCCGGCCATCCGCCGCCTGGCTCGCCGCGGTGGCGTCAAGCGCATTAGCGGCCTCATCTACGAGGAGACCCGCGGCGTCCTCAAGATCTTCCTGGAGAACGTCATCCGCGACGCCGTCACCTACACGGAGCACGCCCGCCGCAAGACCGTCACCGCCATGGACGTTGTCTACGCACTCAAGCGCCAGGGTCGCACCCTCTACGGCTTCGGCGGTTGATGCCGCCATCCGGATGTGGATATGCCCTCCCCGCTGGGGGTTCCCCTCTCCCGATTACGAAGTTTAGGGTTCTCTCTCTCTCTCTCTCTCTGGTGTGCAGACCTTTTGGTGGTGTCACCAAAGAGTGTAACTTCCGATGTATTAATGATTAAAAATGGAAAATCTTTTTCTCTTATTCCTCTGTGGAGTCGAACTCGATCCCCACAATTTTTCCTCTTACAAAATTATCCTCGTCGAATTAGAAATTACGAATATAGACGAAATTCTCATGATGCCTTCCCGTTGTGTAAAATTTGTTGTCATGAGAGAGTTTTTTTTGCAAAAAAGTAAAAGAGAAATACTTATCTTCTTCTAAGAAGGGTAATAAATGTGCGTTACATTGCTTTTTAAGTAATTCTATTAGTTTAGAGAGAAAATATTAAAATTTTAACTCAAAATTGTTTGAAAAATAATTTTTATTTTATTTATTACCCAGAGAATAATTATTTCTCGAAGTAAAAAGATTTGGCGCGTGGGACCAACCTCGGCGCACCTTATTCGATTTAGGTCGGCGCGCGTGTGTGGTGCGCAGTAGCAGGCCTCCCTTGATATCGCTAACCTGCGCCTCCCACCGTACCGTTCTCCTGTCGCCGTCCCCCCCCCGAATGCGATAGCTCTTCTCCACCCGAAGCATCCCCAACCGCTGCCCCTCCTGCGAACACACCTCCCCCCGACCTCATCAATCGCGCGCCTCTCCAGCGGATCTGGGGCTTCGGAGATCTCCGCCCCGCTGCCGGCGCAAGGGCGCGATCCGTCGCGCTCTTCTCTCCGCTGCGATCCCCTGCCCCTGTGGGCTCTCTCTGTTTTGTTGTCCCCGTGGATGAGATCTCACAGATTGGAGTTTCTGGCGATTGGCGAGGGGAGATGGTGGGCGCCGTCCAGTTCGGCGCCCTGGTCGCCTGCGTTGTGCTCTTCGTCCCGATGGGGATGGCCGGCTGGCACCTCAGCCGCAACAAGGTGCTCTTCTTCAGCGGCGCCCTGTTCATTACACTGGCCGTCGGCGTGCACGTCACTCCCTACATCCCGTCCGTCTCCCAGTTCCTGCTTTCCGTCTCCTCGCTGCCGCCCCTCGAGAACAGGGATTTCTGCCTTTCCTTGATGAACGAGGTTGTGTGGGCTGAAGAAGTGGAGTCGGGAGGGAACCCTAACACGTCGGGGCGATCCTGGGACTGGACTCGCTCCGGCTCCATGTCTGCGTGTGGTTTTCAGAAGCTGGGTCGCTCGGACGTCGCTGATCTCCTTAATGGGTCGTGGATCGTTGTCGCGGGGGACTCTCAGGCGCGGCTGCTTGTGCTGTCCCTGTTGAACTTATTGCTGGATTCCTCGGAAATGGAGGCTGTGGGCAGGGATCTCTTCAAACGGCACAGCGATTACCATATGGTGGATGAGGTGCATGGCATGAAGCTGGACTTCGTTTGGGCGCCATACGAGTCTAACCTAACCGACATGCTGGCGGGATTCAGCCAGAGTCGGCGTTACCCGGATGTCCTGGTGATGAGCACAGGGCTCTGGCATTTGCTCCATGTCAACAACGCATCCGACTATGGTGCATTGCTAGGGTCCATGAAGAGGTCACTGATGTCTCTGCTCCCCATAATGCCGGAATTTGGGACGGACGGGCCAGTAACAGGATCTGTCCCATTGCAGTCCTCCCACATGTTTTGGCTGGATTGCCCACGTTGGTGAGTTCAATGTTGAACACAGAGGAGAAGAGAGGGAAGATGAATGAGTCTATGTGGGAAGCTTACCAAGAGAGTTCAACGAGAGTAAGCTCTCGCATGAGGTTGGTGGCCCTCTTTTGTTTCTGGACATTGGGTCATTGAGCAGGAATTGTGGACTGCAATGTACAACAGATGGAATGCATTATGATGGTGTTGTTTATGAAGCGGCAGTTCACATCATGCTCAATTCATTACTAATTTTATCCCATCAGCATATGTGAAGGGTATATATATATATATATATATATATATATATATATATATAAATTAGTTTTCTGAAAATGGAATTTGTAAGAGGTTTCACTTCAAAAATCAGGATTACGTTTCTCACTTCATTTTGTGAAATTTTGTGTAACTTTTGCATGCATACAGGTTAAGCTATAGTTCTTCAAACTTGTTTCCCTGACTTGTATTAGAAAACAACCTGTTTTAATTGATCTTTTCCCCTTGTAACACGGAGAAGCTGCAATTTGTTATGTCCTAATTATGGAAATTGAGTGTGTAGTTTGTGCTTCTTTCTTTTCAGAATGAAAATGAATTTCATTCTTTACCAAAGACATTGTGAATTGAGTACTCTATTCCTGTTCCCAGTTTGGCAGTTGGCTTTCTTCTTTTGCTCTGGTGCCTCTATCAAATATATGGATATAGATAGTTTTATGAATAAAATGTAAGTGTCTCTTAATTCGATTGTGCAATAAGTCATCCAAATCTTACTTCCAAGTTGCTTTTTGAGTAATGAAAACTTGGATGGAGTTGTTGAGGGCAGGATATGCCCTTCAGATCAGCTGACTATCCAAATTTCAGGAGAAAATGGAGAACAGCTGGGGTTAAACTAAATTAACACCCCCTCCCACTGGTCTAGCTAGGACTGATGGGATGGGCGCATTAAAGTTTTGCAGGCCTTGTGTGAAAAGTGCCACTTTTTGACATGGGGTCCACACCACTCTAATGCCCCTTCTTATTAGTCCGAACTGGATCAACGGGAAGGTTGGATGTTGCTGGAGTTGCTGCTCACCAAGTATTAATCTTTTGGAGAGGATGATTGAAAGAATTGAGTCTGGATGAGGGATGCTAATGGATTGGATGAAGTTGGATTGTGCAGATTACCTTTCTGGTTCCAGCTCTGATATTCTCTGCAAGTGGTCTTCTGTTTCACTTTTTATTATAATCTTGTAAGTCAAACAATTTCAAGAATGCTGAAACGGTTAGGCTACTTGAAATTGGGCTGAAACTTGTGTAATACACTGAATATAATGGAATTATGTGCCAATGTCCATGAAGCATTAATTGTTGACTGCCAGAATGTAAAGGTATACCATCCCTATGTATGCCACATTTTACAAAAACTGTCAAACTATAAATTATGATAATTAACAGAAGTCAGGGTCAGGAACAAGACTTTCCATCTATTTCTTATCTGATTTCTTTTGTGAAATTTTCTGATATTGACTCCAATGTTCATCAAATGGCTTTTTTAAAATTGTCTGAATGATATCTTTACAGTCAGAAACATTTAGTAGACACAGATAGTAGAATTTATTTGATTTTAAAATCCTTATAATGGAAAGAATGGGCTTTTCTGGTATAATTGGCGAAGTGTAAAAGTAACAACTAGTAATACTATTTGTGTTGATATATGGTTGTTCAGTAGACATTATACTGTACACCTTTATAGTTCTCTTTGTATTTTAAAAGCTTATGTTATTTACGTAATAAATTATTTCTTTTGGCCACTACAAAATTTCTACTTGGTTTAATTTACTCCATATATTCTTTTCCCTTTTCCAAAAATGGGCTGAACTACCTATCTGTAACCTATATACCATAGAAGAGAGATTTTCATCTGATCCAGACACAATTTAGTACCCAGTTTGTTTTCCCAGGTTTGCTTCTGTTCCTATATGCCTTTTTTTGTACATGTGCACGAGTTTTCAATTTCCATCATTGTAAGGACTACTATATAAACATTGGGCAATTCTTTTGCACTTTTAATCAGTTTGGGTTAAAAATAAAGACTTTGAAAGGATTGGGTTTATATGCAACTTTCTTTAAGCAAGCAGTTCAAAGTTTAGTCCCATATCGCCATCCACTTCTATAAATAGGAAGTCGCCCCCTTTCCGAGGGCAAGGTAGGAAAGAAAGAGGGAGAGTAGAGCACAGGCACCCGCAGCCTCAGCAGAAGAAGAGCAGGAGGGCAAAGAGATGAGACCAAGAAAGGGCTGTCCCCACCTGAACAACAAGCCCCTGTAGCAAGAAAGAGCTCCTTTGCATTTTCCAGCTCCGTTGCTTGGGCTTTGAGCCTCTAAGAAACCCTAAAGGTAGGTTGATGCAAACCCTAGTTCTTTCCACTTCTTTTGTTTTTTTCTCTTGAAGGGTTTTGGGGTGTTCTACTTAATGAAGGCACAAGGAAATTCTAGAGAAAAGAATCACAGAAAATCTTTCTCTGCAAAGTGTAAATTCACAGCAAATAATTACTGGTGAATTAAAAAATCATGTGTTTGCAGTTTTGTAGGAAAACCTGTGATGAAATTACATATTTGCATTTGTATAGGAAGATAGAGAGACAGAACATGCTGGAATTATTTCCCCATCCCTATAAACATTTCCGCAAGGGCGGAGGTAGGGGAATGTTTCCTGGGGATATAGGGGATATTCCTAGCACCTAGGGAAATAAAATCCTGACTGCAATTTTCCCCTGTTTGCAAAACATGTCAAAATTGGCGGGGAAAATAAAACCCAGGGAAGTTTTGGAGAATGCTCAAGGACTCTTTGTAAAGTTTTTTTTTTGAAAGGTGGATAGTACCACCGATATATTAAATGGAAAGAAAGAATGTACAAGTATAGGCCAACAAAAGAACAACCCCCCCCCCCCCCCCCCCCCCCCCCCCCCCCACCGCAAAAAGAAAAAAAAGAAAAAAAAAGCCGACCAGCCTGCCTATACAGCCCCAACCAACCCAGGATGTACAAAGAGACTCAACTCCCCATCAAGGCAAAAGGAGGGGAATTGGTCTGATCCACATTACATGAGATTGACACCCATTCCCTCACTATACCCACAAATCTCCCCAACAAGACTGACTCTTGTAAAGATTTAAAGTCAGACATGACTGATTTCAAGTGGAAGGTCTTATTCTTAACAGTTGGTAGCATCATGATTTTCACTGATCTTAATGATAAAAGAGATATAAGACCAGGCAAGCTTGCTAGTTCTTGATCCGTTTTAAGAAATTTAGTGCCTCTCTTGATCATATGCAGTAAATTTAGTAAATGTCTAACATATATGTGAAGTAGAGATGACCTCAGGACTGAAATGAAGGTAAGTGCTTATAATGGGTAGTTATGTATAAAGATTCTCGCCAGAAAGTCTGGATGTGCAAGCATGATTCATTAAACATTCCCAACATGTTGTTACGTACAATCATGTAAGAATCTCATGTCTACTGTGGATTCTCTTAACTGTTGTTCAGCACACATGATTATATTTTCGTGAATGGTTTGCTACTTTCCTTGCTTACGAAAAATGAAAGATAGGTTTCAAGTTTTTGCTTTAAGGTACATGCACCTTTAATTATGAGCATGAAGTTAAGTGATCCATTTAAGGACTAACCAGTAGAATATGAGAAAATGTAATCTGATTTCAGGGAATAGCAAGGATTTGAGTATGAAGATTATGAAGAGCCTAAGCTAAAGACAAAATGAATGACCATGATGGAAGAAGTAGTATTCAAAGGAACTGAGCAAGGATAAAGAACTGTGGTACGAGATTTAAGACCATAAACCAGCATGGTAAATGCATGCATAAGGAAGAGAGTAAATAAAGGACATGATAAACCTGCTGTTGAGGTTAAAGCTTATATCCTGAAGTAAAAGAACTTGGATTTGGTGCTTAGAGATTCAGTAATCATCTTAAAAAGTGTCATACAGCTAGCATGCATGTGAATCAATCATATTTTGACCTAATTATGACCATGTTTAATTAAGGTTTTTCCTTGTAAACCAAAAGAGCAAGTATTTCTGATTTATGTTAAAATTTTATGTAAGAAGAACTTTGATGTGAACCTAAATGGCTCTTCTTACTGATTCGAGCTCATATTTAGACTGTCTCATGAACTAGATGAAATGAATCATTACAAATGATATCTGTTAAAGATGCCTATTAAAGATGCATGTGTAGGAACTATGATTTCCTAAAGATTTCATTGAAAGATATATGATTATCAGACTAAGACTAAGATAAGGTTGATAATGAGCATTACATTGAAGAAACATGATAAGAACCAAGAGGAAATCTGTAGGATGATTGTAATTTGTAAACCTACTGAAAACCTGTATTATTGGCGGTAGAAGATTATGATTATACATGACTATGATTAAAGATCATGATGTGACTGCCTACTAATGGACATATTATTATGACGATTTTGTCCCCTGATTATTTTCTTATAAAGTGAAGTGGCATCAGTTCTTTGGCAGGAGGGCCCACGTGAGCTGTCCCTTGAGGAAAAGGAACATCAGGTCATTGCTCCTTTTGATTTGTTCCATGGTTGAGGCACGGAATGTTACCTTTTACATGGGGTCTAGGTTCCAGATTAGACTTGGGACATTACTAAGGCAATGGGTGGAGACCCACTTGAGTGCACTTGTTCTTGTGACGAGGAGACCATGTAGTTTGAGACTTCATGTCCCAGGGGTAGCCTGATGACCTGCATTGCCCATTAGAGTGTCTGGAGACTCCGTGGGATAGACAGGCAATAGCTGGGAGATCTGACCAGGGGCTGATCTGCTCAGCTGACTTCGACAACTGCTAGGGAGTGTTGCTGTTGTTGCTTTTTTTTTTCTTTTTATTTTGACTGTTGTTGCTTCATAAGATAAAGATCATCAAGAATATGAACATTATAGTGATGTGTTCCAAATGCACCTTTGCAGAATATGACTCAATGACTGCCTGACTGGCTGTCTGATGGTCACGTAAAGAACGAGGATAAGACTGGCTGGACAATGGCCACGTAAAGAAGAAAAAATGGCTAGTCTAACAGTAATCGGGAAAAGAAAGAACAAAATTACTGGTCTAATCATTAGCCAGATATGAAATAAAGATCTATAGTCCGGTTTTCTTTTGAGTGATAGAAGGAAATTGAATGTAAATAGAGCTTAATGTGGCATAATAGGAGGATGATTTTAGTTTTAAATGTTTTTCAACATATTGATGATTTGATGTGAATGATCTACTTTATTTATTTGTTTAAGTGAACCTGGAAGTTTGAGAAGAACATTCAAAGATGAGGGTCATCGCAAGGTTTGTCTCCTATAACTTGATGATTATGCTATTCTAGAGGAATGATGAACCGTGAAAGAACTTTAGTATATCATTGCTTACACTTTCCAAAGTTTCTTCCCAAGTAATATTTGCATTGTTCATAAATTGCATCACACACATGTATGCAAATTCTACATCTATGGAAGATAAGAAAGTAAAGAAAACTAGAAAGAAAATGTGAGAAAGAGTGAGTTGTAACCGTAGGAGGTGTGGCTAGGAGGTCAATGATCCCTACGAAGTCTTGTAACATGTAAGATTTATTTAAATATTTTGAAATCATATAATGGGCCCGCTTTCAGTGGAACCTGCCACCTGGATTGAAGTTCTGGCCAGCTTCTCCCATGCAATGTTGTTAACTCTTACCTCCTCTGTAGGAACCTGCATTCAAGTTGATGTTGCAGTGACTCCACCAAAACCAGGGGTTGTTACCACCAGGTCATTCTGCAAGCTGCTTGCCATCCATGCAGCCTTCTCCAATGTGTCTATCAATTTGAAGCTCTAACTTGTAGACATCAATCTTTTTCTGCAATTTTTTTAGTGTCTATTTAACTGCTGTTTGACATTTTACCTCATTCAGTTGTGTTCACTTTGCCCCAGGTTTCACGATAGATTGTGATGCGGGACAGTGAGGGGGAAGAGGGGAACAGGCCTCATGCCTAGGGAATCGCACCCGAGAAGGAAGGAGAGGAAGACATGCGGCTATCTCGGCAGCGGAACTCACAGATCAAATTTTAACTTTTACTTTTCACTGCCTCTCCCCAAGGGTGAACAAGCATATAAATAGGGGAGGGAAAAGAAAACCCTAGGGTACCTTTTACAAAAAGGTAAGGACCAAGGTACCCCTAGGACCAAAAAGGGTAAAATCGCAGTCAGAAATACATAGAAAATGAAAAGGCTCCATTGGGCCCCTAATGGGCCAAACAACCCCCAAATGAGGTACCAAATAAAAGAAAATACATCAACAAAACAATAACTCGTCCCCTAGCCAAATGGATGCCGAAGTCGTAGGCGGGCGCCTCTTCCGCTGATAAACACGGATCGGGTCGGACCGAACCCATGCTCGAGTGTCCTCACCAGATTGGTTTCATGATAGATTCTCAAAATGGCCATAGATACAACTGGCACCGTTGACAGCAGGTAAGTGCCCTTAATCATATACTATTCTTCTTGTTCTTTCTCATGTAGAATATTAGAGTTTTGTCTTATATTAGTCTTGTGGAGTGCAAGCATGACCGTGTAAATATTTAGAAGCTATTAGCATCTGATGAGATTTTTGCAAAGATTTCCTACTCTTTAACTGTTCTTATGAGTTCAGCCAAGAATACATACTTTGGCATGAGAGTTCTGTCAGATTAACAGTGGTTTTGTCATGCACGAGCACCAAGATGGATATTCCTTTCAATTCTATGGAAAGCCTCCATTTTGCTTGAGAAGTTCAACCTTCTTATGCTGCTAATTTTAACTGTCAAAAGTTGTTGGGCGAGAACTCCTGATGCACGTTTTTGATTTTTCTTCACTACTTTTGTTATTCTTGTCTGGAATCACTGCAGATAAGCGTCTGTGAGTGTAGCCATACAGCAGGTAAGGATTTTGCAGCTTATTATTTACTACACGGACTAGCTCAGCCAATTAAGGTAAGGATTTTGAAACTGCTTCCTGTGAATGTGGCATTGCAGATGGCTGAACCATAGGAGATCGGGTGGTGGCAGATAAACTCAAATCTTAGATGGTGAAAGAAGACCAGGAGAAGATAGTTTTTTTTTTTTTTTTTTCCGGATAGATAAGTTGGTGGGGGAGGGGAAATATGAGGAGGAGGGTGCAGGATCGATCCTAAGCCCTTCCCCATCTCCCCCCTTTTCACAAGGAGGGGGAGACCACCGCGCCCGCTCCAGGAGGATATAGGTTGCTTGATGGAGGATGTTGTACATCAGGGGAAGACTAGTAGACTTTCACATTGAAATCTCTTCTAGACAGCAACCTATCGACTGTCATCGGAGTTAATGCCTGACCATGGAGTGGTAGCAGATGTATGCTGACCTCTAATAAGGACACAGCTGGTAGATCCAGAAAGAGCATTCGCTCTGGAATGAGGACGAAGGATGGACTTAGTCAACATGGAAATGAGCATGGCTTTGCAGAAACGGATCTATAGCTCTGATTCCATTACACCGAACTGGATTGCTGCACCCCCCCCTCTCAACTCAAAAAAAAAAAAAAAAAAAAATCTACTGCCGAGAATTAATCTGTATAGAGCACTTTCTAATACCAGTCTTAAACTGAACAGCTTTGTTCAACAAAGGGAAATGATGCGGAGTAGTTGATGGACCAGTGTGCAGGTTAAGTGGCCATGCGAACTATTGAGTGGCAGCAAGCATCCAACGAACCTGCGTCAGGAATGTTTACCCTTGTGCAGCTCTGGATTTAACAACAGTAGGTTCTCTGTTTTAGAGCACATCTGCGGGAGCAAATCAGTGGAGGTGTGCATAATTCTTCCGAGGAAATGTATTTGCAAAATGAAAATGGTTTTTTTCTGAAAGGCAGAAAACGCCAAAAAGGTCCAGGGAGAAGCCCTTGCAGGGCTCCAAAGGAGCCAAGCCGAGTAACATTCTGTTCAAACTTGGCTCGTTCATGTTTTGGTGAGTTTGAACCTGCTTGTAACTCGTCGAGGACTCGATTACGTAAATGAATTCGAATTTGAGCTTGAGTTCGAAAATTCTTACTCAAATGAGTACTATCAAATATCATAACGAGGAATTTATCGAGTATCTTAACAAGTATATTATCAAGTATTTTAACGAGCATATTATCAAGTATCTTAATGAGTTGCTTGTGTATATAATCCAGTTGATCACATCTCTGTTCAAGTTCAACTAGTTTATGAATTGAGTTTGTTTTGGTTTAAATTTATTAATTTAATTTAAGAAATAAGTTGAGTCGAATTTTTATTCAGCTGAGCCAAGAGTTACTCGTTGATAGGGCTGTCAATGCATACTTGAAATTCAATATTTCGATTTGTTTTCGTAATTTTTATAGGATTCGAAACTCCCATAAAATAGGTCCGATAACTTATAGAATTGAAACGGAAACAAGCGTTTTTAAATCCTCAAATCTGATTTTGAATCCGATTCATTCAATTGGAGAAGCAATTGTATCTATCCTAAGGTATTTGACGTCAACTGTGGATATTGTAGTATTATCATGATTCATATTTTATTTTATAGGGGACATTGTAATGGAAGATGGAGATAATATGATCGGTGAATGGAGATGTGTGTTAGATTTAGAGTTGTATAATTATATACTATGAGTTGTAGTTGAGATTATATAATTTGTGAATTGATAAATTTACATTTTAAATTATGTGATTTTAGTTTATGGATCCTATCATTCCTATGCATTGTGGTTCTATGAATTTGTGATGGTTATCTAAGTGTTCTTATAGTGTGAATTAATAAATTAAGCTAAGATTTTATGATTTGAGATTATAAATCTAGACATCTTGTAGTAACTTGGATTTTTTGAAAAATGAAAATTTAATAAAAATAAAAATAAAAATAATTAGAAAATTAAATAAAAGAGAATTAAATAAAATCTATTAAATGAAAAGAAGTAATGGGCTTTGTTAAATAGACCTATTAGAAATTAGTGGGCCAAAGTAGAGATTTTTAAAAGGGAAATAATAGAAAAATATCTTAAATTCGTAACTTAATTATTACTTAAATAAAAAAGGGGTATTTAATACATTAAATAACTAATTTGAGTTAGATTTGGATTCCTAAACCTACCCTAATAGGTTGGCCACGAATTTGGGTCCCAACCTAACCCAAATTGGAATTGTCATGTTTAGAAAGAGGAGAGAAATAGGAAATCTCGGAATTAAATAGGAGTTAGAATTCTATTAAGAAATAGAAAGGGAAGAGACATAAATACTCTCTTAAAACTCCATGGCCGGCCCTAGCTCGTTGCCAAGGGTTTCTGGACTAGGAGAGGCCAAGGAAGAGGAGAATTCGTGGGAAGAAGTACTTCTCAAGCTCTCTCTCTCGTTCTTCAAGATCTAGCCCTAGAAGAGGAAATCGACCAAAGGTAGGTATTCTCATGAGCAAAACTAAATCAATTTCGTCTGTAGGTTGATCTAGACCTCAGGAATCAAAGCCCTCTTGTCTCATATTTTTTTCATCGAGTAAATCTTTTGTTCTTAATTTTTGAAGTTCTGTAAACGCCATGACCCGAACCATCTTTTTAATTCTTGATATCCATGTATACTAAACCCCATGTTACAAAATTTTTATCAAGGATACTGATGCATGTTAGACTTCTTTTGCCCCTGAAAGCCCTAATTTTCATCAACCCTACATCGTGAATTAATTCTTTTACCCTAACTGTGTGCTGTTCCATGTTCTACGTGAAGTATCATGATTAAACCATGCTGAAACCATGTCTATTTTCAAATTCCTATTTACTGTAAGTACCCATGTAAGTCTAGATCAATTTGCAACTGTTTCATGATTTTTCATCGCCTGTACAAATAGATATGATTTTCTGAATCATCCTGTGTCAAAATAGGGTAAGTCAGGTCCGCAATCCAATGCACTATCCTCTCCCTGTCGGACTCGGGCGCAGACCCTGTGAACACGACGGCCCGATAGGCCGCGTTCACTGGGCTGTCACGACAGAGCCTTCCGTCGTGATCTGATCGCGACAGAGCCTGTCGTCGCGATCTGCTGCCCGATCTGACGAGCCCGTCGAGGCCCTCATGCGACCCTGTCGCGACCTACCTGCCCGAACTGATAAGGCTGTCGCGATATCTACAAGCCCATGTTGCGTTCTCAGTTGACCCTGTCGCGACCCTTACTTGGGTGCGTTGCGATATGGCTTTTTGCATAAAAACCTAATCTTTTGCAAGTCTTATTGTTATACAGTCACCCCTTGTCCTATTAACTGTCTTGTACACAGAAAAATAAAGTTGTAATTATTGAATATATTTTAATTAATTCAAGTTAAACACATGATCTATCTTGTCCATGATTTTCTCATAACACTTGCATTCACTTTGAACCCTCCAATATGGCTTAATTTGGCATGAAAATATTTCATAATTTATCTAGTAATTTATGTAATTAAATTGCCATATCTTGAATAGACTTGTCTACATTTTCTCGCGATGTTTTGGGAACACCGATATCGACGCTCCACTGTTCTAGAATTCCTCTGGAACGTCGAGCACTTGTTTTATATACACACTTTCTCTTGACTTGGACGAACTCTCCGACGGATACTCCTTCTGTCGGACTAGTGAGTCTTTGTTCAAGGCCTCCGTAAGTCTCCTCTGTCCATGGATTCCCACATGGTCGACGAGCCGGTTGTACCCGAACACCTATGATACCCCTTTAGGGATCAATACGATCCAAACGGCTATTAGAAGTTCGCTCTCATCTTGAATCACGCCGGACCTCTGGACTTGTGCTTAACATTGCCATCAGAAGGGTTGTGAGTTCCACTTGACTGCCAACACCAAGTGCGCATGTTGTGCAACTGTTACTATCGCTCGTTACTCGACGTGTTACGTGCAATGTCCACTAGCTCTCTTCTATACTCTACTCGCACGTCTATTCACATTCACTCTACTATCTCTTCTATTCATCTAGTGCTCTCATCTATTTCTTGGTACTCTATATTGGCCATTGACTAATTGTCTAAACATAAACAATATAATCAATGCCTGGCAATATATAAAGGGCCCGATCTGGTCCTGGGATGTGCGCCCGAAAGTGCTAGTGCCCATAGGAGTTAAATGATCAGAGTGTTTGACATTAAACTTGAGTACTATCTATCTCGACTATCTAAATGACAATCAAAAGTGTTATATTCTCTCGTTGACAAAAGTGCTATGTTCTCTCGTTGTCTATTGAAAAAAATGCTATATTCTCTCGTTGTCTATTGACAAAGTGCTATACTATACCCGTTGTGCTATTGCTATACTTTGTGCTATTTGTGCTATGACCATCTTATTATTTGTGCTATACTCGACACTTGTGCTATACTTAGAAAGCTTGTGCTATTTCCATCATATGCTATCTTACTATCTTTTACTTGACTCTCTCGCTCTGTCATTAGTTATTATGCCTTTAATGCATTAATTATTTAAAGCCTGCTTGACTATTGAGATTTATGTCCTACTGGGCATTATCGCTCACCCTGCGTTATTTGTCGTTGTGTTCTCAGGTGAGACCGAGGATGACACATACACTCAAGAGGATGGGAATGACCAGGAGTGATGTCAAGAGTACCATAGTGTCTTAGTATTATGATTAGATTGTTAGTTTAATCTTTTACTTTTATTTCAATGTAATTGGGCCCTATAGAATGGCTCTGATATTAGTAGTTGTAACTAGACATTAGAAAGTTATTAATGAGAAGAATTTACTTTAGTATTTATTCAATGCTCAATGGTTTGATGTCTAGTACTTGCTCTGTACCCGTTTACTTGCAACTGCCTCGCGTTCCGATATTCCGCGTCGAGGCGTGACAGTTTTGTGGTATCATAGCCTAGGTTATTCTTAAGTATAGGATGATCTAGGTTAACCTGCCTCGACTAGAGTCAATTATCCTACCTATGTGAGTTGTGGTTAGAGCCATGGGTAACTAGCTAAAATGAACTCACACACGCACGAATTAAATTCCACACCAATATCATGACAATAAGTTATTTTTGTAGGAACTAAGCAATAAAGATGACTGCTGAACGTGCTCAAATGAGAGGCATGCAACAGACCATCCAAGAATTGATGCGCGCAATTGTGCAAGCTACCCAAGGAGGTGGCAATCGTGGTGGTGCAGGCGACCTGCATCGTAACTTCCGGAGTCTGAACCCACCTAGGTTCAGTGGATCCACGGATCCAGATGAAGCCGAACACTGGCTAAAAGAAACGGAAAGAATTTTTCGTGTCATGCAATGTGCAGTGGGGGATAAGCTGCTACTGGCCACATTTCAACTTGAAAAGGATGCCCGCGCTTGGTGGGAGTCTGTTGAAGTGACCAAAGCTAATGGTCAGTTCACCTGGACCGAGTTCAAAGAAGCTTTTAATTCCAAATATTTCTCGGAGCGTGTCTAAGAAAGGAAGGCTACGGAATTCGCTGCTCTGAAATAGCGGAGCTTGACTGTGGCCGAATATGAAGCCTAGTTCTCTAGACTGGCAAGGTATGCTGAACACCTGGTGAACATAGAGAGAATGAAGGCTAAGCGCTTCCTCAACGGCCCTAAGCCTCAATACATTACCCAACTGACATCTCTCGACATCCAGACTTACGTCGAGATGGTGAAGAAAGCTCAACTGCTGGAAGATGCTATGGACTTCACCGACCGTATCAAAGGAAAGTTCGTGAAAAAGGAAATGACTTCTGGACCATCATCTGCCAAGCCGACCAATGGCAAGAAACGTCCCTTCAACATCACAGAGGGGTCCATCCAAGAAAGGAAACCCAAGGTCTCTGTACCCAACACTCCAGTGAAAAGCAACTGCAAGCATTGTGACAAGCCAGGTCATACAGCAGACGAATGTTGGAGGAAAGTCGGCGCATGTCTACGCTGCGGAAGTCGCGAGCACCGCATCCTTGAGTGCCCGCTACTGAAAGAACATGAGAGGCGCCCTAATGCGTCTAAGAAACAGGGAAGACTGCAAGCCCTGCATGATGAGGAATCCGCTACGGACGGTGGCGTGGTAGAAGGTACTCTACAAGTTTTCTCCTTATCAGCATTTGTCTTATTTGATACTGGAGCAACTCATTCATTTATATCTCAACACTTTGCTGATACCCTAACTGCAAAACCTATATCCATGGGTTGTGAGTTCTCTGTCACAATGCCACTAGGGGAAAAGGAGAAATTGAACAAATACTTTCCATCTGCCGACGTAATGATCAGAGACCATAACTTAAAAGCCGACCTAGTGTGTATGCCCATGGAAGGCTATGATGTAATTTTGGGAGCCGACTGGTTGTCCACTTATGGGGCAAGTGTCGACTGTAAGAAAGGGAAGGTTACCTTTAGTGACTTTCCTAAATTGGTATTCACTGGGATTCGACATAAGAGACGGATGTCTCTAATCTCTACCATAAAAGCCCACAACATGATAAGGAAATGTTGCATTGCTTTCCTAGCAGCCGTAGTAGTTGAAAAGAAGGGTTCTAAGATAGAAGACATCCACATAGTCCAGGATTACCCCAATGTGTTTCCTGAAGATCTGCCAGGGATTCCCCCAGAACATGATGTCAACTTCGCCATAGAGTTGATCCCTGGAGCTGCCCCGGTATCGCGTCAACCATACCGGATGTCACCTGCCAAGCTCAAAGAATTGAAGGCACAACTGATGGAGCTATTAGAAAAGGGGTTCATCAGACCAACTACTTCTCCATGGGGAGCACCTATGCTATTCGTCAAGAAGAAGGATGGATCGATAAGGTTGTGCATCGACTATCGTCAACTCAATCAACTCACCATCAAGAACAAATACCCATTGCCTAGGGTGATGAACTTTTCGACTAGATATCTGGAGCTCAATATTTCTCCAAGATCGATCTTCGATCTGGCTATCATCAAATGAGGATCAATGATGACGATATCTTCAAAACGACTTTCAGGAGTAAGTATGGACATTATGAATTCGTCGTTATGCCTTTTGGTCTAACCAATGCTCCTGCAGCCTTTATGCAACTCATGAACAGCATATATCGGCCATACCTTGACAAGTTCTTGGTCATCTTCATCGACGATATCCTCATATACTCAATGACCAAGAAAGAGCATGAAGAACACCTGAAGATTGCACTGCAAGTCTTGCGAGACAACAAACTATACGCAAAGCTTAGCAAGTGTGAATTCTGGCTCGAAGAAGTGTTCTTCTTGGGCCATGTCATCTCAAAGGATGACATCTCAGTTGATCCCTCCAAAGTCGAAGCTGTACTCAATTGGGAGAGACCAACCAACGTCACCGAAATCAGAAGCTTCCTAGGACTGGCTGGCTACTACAGGTGGTTCATCAAGGACTTCTCCAAGATCGCCGTTCCTCTCACGTGACTAACACGAAAGGAGAATCCATACTCCTGGAGTAAAGAGTGTGAGAAAAGTTTCCAAAATCTTAAAGATTGCCTTACCTCAGCACCTGTTCTCGCTCTGCCAATAGAGGGAGAAGGTTTTTCTGTCTACACCGATGCCTCAGGGATTGGGCTAGGTTGTGTATTGATGTAAAAGGAGAAGGTTATTGCTTATTCTTCATGACAACTGAAGACTCATGAAGTCAACTACCCCATGCATGATCTTGAGTTGGCTGCCGTGGTCTTCACCTTGAAGATTTGGAGACATTACTTGTATGGTGAAAAGTTCACTGTCTACTCAGACCATAAAAGCTTGAAGTACTTATTCTCCCAGAAGGACTCAACATGAGATAGAGAAGATGTCTAGAATACCTAAAAGATTTCGACTTCAACATCCAATACCATCCAGGCAAGGGAAACGCCGTGGCTGATGCTCTTAGTAGAAAGCTGATAGCATCTGTTTCAAGTCTAGTCCTTGGCGAGATGCAACCACTAAAACAATTCGCAAGGTTAGACCTAAATATTGAACATAGGGATGATCGAGTCTTGGTTGCCAATATCAAGATTCAATCTGACTTGCTGGAAGAGATTAAAACCCAACAAGATAATGATCCATTCTTAGTTCGCATCAAGGAAACCTTAACTGAAAGACCAAACTTCGCTATGACAGAGGATGGAAGACTGGTGTTCCAAGAGAGGACATGCGTCCCTGATAATGAAGAACTGAAGAGGAAGCTAATTGATGAAGCTCACAAGACAAAGTACACTATTCATCCAGGAGGTACCAAAATGTATCAAGACATGAAAAGAACGTTTTGGTGGCCGAACATGAAGAGAGAGGTAGCTGAACATGCCGATGTCGCACACTGCCTTACTTGCCAACAAGTAAAAGCGGAACACATGCGCCCTGCTGGTGTACTCAGACCACTAGATATTCCAGAATGGAAATGGGAAAGTATTGGCATGGACTTCATCATGGGTTTACCCAAGACTCGTGGTGGACTCGACGCCATATGGGTTATTGTCGACCGACTAATCAAATCTGCCCACTTCCTAGCCGTAAAGAGTAAGTGGTCGGTAGAAGCACTAGCTGCCTTATATGTCAAGGAGATTGTAAGACTACACGGAGTTCCATCATCTATTATCTCGGATCGAGATCCGAGGTTTACATCTCACTTCTGGAAGGGACTGCAAGGTGCGCTTTGTACTAAGCTCAATTTTAGTACCACCTTTCACCCATAAACTGGTGGGCAAACTGAAAGAACCAATCAAATAGTGGAAGACATGTTGAGAGCGTGCACTATAGACTTCCAAGGATATTGGAATGAGCACCTATCCCTTATTGAGTTCGCCTATAACAACAGTTACCAGGCGAGTATCAAGATGACACCGTTCGAAGCACTCTACGGAAAAAATTGTAGATCTCCTGCATGTTGGAATGAGGTGGGAGAATAGCAATGGCTAGGCCTGGATATGGTACAACGAACAACAAAGGACATTCAGGTGATTAGAGACCGGCTTAAGACTGCTCAGTCTAGACAAAAGAGCTATGCCGACAAAAGAAGGCAAGACTTAGAATTCGAAGTTGGTGATCATGTATTCTTAAAGGTGTCACCTACTCGTGGCATCCAAAGATTTGGTGTGAAAGGAAAGCTCAGTCCTAGATTTATCAGTCCTTTTGAAGTACTCGAAAAGATTGGTAAGGTTGCATATCGACTGGCGTTGCCACCGGATCTGGTATGTGTACACAATGTGTTCCATGTCTCTATGCTCAGGAAATATGTATATGATCCTACACACATCATTCGCCACGAGAAGCTGGTATTAAACAAGAATCTGACTTATGAAGAGAAGCCAGTCAAGATACTAGAACGGAAGGTACAACAGCTCAGGAACCGTCCCATCCACGTGGTTAAAGTCTTATGGAATAACCACGGAGTGGAAGAAGTCATATGGGAACCGGAAGGAACCATCAGGCGGAACTACCCCGACCTTTTCGGTAAGACATTCTCTCCTGGATGATCATATGAATTTGGGGACCAAAATTTTTTTAAGAGGGGGAGGATGTAGCAACCTGGATTTTTTTCGGAAAATAAAAATTTAATAATAATAAAAATAAAAACAATTATAAAATCAAATAAAAGAGAATTAAATAAAACCCATTAAATAAAAATAAGTAATGAGCTTTGTTAAATAGACCCATTAGAAATTAGTGGGCCAAAATAGAGATTTTTGAAAGGGGAATAATAGAAAAATACCCTAAATTTGTAACTTAATTATTACTTAAATAGAAAAAGGGTATTTAATGCATTAAATACCTAATTTGAGTTAGATTTGGATTCCTAAACCTACCCTAAAAGGTTGGCCATGAATTTGGGTCCCAACCTAACCCAAATTGGAATTGGCATGCTTAGAAAGAGGAGAGAAATAGGAAATCTCAGAATTAAATAGGAGTTAGAGTTCTATTAGGAAATAGAAAGGGAAGAGACATAAATACTCTCTTAAAGCTCCATGGCCGGCCCTAACTTGTTGCTAAGGGTTTTTGGACCAGGAGGAGAGGGCAAGGAAGAGGAGAATTCGTGGGAAGAAGCACTTCTCAAGCTCTCTCTCTCGTTCTTCAAGATCTAGCCCTAGAAGAGGAAATCGACCAAAGGTAGGCATTCTCACGAGCAAAACTAAATCAATTTCGTCTGTAGGTTGATCTAGACCACAGGAATCAAAGCCCTCTTGTCTCATATTTTTTTCATCGAGCAAATCTTTTGTTCTTAATTTTTGAAGTTCTGTAAACGCCATGACCCCGAACCCTTTTTTTAATTCTTGATCTCCATATATACTAAACCCCATGCTACGAAATTTTTATCAAGGATACTGATGCATGTTAGACTTCTTTTGTCCCTGAAAGCCCTAATTTTCATCAACCCTACATCGTGAATTAATTCTTTTACCCTAACTGTGTGCTGTTCCATGTTCTACGTGAAGTATCATGATTAAACCATGCTGAAACCATGTATATTTTCAAATTCCTATTTACTGTAAGTACCCATGTGAGTCTAGATCAATTCGCAACTGTTTCATGATTTTTCATCGCCTGTACAAATAGATATGATTTTCTGAATCATCCTATGTCAAAATAGGGTAAGTCAGGTCCGTAATCCAATGCACTATCCTCTCCCTGTCGGACTCGGGCGCAGACCCTGTGAACGCGACGGCCCGATAGGCCGCGTTCACTGGGCCATCGCGATAGAGCCTTCCGTCACGATCTGATCGCAACAAAGCTTGTCGTCGTGATTTGCTGCCTGATTTGACGAGCCCGTCGTGACCCTCATGCGACCCCATCACGACCTGCCTGCCCAAACTGACAAGGCTGTCGCGATCTGTACAAGCCCATGTTGCGTTCTCAGTTGACCTCGTCGCGACCCTTACTTGGGTGAGTCACGATCTAGCTTTTTACATAAAAACCCAATTTTTTGCAAGTCTTATTGTTATACAGTCACTCCCTGTCCTATTAACTGTCTTGTACACAGAAAAATGAAGTTGTAATTGTTGAATATATTTTAATTAATTCAAGTTAAACACATGATCTATCTTGTCTATGATTTTCTCATAACACTTGCACTCACTTTGAACCCTCCAATATGGCTTAATTTGGCATGAAAATATTACATAATGTATTTAGTAATTTATGTAATTAAATTTCCATATCTTGAATAGACTTGTCTACGTTTTCTCACGATGTTTTAGGAACACCGATACCGACGCTCCACTATTCTAGAATTCCTTTGGAACGTCGAGCACTTGTTTCTATATACACACTTTCTCTTGACCTGGACGAACTCTCCATCGGATACTCCTTCTACCGGACTAGTGAATCCTTGTTCAAGGCCTCCGTAAGTCTCCTCTGTCTATGGATTCCTACATGGTCGACGAGCCGGTTGTACCCTTGTAAGGAATCGATCAGAGCACAGTGGAAAGTGCGATTCCCTCAGGTTGATATCGTTGCCGGTGGTTGGAATCGAACAAAAACGTAAAACCCGCGCGTAGGAAGATTCGATCTTTACCTTTGTGGGGTTGCAAAACTCCCGAACCCGGGGAGGAGGTAGCGCTAGAGGCGCTGGTGCTTCAAGCCGTTCAGGTGTCCGGCCTCTAGACGTATCCACGTGAACTCTAGATGCAGACGGGATCTCCTCGGTCTCCACGCGTCTCCCAGATCTCCGCTCCACCATGTGCCAGGAGAAAGAAGAGGTGGGGGCGCCCTAAGGAGAGAGAGAGGAAGGGGGTGGCTAAGAGAGAAGACCTATAGCCTGGCCCAGGGTTTGACTCTCCACGTATATTTATAGACACTGCAGTTTTTCACAAAAACCCAGTTATTGTCTATAACGACCATCCTGCCCAGTCTGCTCGAAATTCTATTGCGTGTGACCCTCTAGGCCCAAGTGCTAGTCCAGTTTTCAGCCCATTAAGTCCAATAACTCTTTATTGACTTACTGTAATTAATTAATAACTCATATTAATTAATTACACAATCGATTATTGTCTCACAATAATTGACCGAGCTTCCAATCAAGTTGGGTGCCAAGCAACACTACTTGATCCTAGAAAGCATTGAGGTTCAGCAACCCATTCAAGGAACCTTTTGTGTCAACAGATACCACTTGACTATAATCCTTCGCTCGTACAATGCTCCCGAGTGCACTTAGGGTATGGTCAACTGTCAAACCCTAATATGTGCACTCACTTGGATTAGATGCCGCATAACAATATCAGAAAACTCCTTTTCTGATAAGTAGTCATGCCCTGGCCAGGGACTATCAGGCATCTTTCCCTAGAGCATTCACTCTCTTATTACCGAGAGCGAGCGATTCCATATTGACCACACAATCACCTTCGAAGGTATTCCGCTAGATCCGAACACTTAACTAATTAAGACCTTATGGCTAGAGATCTATAAGTTAAGGTCAAAACCCAGAAGTCCACCAACAAGGTGTCCTTGGTGTCTCAGGTCTAAGAACCAATCATGCCACTGTGACAATAAATCTAGTTGATTGACAGTTAGGTAACATTACCATCCAGCGATTCATAACGGATCAGTTCAATGAACTCATTCTCTAATGAGCACCTACAGATTCACCTTAGTGTCTCCACACAAGTGACTATGAGACCAGTCACCCTCATCATATGAGCAGGTGCAACCTGTACTAGTCTAACCGGATATCCGATGTCCTTCTCGAATATCCTCTGACTAGGAACAATTAAGAATATGCATTTAAAGGACATTAATCCCATTGTTATGATCTCATCATAATTAATATTCATTGTGCATATTCATGGACTTCATAATGAAACGATAAACAAATTACACATAATGAATATAAAAGCCTTATTATTATTATTTAAGAACAAGATTGTACAAGTTATGATTGGCTTGAGGACACCCATAACTAACAATCTCCCACTTGGACTAAAGCCAATCACCTTTATGTCTTAAACCCATAGACTCTAGGTGGCGCTTAAACATAATTTGAGTCAAAGGCTTCGTCAGTGGATCTGCAATGTTGTCAACTGAAGGAACTCTTTCCACCAGTACATCTCCTGTAGTGATGATCTCCCTGATCAGGTGAAATCGCCTCAGAATGTGCTTTGACTTCTGATGAGACCGCGACTCTTTCGCTTCCGCAATGGCCCCATTGTTGTCACACAGTAATGGGATCGGATCAAAGTCACCCAGCACCACACCAAGGTCGGTGATGAACTTCTTCATCCATACTGCCTCCTTGGCGGCTTCAGCTGCAGTAAAGTACTCAGCTTCTGTCGTCGAGTCTGCAGTGGTTTCTTGCTTGGAACTCTTCCAGCTCACTGCACCTCCGTTTAAGGTGAACACAAACCCAGATGTAGACTTGCTATCATCTGGATCTGACTGGAAACTTGAGTCAGTATATGCCCGAAGTTTCAAGTCCCCTCCTCCATAAACCAGAAATATATCCTTAGTCCTTCTCAAGTACTTAAGGATACATTTCACTGCCATCCAGTGTGTTTCACCTAGATTTTCCTGATATCTGCTCGTAACACTTAGAGCAAATGCTACATCAGGCCTTGTACATAGCATGACATACATGATAGACCCTATAGCCGAGGAATAGGGGACTCTATCCATGTCTGCCCTCTCTTCAGGAGTCTTAGGAGACTGCTCCTTAGAGAGATTAATCCCATGTCTCATTGGTATGAGACCTCTCTTGGAATTTTCCATGCCAAACCTTTTGACAATGGTATCTATGTACATGGATTGGGTCAAGCCAAGCATCCTCTTGGATCTATCTCTATAGATACGTATTCCCAATATGTAGGATGCTTCTCCCAAATCCATCATGGAGAAGTTCTTTGACAACCATACCTTTACAGATGATAACATCCCTACATCATTCCTAATGAGCAAGATGTCATCAACGTAAAGTATGAGAAAAGTGATAGCACTCCCGCTGATTTATACACACATGGTTCATCTTCATTCTTAATGAAGTCATAAGATTTGATGGCCTCATCAAACCTTATGTTCCAACTACGAGAAGCTTGCTTCAATCCATAGATGGATCTTTGAAGCTTGCATACTTTATCTGACACTCTTTGGATGTAAAACCCTCAGGCTGTATCATATACACTTCTTCCTCAATGTTTCCATTGAGGAAAGCAGTTTTTACATCCATCTGCCAGTTCTCGTAATCAAAGTATGCAGCAATGGCGAGAAGAATTCTGATCGACTTTATCATAGCAAGTGGTGAGAAAGTTTCATCATAGTCAATTCCTTGCCTTTGACGATACCCCTTGGCCACCAACCTTGCCTTATAAGTGTCGATCTGTCCATCTGCACCGATCCTTCTCTTAAAGATCCACTTGCACCCAATAGGTACAATACCTTCAGGCAAGTCTACCAAGTTCCAAACTTGGTTGGTGTACATGGACTGCATCTCAGAATTCATGGCATCTCGCCAATTCCCTGACTGAGGACTATCAATAGCCTCTTGGTAGGTCTTTGGATTATCATCCTCATTATAAGACATGCCTTCACTGATATGTCCAACATATCTTTCAGGCTGTCTAGGTACTCTACCAGACCTACGCTGAACGTGTGTATAATCCTGAACAGGTTCCGGAACCGATGTATCATCTGGTGGACTTTGCACAGTTTGTGGATCTAGAACCTCTTCTAGATCTACCTTATTCCCACTGTCCTCCTGGGTAAGGTACTCCTCTTCCAAGAAGATAGCTCTCCTGGCGACAAACACTCTTTGTTCACCAGGATGGTAAAAGTAGTACCCAAACGTTTCTTTTGGGTATCCAACAAACCTGCACTTATCGGTTCTGGATTCCAGTTTATCTGGGTTGTGTCTCTTCACTTGGGCAGGACAACCCCAGATTTTAACATGTTTAAAATCAGGCTTTCTACCCCTCCATATCTCATATGGAGTAGAAGACACAGATTTACTGGGAACCCTGTTCAATAGATATGCCGCTGACTCTAGCGCATATCCCCATAGGGAAGCTGGTAACTACGAACGGCTCATCATGGATTGTACCATGTCCAACAAGGTGCGATTCCTCCTTTCCGATACACCATTCATCTGCGGTGTATAGGGAGGAGTCCATTGAGAAAGGATACCATTGTCCTTTAAGAATTGTGTGAACTCTGTACTTAAGTATTCACCTCCTCGGTCTGACCATAGGATTTTAATGCTCTTTCTAGTTTGCTTCTCAACTTCATTCTTAAATTCTTGGAACTTCTCAAAAGCTTCAGATTTGTACTTCATTAAGTAAACAAATCCGAACCTTGAGTAGTCATCCGTGAATGTAATGAAGTATGAGTAGCCACCCTTGGCTTGGGTAGACATTGGGCCACATACATCCGAGTGTATTAGTTCCAATATGTCCTTGGCCCTATCTCCATGTCCACTAGATGGAGATTTGGTCAACTTACCCATCAAGCAGGATTCGCAAGTTGCATATGATTCATAATCAAATGGATCCAAGTATCCTTTCTTATGCAACTTTTGAAGTCTATTCTCGCCAATGTGACCAAGCCTACAATGCCACAAGTAGGGAGTGTTCACACTATTCTTACTTCTCTTAGAAGAAACATCAACATGGAGATTTTCATAAGAAACATCAAGTAGATACAAACCATTTACCAAATTTGCTAAAGCAACTAGTTTATTTCTCAAATAAACTGAACAACTATTGTTCTCAATGGTAAACTTGTATCCAATTCTGTCTAAACAAGAAACAGAAATAATGTTCTTAATAATGCTAGGCACAAAGTAGCAATCATCTAATGAAAGTAAATCTCCTGAGGGTAACTTGAGCTTCACTGTCCCCACAGTATGTGCAGCAACACTTGCGCCGTTTCCAAGCCTTAAGTTCACCTCACCCTTGCTCAGCTTCCTTCTGCTTGTCAGTACCTGAAGCTTCGCCAAGCTTCTGCTTCTCCTGAGCCTTCATTGCAAGGTTGTCCTTGCAATTTCTTTTCCAGTGCCCCTTCTTCTTGCAGTGGAAGCACTCACCTTTTTCTTCTCCTTTGCTTATGTCCTTCTTTTGTTTCTGCTTGGACTGCTTCTTTGCATTGCCTTTCTTAAAGGCTTGCACTGCTCTCCTCTTCTTGTTGGACTTTCCAACCATGAGAACAGTGGGCTTTTCCTTCTTAAGGTTGCCCTCAGCTTGTTGAGCATCTCAGCTAAACTCACCTCAATCTTGTTCATTGTAAAGTTTACAATGAACTGGGAATATGAATCTGGAAGTGACTGGAGAATGAGGTCTGTGCTCAGCTCCTTGTCAAGAGGAAAACCAAGCCCCTCGAGCCTCTCAATCCACTCTATCATCTTCAGCACATGAGTCTGTACTGAAGACCCCTCTGCCATGCGAGCTCTGAACAGGGCCTTGGATATCTCATATCTCTCTACCCTGCTCTGCTCTTCAAAGAGCTCCTACAAGTGTTGCATGATGGATCTAGCATCCATGTTCTCATGCTGCCTTTGCAACTCATTGCTCATTGAGGCCAGCATGTAGCATTGGGCCAGAGTGGAATCCTCCTTCCACTTCGCAAATTCAAGTGTTTCCCCTTCAGGTGCATCTAGAGGTGGTTCAGTGGGGATCTCACCCTCCAGGACATAGGCAATGCGCTCAGACCTGAGGACAATCTTCAGGTTCCTGAGCCAATCTGAGTAGTTCGGGCCTGTTAATTTGTTGGCATCCAGTATGCCATGGAGTGGGTTACCCGACGACATTTTTGCCTATAAAGGAAATGTAAACACAACTAGCATATGTTCATAATAATAATTAAATCTAGATTAGGACTTTAATCAAGATGAGCTCCCACTATTTTCTGACAGACTGTATAACCCTCAGATATACAGAATGGGAGACGCCGACGGTCTCCTAGTGGGGATCGGAATCTCACAGACTCATAGCATGATCTTGTGGATAGCACAACAAACCATACTATGATCTGAAAGCGGTCAACTCTTAACACTTGCAACTCTTGCAATATCCGATCTTATTTCGTCCCCTGAATTTTAATGACCTTGTGGATAGCACAACAAGTCATTAAATCCAGTTTAAGCAGTACCATCATTACATAACGAGCATAGATTTGGATGTAGCCCTTGTGGATAGCACAACAAAGCTACACCATTCCTCTACCCCGTTTAAGGCATCACCATGCCATAGTTTTAGTTTGTCATCAGATTTGACAAGCCTTATGGATAGCACAACAAACTTGCCCGATCTAATGACAATCCTAAAACTATAATGATGGAGGGCCACGTAATTCATTCTAAATGATTACGCTATGGCTTAAAGTTTGAACGAGGAGGGATTTTATCATATTTAATCTTGGTCTCTATATCTGCGTGCTATTGATATATAGAATTTGGAATATCATATATATTTAATTATATATATCATAGCACATTCCACACATATCACATATATGAAGAAAAACGATGGATGATCATGGACTTTAACTTAGAGTGGCATTACCAGAGCCAGTAGGTAATCCACAAACATGGCAAACATATGGCAGCCCTGCATCGAATGCTTTTGCTTGATGTAACTCTATCTCCAGGAAGGCCTTGCATGGTACTCTCCTCCATCTCCGCCAATTCACTTCTTAAAATTACAAGTAATATTTAAATTGGACTCGCAGGCCCATAAATATACATCAGATAATAATATGAAACCTTGAACAAGTCAAGGGGAGTACATAACAGGAGGGAGATAGAATGTACAACCCGGATTTAATAGAGGGAGAGAGGGAGGCACGCAGTCCTCATAAATTACATCACATGCCATAAACCATAAACATCATCACATGAAATCTAGGTCCATGATCATCCATCCACACATCAACACATCACATGCATCAATAAGTAATTACCACATAATTACTTCTGAAATAACTTTATTTCAAAAATATACTAATTATATTTTGAAAACCATTTAACTAAACAATTTAGCTAACATGGATAATATCTAAACAACTTTAGATAAATGCCATTCGCTACTACTGCATGAATCCTCCAAAATTGACTGTCAATTAATTTCACAAGAATCACATTCTTAAATTAATTAACATGCATTAATTAGATGAAAGGAAATAACTAAAACGATTTTAGAATTCCCTTAAACTAATTAAGCAGGGGGTCAAACATTTGAAAATTAATTTACAGAGAGCTAAAACAATTTTAAAACTCTTAAAACTAATTTTCATAAATTTTCTAGATTTTTTAAGAATTTTCTTGGCTTTTAAACACTTTAAAAACCATTTTTAAAATCTTAGGGGGGGGGGGGGGAATGGGCCGGTCGGATCCGACGCGGGTCGGATCCGCTCGCAGCCCGCTTGGGACCTGCGGGGGTCTGCCCGCGACTTACCCGCGGGTGGACCCGTACGCGGCCCGCGAGGGATCCGCAGGCCCGCGGGGGACCCGCGCGGGGTCTCCCCTCCCGCTCGAAGGGGGGGGGGGGGGGGGGGCGTGCCTAGGGTGAAACCCGAGCCGCCGCCTCCCTCCGGTGCAGGGCAGCCCCGCCGGCCCCCGCGCCACCACTGGCGGCCGCGGATGGCGCCGGCGACGCCGGAGGCCGCCTGCCAAGGCCCCCAAATGCCTAGAAAAACCGTAAAACCCCCAAAACTCTGCAGAAATTGCCCCTTCTTGGACTGTCCAAGAAGCATGGCGGCGACATCTTGTAGAGGGCCGTGTGACTTCTACAGAGGGCTAAACGACGCCACAAAGGGTTCTTCGCGATGCCCTTGGTACAGGTAACGATTCTCATGTACCAAACAGGAAGTGCACATCCCATGTGCGACCCAAGAACACAGCAAACTTGGCGATTCATGCAGAACGCGAATCGACGAAAACGCATGAAATAACATTCATATGGTGCCGATTCCGACCGAGTTAGCAACCTGGCTCTGATACCACTATAAGGAATCGATCAGAGCATAGCGGAAAGCGCGATTCCCTCAGGTTGATATCGTTGCCGGTGGTCGGAATCGAACAAAAACGTAAAACCCGCGCGTAGGAAGATCGGATCTTTACCTTTGTGGGGTTGCGAAACTCCTGAACCCGGGGAGGAGGTAGCGCTGGAGGCGCTGGTGCTTCAAGCCGTTTAGGTGTCCGGCCTCTAGACGTATCCACGCGAACTCCATACGCAGACGTGATCTCCTTAGTCTCCACGCGTCTCCCGGATCTCAACTCCACCATGTGCCAAGAGAGAGAGGAGGTGGGGGCGCCCTAAGGAGAGAGAGAGGAAGGGGGCGGCCATGAGAGAAGACCTGTAGCCTGGCCCAGGGTTTGACTCTCCACATATATTTATAGACACTGCAGTTTTTCACAAAAACCCAGTTATTGTCTATAACGACCATCCTGCCCAGTCTGCTCGGAACTCTGTTGCGTGTGACCCTCTAGGCCCAAGTGCTAGTCCAGTTTTCAGCCCATTAAGTCCAATAACTCTTTATTGACTTACTGCAATTAATTAATAACTCATATTAATTAATTACACAATCGATTATCGTCTCACGATAATTGATCGGGCTTCCAATCAAGTTGGGTGCCAAGCAAAACCACTTGATCCTGGAAAGCATTGAGGTTCAACAACCCATTCAAGGAACCTTTTGTGTCAACAGATACCACGTGACTATAATCCTTTGCTCGTACAATGCTCCCGAGTGCACTTAGGGTATGGTCAACTGTCAAACCCTAATACGTGCACTCACTTGGATTAGATGCCACATAGCAATATCAGAAAACTCCTTTTCTGATAAGTAGTCATGCCCTGGCCAGGGACTATCAGGCATCTTTCCCTAGAGCATTCACTCTCTTATTACCGAGAGCGAGCGATCCCATATTGACCACACAATCACCTTCGAAGGTATTCCGCTAGATCCGAACACTTAACTAATTAAGACCTCATGGCTAGAGATCTATAAGTTAAGGTTAAAACCCAGAAGTCCACCAACAAGGTGTCCTTGGTGTCTCAGGTCTAAGAACCAATCACGCCACTGTGACAATGAATCTAGCTGGTTGACAGTTAGGTAACATTACCATCCAGCGATTCATAACGGATCAGTTCAGTGAACTCATTCTCTAATGAGCACCTACAGAGTGTCTCCACACAAGTGACTATGAGACCAGTCACCCTCATCATATGAGCAGGTGCAACCTGTACTAGTCTAACCAGATATCCGATGTCCTTCTCGAATATCCTCCGACTAGGAACAATTAAGAATATGCATTTAAAGGACATTAATCCCATTGTTATGATCTCATCATAATTAATATTCATTGCGCATATTCATGGACTTCATAATGAAACGATAAACGAATTACACACAATGAATATAAAAGCCTTATTATTATTATTAAAGAACAAGATTGTACAAGTTATGATTGGCTTGAGGACACCCATAACTAACAACCCTAACACCTATGATACCCTTTAGGGATCAATATGATCCAAACGGCTATTAGAAGTTCGATCTTATCTTGAATCATGCCGGACCTCTGGACCTGTGCTTAACATGGTCAGTGGAAGGGTCGTGAGTTCCACCTGACTGCCAACACCAAGTGCGCGTGTTGTGCAACTGTTACTATCGCTCGTTACTCGACGTGTTACGTGCAATGTCCACTAGCTCTCATCTATACTCTACTCGCTGTCTATTCACGTTCACTCTACTATCTCGTCTTTTCATCTAGTGCTCTCATCTATTTCTTGGTACTCTATATTGGCCATTGACTGATTGTCTAAAGATTAAAAATATAACCAATGCCTGACAATATATAAAGGGCCCGATCTGGTCCTAGGATGTGCGCCCGAAAGTGCTATTGCCCATGGGAGTTAAATGATCAGAGTGTTTGTGTAACGGCCCTAGCGCCTGGATCCCCGATTCTCACCAAGGATCCGAACACCGGCACCACCGCCCATAGGTCCAGAGACCTGGAAGGGCTAACAGATTGGTCTAACAAGATATGTAACATAAATAAATAACAACAAACATACTAAAGTGCACCACAAGTGAACGAAGAGTGTCCAACACTAAATAGCAGTCTAGTACAGTCCCAAAGTAAATAAAGTACAAGTGCTGAAATAAACGGGAAAGAACACGTCCCTTAGGGGCATACCCCGAGGGTGAAGTACAACTACTGGGGGAACACTGCCACTAGAGACATCGACTACTGCAGGCCTGTCTCCTCAGTTCACCGCGGAGGGAGCTACTGTGAAGTCTCACTTACAAAACAGGGAGTGAGCTTCACGAAGAAGCCCAGTAGGGACTACCAATCTCCCATTGGTTCTAACATCAGAATATAACTAAGGTGCAATAATTAAATAAAGTAGTAAAGTCTATTCTACTAAACAGAGTCAAGTGCGGAAGCGTGAAAGAAACTACACGGCCATCGGTCTAAGCTACTCAGTGGAACCGGAAAACCCGTGTACACCAAGGCACCACAAGAACCCAACTGTAAACACAGACAGTAGAAACTGCCTGGACAAACACACTAACTACAGAACGCTACACTAGTCAGCCGGTCAGGTGCGCCACGCGCCTTACCCTCGACCAACGGTCCATGTCTAGCACCTCCCGTCAGAGTGAGATGCGGAACTAAGAACAAACACAACTGCCGTAGTCTGGCCAGACTACGGTCCCATGCCTGGCCCCGCTAAATGGTTATGGAACCACGTAGAGCGAGGCAGTGAGAAAGGACTAGCTGGTCAGCACCGTAAGAGCACCACACTACCTCGAAGAACCAGACTAGCTAAGAGAGCTCTACAAATGACTCCAAGCCACTGTCCCCACCGTTTTCCCCTTCTGCTCCATGTTCGTGACTTGAGCACGCCCGTCGCCCAGAGAACTCCCTCTAGCAGACGTGCGGGAATGGGGGTCCCAGGTAACGGTAACAACCTGTCTCGTGGACAAGCCCTCAAGTGCCTAGCACCGGGTGAAGAGACTAGAGTAGCACTGCACTAGGAACAACACAGGTGCCAAGAAACAAGAGTCGCAGCGGAAATGGAAAACACAGCAGGTCGACAATCAGCTCTCGATCAGAGAGGTGACGTATCGAACCATCGTGGCCAGAATGCGACAATTCTGGCTGTCGCGACAAGAAACACGAAGGCGACCCTTGAGCCCGTCGCGATATGATCGTGATGGCTATGGGCCCCGCAACAAGCCCTTGTCCCCTGAACCCGACACGCGGCCCATCGTGATCACATCGCGACGGCGACGACGGTCGCATTCCAGCGAGACCCTGAACTCCTGAACGCTGACCACGTACCCCATCGCATTTTCTAGACGCGATGGGTGCGGGGGTGCGTTCAGAGAGAATGCGACGCGACGATACATCGTGACCTGGTCGCGACTGGGAACCCCATCGCGACCACAGCCGAGTGCCCAAACAGAGCACCCTCAGCCACCCCAACTAAACCACATGATACAAACGGGGGAGGGGAGCATGCCACATGATGAAAACTGCTCAAAGAGGTAACAAACCACCCTTAAATGACCCCATGCATGCCAAGGAAAGCCACTACACTCATTATCCTCACATGCAACATGGATCACACTTCACACAAACCCCTCACAAGCATGAAAACATCCAAACAACACCATGAATCAAGGAGCACAATGCACATCCTAAACAAGATTTCTAGGCTTGGAAGGAAGGTTGGAAACCTAGCATGGAGAACTAGGTGGAGGTTTGGGCCCCTACCTCAATATGAAGATCCACCCAAGATGGGCCTTCTCGTAGGCCAGAACCCCTCCACCTCCAAGCTCCAATGCTCCAAGTGCCGCCCACGAACCGAGCTCGACCTCCTCCTTCATGCACCAAGAGAAGAAGAACCACCATGCAAGAAGAAGAAGGGGAAGATGAGGAAGAAGCATAAACACACACACAACCATGCAATAGATCCATGCACTTACCTACACAATGCAAACACCCCACAAGGCCTTCCCAAACACCCCACGGAGCCACCTGCCTTCGGAATCACCGGAGGGAAGAAACACCAAAGGAATGGCCAAAGGGGTTTCTACTCTCGGCCAGAGTAACTTAAACATAGACATTGGGAACGCGACAGACCTGGCCGTCGCATTACCAATGCAAATGCGACACCCACCTGCGTCGTGATCTGGAACAGTCAGCCAGTCAACCACCCAATCGACGTGCATGCAAAACTGACAGCAAGATCACGACGGCCAACCCTGTCGCATTCATGCATGCACTTCGACACGTGGTGCAACTGTCGCGACAACAAGACGATAAGGAGACAGTCTGCTGTTAGGGTCTTGTCGCGACAGGGGCGGCCGGCGCGTTCCGAAACAGAACGCGACGGTCACCTATGTCTCGTTCAGAACGCGATGGGTCTCTATGTCGTGACCACAGCCGGGAGGGCTAACCCCCAAAGGTAACGGATGTTACAATCTAACCAACCAACAAACAATTTCATCCTCAAAATTAAGGGCGAGACTAGGGAAAGAAAGATTAAACAAAGTACCTGTCACTCGAACAAGTAGGGAAACTGCTCCCGCATCTCGTCCTCACGTTCCCAAGTGGCCTCGCCACCGGCGAGGTTTTCCCAAACCACCTTGACGAGCGGGATCTGCTTCCTGCGAAGCTGCTACACCCTGCGGTCCACCACGCCGACTGGGTACTCCGGCACGGACAGGTCGGGGGCGACCTCTAACTGCAAGTGGTCGAGTACATACGACAGATCTAGCATGTACTTCCTCAGCTGCGACACGTGGAAGATGTCATGGACACCTGCCAACTCAGATGGAAGAGCCAACCTGTAAGCGACCTCACCAACCTGCTCCAGGATGGGAAAGGTGCCAACAAACCTCGGGTTGAGTTTTCCCCTCTTCCCAAAGCTGAGAATGCCCTTGGTGGGCGAGATCCGAAGAAACACTCTGTCGCCGACCTCAAACTGAGGTGGCCTCCTACGGACATTGGCGTAGCTCTTCTGCCTACTCTGCGCTATCTGTAACCTCTGCCTGATCAGCCTCAAGGTGTCTGTACACTGCTGCACCAACTCTGGACCCAGCAACTGCCTCTCGCCAACCTCGTGCCAGTGCAACGGTGTCCTGCATGGTCGACCATACAGAGCCTCGTAGGGCGCCATCCCAATGCTGGAGTGAAAGCTATTATTATACAAAAACTCCACCATGGGAAGGTGTGACTCCCACGTGCCTCCCCAGTCTAGGCAACACACTCTTAACAAGTCCTCGTGGGTCTGAATGGTCCTCTTCGACTGCCCGTCTGTCTGTGGGTGGTAAGCCGAACTCAGCCTCAGCTCAGTGCCAAGTGCCCGCTGAAAGCTGTGCCAGAACCGAGAAGTGAACCTCGGATCTCTATCTGAAACAATAGAGACCGAGGTCCCGTGCAAAGGTACCACTCTGCCCACAAACAACCGAGCCAGCCTGTCCACTGACCATGCTGCTCTGACCGGTAGGAAGCGAGCAGTCTTCGTCAGCCTGTCGACGATGACCCAAACACTGTCGTGCCCCTGAGAAGTGTGAGGTAAGCCAGAAACAAAGTCCATGGTGACGTGCTCCCACTTCCACACAGGAATGGGAAGCGACTGCAGCTCACCACCAGGATGCTGGTGCTCTGCCTTCACCTGCTGACAGGTAAGGCAGCACGAAACAAACTCAGCGATATCTCTCTTCATCCCAGGCCATCAAAAGAGTACCCTCAAGTCATGGTACATCTTGGTGGAGCCAGGATGAATAAAGTATTGGGACCGGTGTGCCTCAGCAAGTACCTCCTCCCTGACGTCCTCTGGAATGTAGAGTCTGTCCCGGAATCGAACCTCGCTGTCCTCGTCCAGTGCTACCTCGGGCAACTGCAACACGTTTGCAAAGTCCTCATCTGCACTCTGCGCCTCAAGCACCTGCTAATATATCAACGGACGAACTATCATGCTGGCCAACACTGCTCTCTCCCGGAGGCTAGACGGCGTGAACACACCCTGAGTGGCGTCCTCCAGAAGTCTGCAGTGTCTAACCAACAAAGAACTCAAGTGGGCTCTCCTACTCAAAGCGTCTTCTATGACATTAGCCTTTCCCGGGTGATAGGAAAGGGTAAAGTCGTAGTCCTTCAAGTACTCGAGCCACCTGCGCTACCTGAGGTTGAGATCTCTCTGCGTGAAGACGTATTGTAAGCTGCGGTGATCTGTGAAAACCTCGAACACCTCACCGTACAAGTAGTGTCTCCACAACCTCAAGGCGAACACGACCGCTGCAAGCTCCAGGTCGTGTGTCGGGTAGTGCTGCTCATGCTTCTTCAGCTGACGAGAAGCATAAGCAACTACTCGACCATGCTGCATCAACACAACACCCAAACCAGTACCTGACGCGTCTGTGTAGACAACAAAGCCGCCGCTGCCGGAAGGTACCACAAGGATCGGAGCTGAAGTCAGCCGGCTCTTCAGCTCCTGAAAACTACGCTCGCACTCTACTGTCCACACAAACTGAGTCTCCCGCCTGGTCAACCGGGTCAAAGGCTCTGCAACTCTGGCGAAGTCCTGCACAAAACTCCTGTAGTAGCCTGCCAGCCCCAGAAAACTGCGAACCTCTGCAACTGTAGTGGGTTGGCCCCAAGAAAACACGGCCTCAACCTTGGCGGGATCAACCGCCACACCTGCACCAGAAACAACATGACCCAGAAAGTGCACCTCCTTTAGCCAAAATTCACACTTGCTGAATTTGGCATAAAGTTGGTGACTCCTCAAAGCCTACAACACCAGCCTCAAGTGGACCTCGTGCTCCTCTGCCGTCGTGAGTACACCAAGATGTCGACGAACACCACCACGAATTGATCTAGGTACTCTCGGAAAACACTGTGCATCAGCTCCATGAACGCTACAGGTGCATTCGTGAGCCCAAAAGGCATCACGACAAACTTGAAGTGGCCGTGGCAGATGTGAAAAGCTGCTCTGGCGATGTTTGACTCGCGAATCCACAACTGGTAGTAATCTGACCTCAAGTCGATCTTGAGAACACTGAAGCTGACTGCAACTGGTCGAACAAGTCATCGATCGTGGGCAAAGGATACTTGTTCTTCACGGTCACCTGATTTAGCTGCCGATAATCAATGCACATTCTGAGGCTGCCATCCTTCTTCCTCACAAACAGAACAGGCGCTCCCCACGGCGAACGGCTAGGATGAATGAAGCCCAACGCAAGCAACTCCTCTAGTTGGAGCTTCAACTCCCGTAGCTCTGCCGGTGCCATCTGGTACGGTGCCTTGGATGCAGGCATCGTCCCCGGAAGCAACTCAATAGAGAAGTCTACCTCCCACTCAGGCGGCAAGCCAGGTAGATCCTCCGGAAACACGTTGGCAAACTCACAAACCACAGGCACATCTGAAACAGAAATCTCACCAGAATCCGAGACACACACAGAGGCCAAGAAAGCAACACAACTGTCTCGGATGAGGCGCCGAGCTCTACAGAAAGAGACAAAGGGTCGGTAGACAGACCGGGTACCTCGGAAGCATAGCTCAGATGCTCCAGTACCTCACGGTCTTCCGCTAACAATCTACCAGTGCAGAGTGTGCCTCCAACCAGTCCATGCCAAGAATGGCATCAAAGTCGTGAAGCTGCAAGGAAAACAGTCTGGCTAGTAGCTGGTGGCCCTGTACCTCGACGGTGACACCCTCCAAGTAACCAAGGGTACGCACAAAGTCACCCGTCAGCAGATCAACTGCAAGGTCACAGGCCCGCTCCGGAGCAAACTCAGACAAGGAAGCAAAGAACTCCTCAGAAGCAAAACAGTGCATGGCACCCAGATTAATGAAAACTCTAGCAGCTCTACCAAGGATGGGAACCGTACCGACGACCAAATTAGAGGCCTCCGCCTCCTCTCTGGTGATGTTCATCACCCGACCGCGTCCACGCCCTCGCTGAGGCTGCTGCTACTGACGCTGCTATTACGGCTGCTGGTACTGACCCTGGTCCTACTGCTGGCGCTGCGCTGGCTGGGGTGGACGGTACTGTGCCTGAGGTGCTTTCTGCTACTGCTCCTACTGCTGCCTCAACGGACACTCTCTCCTGTAGTGACCCAGCTGCCCGCAGTGGTAACAACCCGAGCCCTGCTGGCTCTGCTCTGCTCCCTGCTGCACAGAATGCTCCATGGGCTGCTCCGGCTGACGTCGCTGCTGCTGCTGCCTATACTGATGCCTGCCTCCACGAGAGAACACTTCTTCAACTTCGAGGTCAGGCCAACACCGCCTGTCCGCGAAGAAGAAGAAGAAGAAACACTCCCTTGACTGCCCGAAGGGCGCTGGTATGGAGAAGACCTCGCCGAGCCTCCACTCTGCTGCGGCTGAAACCGACACTCCCGCTCCATGGCGGTGGCTCTCGCCACTGCCGTCCCCAAAGTGTCACAGAGGTGGCTGATAACTGCATAATTTTTCGTGTTAAATTTCATACATATAGTAATTTTAGACATCTTTTGTCTGTAAATAATGTGCAGTTTGATTTTAATTCTCATTTCATCCAAGAATAGATTTTTGAACATGTTAGTTGATAATGGGTTAGAATACACATGTTAGATTTTGATTTAATAAATCATTTCTTTTAGATTGACTAATTAGATTCATTTTGGGAGATAAAAGATCTTTTGTAAATAAACATTGTATATAAATAATTTTCATCACAATGATATTTTGTAAATATATTTTAAGAGTAGATAGGTATAAATTTGTAAATAAATAATATTTTTTTACCCCACCCAATACTATCAAGCCACATACCCCTCCCCCTCATAAGTCGATTGCACCAGAATTCTTTCATTGGCACATTGCACCTTCACCCTTTCTCTCATCCAACTTCTTTTGGCCACGTACACCACTGCCTTACCTATTTTTTCTTCTTCTTCCCATCAGGTTGATAGAAGCATCCAGAAGCAAAGCTGTGCATCTGGATGGAGCTCTGGCGATGGATCTCTAGGGCGATTTGGCGGAGCTTGGGTCCAGGGCGATGGAGGCGTGAGCAGCTGCGTAGCAGCTCGTGCAAGGCTGGCGATGAAGGTGGGTGTACAGGGGATGGCAGTTGGGCTGCGCGGCAGATCTGAGGCTGGTGCGGGCTGGAGCCCGTGCGTGCGGATGGGTATGCGGATGGAGCCTGGAGCTGAGGTGGCGGTGGCGTAGCCTGCTGGAGGTGAGGCTGCCTGCTGGAACTGGCGGGAAGAGGAGTTCGTGCGTGAGCTGGAGGAGCTCGTGCATCAGCAGGAGCTGGTTCGTGTAGAGCTGGTGCATGCGATGGAACCCAGGTGTGTGAAGCTGGCGATCGTGCGACGCAGAGGCTGGAGCACGCGCAGGAGGGCGCCTATAAAAGGACCCCAAGGTCCTTAGTGCTGGGTGTTCAATTTTTAGGATTTTTAGTTTTTATTTCTTCTGTAAAGGGTGGGGAGAGGTAGGCAGTTTAGCTTTGTTCTTTCTTCCTGTATTCAACATTTCGAGGATTTCTCTTGTTCAACATTTAGGAGAGTTCGGCTACAGGGGAGGGAGAGTTAGAATTTTTCTTCTTTTCTTAGTTTGTTATGAGAGCTGGGGGAGATGGTTCTACTCTCTGAGATTGTTCTGCTCTTCCAGAGGAGATAGAATTTTTCTTTCTTTTCTATTTAGCATTAGTTCGACATTTTGGATTGTTATGTTCTTGTCTGGTTTGTGCTGCAGGATTTCATTTCTTTCATCTCTTCTAGTTGAGAATATGGTATTTGGTTCAGTTTTTGTTCTGTTCTGTTGTTTGGGTGGGAGGAGATCTTTACTTCTGGGAGGGGAATTTAGTTTCCATTTCTTTTGTATGGATTTATCCATTTCTTCTGTGCTTAGAAGAGTTCGATCCAGTGGCGTTTATTGCATTTAGTTCTGATTACATTGCTTCTGCTGTTGAGAAGGGGTTGGCTGGTGCGATATTTGGGAGTTTTCCTTTCTTTGATTCAGCATTTCAGGGGGGTTTTAGGTTCAGATTTTGAGTTTTTTTTTTACTGTAAGGATCTGGGAATTCAGTATTTTGGGGGGCTTTTGTTTGAGTTCTGTTCTTCCGGGGTTCAGCATATGTTCTTACTCAATATTATTTTGGAGGATTTTGGCTACCTGGAGGGTGATCCATGGGCAATTGCTTTGTCCATTTCTTCTGCATTGCCTCTTTCTCTTACTGCTCGGAGGACTACTGTAATTTTTCTTATGGCTTCTTCTTTTCTTCTGTAAGTTGCTGGGAGGAGGTTTCAGCGTCAGGAGATTGGGAGATTGGTTTGATTGCTTTTCCCATTTCTTCTATTTTGGAGGTCGAGACAGTAGAATTTATGCTTTCTTTTGTGTTCTGTGAAGGATTCCAGAGGGCGATAACATTTAATCTCCACTTCTTTGCGTTGGGGAGATCGATTCAGGTGTGCTGCAGAGGAGGGTCCAGAGAGACTAAGGGAATCTATCTTTGACTTGTTCTGGGTTATCTACCGTCTGGGAGTAGCAGAGAACATGTGAGACATCAGAGAACTTGGTTCCTCTTCCTATCTTCTTTATTTTGTTTTGAGATTTCTATTCCGTAGTGTTCTTATTTTTTTTTACCCTCTATATAGATCAGGAGTTTGACGTTATAGTTTAAATTTCTTTTACTATTTTCTTAACTGATTCATCACACCGTAGGGTATAGAAATATGTTGTGTTCCTTCTTGTTGTTTTGAAGCTGACTGCATTTTATTCCCATTTTATTCTTCATCCATCAAGTTGTGAGGGTATAGTGATATGAACTTTTTATGGTTCATCTGGTTCTCAGAGTAAATTTCTAATTGATTTCTTGATTTTTTTTAGTCTCATTCTGATCTTTGAGTTAAAATGGAATGGTCAATTGAATGTGATATTGAAGGGCTCTAATCACAGTGGAATTTTTCAGTGAACTGAATGGATTCACGTTAAACTTTACTGTTGGATATTTTTGGTTTCAAGTCAAAGTAGTTTAAGTCAAACTTTATTCAGTCTCCCTGTGGAAATGACCTGCTCTCACCACCTTGCTAGTTCATCTTTGCTATTTTAAATTTGTGAGACAGTTTAGAGAAGGTGAGCATCGTGATTTGTGCAAGGGACTCTAGATAACAAAAGTGCACAATCAACAATGCCGCGTTCATCTTGGCGCCATTGCCGGGGAGGCGTTAGAGTTTGATTTAAATATGCTTTCATTTGATTTTATTTGCATTGTGCTTCTCATTGACTTGATTTGGGCTTTTCATTTCAGATTTACACAAGAAGTGGAGCATGGAGATTGGGCTTGACATTTGAGCCCATTGGAGGAGAGCTTGCTAATTTCTTTTCACACTTATTTTTAATTCAGAATTTTAGATAGAAGAGTGTGAGTGAAACTTGTAGTGAGGCTTTCATGTATTCTCTGTGCATGTACAAAGAATTCTTTCTAGTTGGCATGTAATAATTGGCCTTTTGGTGGTTTGTGTGGTTTGGAGTTAGTTTATAGTATCACTTTATATTTTCTTAGTTAATTTTCATTTCATTTAGTTCAAAAACCAAATAAAAATAAAAAAATCTAAAATATAAAAAAATTCCCAAATCGCTCTTTCATGTAAGCCGTTTGTTTTGCAATTAAAAATTTCATCTTCTTAAGACTAGAATCACTCGTTTTAGGACATTCATCATTTTAATTGTCATTTCTTTTTCTGCATTGAAGAGTGCGGGGGAAAGGTAAGATTTCTATCTCTTGTTTCATGCATTAGACTTAGCATTAGAAAACCATTGTTTGGACTTGATTTGTTGCATTTCATATTTGTAAAAGGGACTGCTTAAGGGCATCACCCTTTAGAAAAAATAAAAAGATAAGGTGAGGGATTTCATCACCCTTTCCTTTGCCCAAAAATCACAAAAATTTTCCACATTCTTGCATTTACCTAAACTTTCAATAAAAACCAGTAGACTTGGCCCTAGGGTTCATAATTAGATTTATCCTTTCTTAATTTCAAGACTTCTCTTTAAGTCTGGTGTCTAGGATTAGAGGTTAAAAAGTTTATGCTTAAGTGAGTTAGAGCTTATTTAATTGGGTCCTTGCGAAAGCAAGGGGGGCCTCCCTCTACTCCACCTCTTACTTGGCCGGTATAAGAAGAGCTAGGATTGGATTTAAGCAAGCGTAAATCTGATTTTGAGAAAATAACAAATAACATAGGTCCAAGGAATACTTAGTGTTTAGGTTAATTTGTTTTAAAAGTGTTTGCTTGTTTGTGTTTGTTCATAAAAATTTAAAAAAAAATCAATAAAAATCTAAAAATTCAAAAATCATAAATAGAGGCTTTTCAACTATGTATGCTTGGTAGACGCTTCGTGAACATAGATTTGGTTCAACCTATAGACAAGATTGAAAGATTCTTTCATAGGATGGCCAACCAAGACTAGAACCAAGTTGCTAGGAATGTAGAGGTGGTCGCACCCAGACAGATGAAGGAGTACTTTATTCCTTCTGATTATCAACCTGCTACTTGCATCAGGCCAGAAATTCCTACAAATCACTTTGAAATCAAGCCATTCATATGTTGCCATCCTTCTATGGCAATCCCAATGTAGATCCCTATAAGCATATAGATGAGTTCCTAGAGATTTGTTCCACTGTCAGGATTCAAAATTTCACTGAAAATGCCTTAAGATTGACCCTATTTCCATTCTCTTTGAAAGATAAGGCCAAACATTGGTTAGGAACCATAGGGAGAACCATTAGAACATGGCCAGAAATGCAGCAATAATTTTTGAAGAAATTTTACCCCATTGGCCGCACTAACACCATGAGAAGAGCAATAACTGGATTCTCCCAACACCTGAGAGAGTTAATGCATGAATCATGGGAGAGATTAAAAGAGTTGCTTAGAAAATGTCCCCACCATGGTCTGTCGAGGTGGCAAATAGTCCAAGCTTTTTATGAAGGTTTGACAGAATCAAATAGGCAGATGGTTGATGCTTCGTGTGGAGGAGCATTCATGACTAAGAGCGAGGATGAGGCATATAATCTATTTGAAACATTGAGTGAGAATTCTATCAATCATGCCTCACTCCACTCTTACGAGAGAGCACTAGGACTTGTAAAGAAGGCAGGGTTGTATGAATTGAGAGGGAGAGGAGAATCAAATTCTAGGGTAGAAGATCTGTTAGATAGACTTGATCAGAGATTGGAGCAGAAGTTGGAACAAAAATTCGATCAATTAATGTCTTTGACTGGGCAAGCCACACCCAAATTTTCTCAACCATCTGAAACTTGTTCTATGTGTGCTAGCTCAGCTCACCCTACCAGTGCTTGTCCCACTACTGCCCAATTGCCTCCTTTTATTCAAGAACAAGTCCAAGCTGCCCAAGGTTTCTACAAACCCTCCTATGATCCATATTCTAACACATACAACCCTGGTTGGAGAAATCACCCGAATTTTTCTTGGAAAAATCAATCTGAACAAGTGTCTCAGCCTTCTTTTAAGCAATCCATGTACGGTCAATCCTATCCCAATCAGAATCTGGGATTTGACCAATCTTTTTATTCCAAACCTCCACAAGTCTAAGGAAATCAAAATACAAATCAATTTGCTCATACCAATTTCCAGCAACCTTCATATAATCAACCACCACCTCCTCAGCCCAATTGGGAAGATAAAATGAATCAACTCCAAAACATGATGGTGACTCTGTGCCAAACTGTGCAAGAACAACAAACTCAATATCAAAATCAAAACCAAAAATTTCAACAAAATTTGGCAAGGATAGAGTCCCAAATTGCTGATGTATGTCATAGAAGGGAATCAGGGCAATTGCCAAGTCAAGCTATAGTAAACCCAAGGAACAACCCTCTCAGATTTTATCAGAATCAGCAATACCATCAAGCCCAGGGGTACAGACCACCTGCTCGACCAAATGCACCTCCACCATCAAACACACAACAAGCTTTTGTCCAGAACATTCCAGCACCACAAAACCAGAATCAACCTATACAACAGAACCATCCTCCTGCCCAAGCTAGGGGCCCTCAAGTAGAAAATGCTAAAGCTGTGTCTACCTTAAGAAGTGGAAGAATCAGAACAAATCCTTACCCACACATGTCAATATTGAATGAGGATAAAGAAAATGAAATGAAACTGAAATTGAAGAGAATGATGAAAAAGAAAAATCCAAGGGAAAAGAGAAAATGATTGAAGAACCGCTAGACAAAATCAAAATGAATGAAGACCCAAGTTGTTACATTCCAAGAGTTCCTTTTCCTGAAGCTTTAAAGCCAAAATCCAAAAACAAACCAACTGGTAATGAAGAACTCTTGGAACTCTTTAAACAAGTTTACATTAATATTCCTCTCCTTGATGCCAACAAACATGTGCCTGCCTATGCCAAATTCTTAAAAGAAATGTGTACTCCAAAACGTGAAGTGAGGAATAAAACTGAAACCATCATTCTTCTAGAAATTGTGAGTACCATTGTCTTGAACCAACTCCCTAAAAAGCTCAAAGATCCAAGCACTCCACTAATTCCTTGCACCATCGGTGGAGTCACTTTTGAAAGCGGCCTTTTGGATTTGGGAGCCAGTGTCAATCTCCTACCTTCTGCCATTTTTGAGAAATTCAAGCTAGGAGAATTGAAACCCACTTCTGTTGTCCTTCAACTAGCCGATCGTTCTGTCACCACTCCTAAAGGCTTAGTTGAAGATGTTATTGTGAAAATCAATGATTGTTACTTCCCTACTGATTTCATCATTCTGGATATGAAACTCCTCAAGATTTAACTCAATCCACCATCATCCTTGGTAGACCTTTTTTGGCCACAGATAGAGCTAACATTGATTGTGCTACCGGGATGATGGATATATCATTTGGGGATAGGCGAGTTAGTACCAATATTTTTAGGGCATCTAGGTATCATGTTGAAGGAGAGAGTTGTTTAGTGGTAGACTCCTTGGAAGAATCTAGTGTGGAAGAAGCAGTAGACCAACCCTGTGCTCTAGGGTTTGAGGGAGAGGAAGGACAATTTAATTCCTTATTTCAGAATAATGATCCATCATTTTCATTAGAGTGTCCTCCTAAGGTTGAGCTAAAACCACTTCCTGCTAATTTAAAGTACATATTTTTAGGAGAGAATGAGACTTGGCTTGTCATAATTGCTAGTGATCTTGAGGAAGGGCAGGAGAAGAAATTGATTGAAGTTTTGACGAGTCATAGGAAAGCTGTAGGTTGGACAATAGATGATTTGAGAGGGATAAGTCCTTCAATGTGCACACATCGCATATACTTAGAAGAGAATGTCAAAAGTTCAATAGAAATGCAAAGAAGGCTTAATCCCAATATGAAAGAAGTTGTTAAGAAAGAAATTGTCAAATGGCTTGATGCTGGATTCATTTAACCCATCTCTGGTAGCCAGTGGGTTAGTCCAACTCAAGTTGTGCCTAAAACGTCAGGACTAACTGTAATTCAAACTGAAAAGGGTGAGCTCATTCCCACTAGGCTGGCTACAGGATGGAGAGTGTGCATTGACTATTGCAAATTGAATGCGATGACCAAGAAAGACCATTTCCCCTTGCCTTTCATTGACCAAATCTTAGAGAAACTTGCAGGCCAAAAATTCTTTTGCTTCCTTGATGGATATTTAGGGTATAACCAAGTGGCTATTCACCCTGAAGACCAAGAAAAGACCACCTTCACATGTCCATTTGGAACTTTTGCCTTTAGATGCATGCCCTTCGGGCTGTGCAATGCCCCTGCAACTTTTCAATGTTGCATGCTGTCTATCTTCTCAGACATGGTTGGGGATTACTTAGAAGTCTTCATGGATGATTTTTCTGTATTTTGAAGTGACTTTGATTCATGCCTCGACCATTTGATTGAAGTGCTCAAAAGATGCATAAATGCCAATCTTGTTTTAATTTGGGAAAAGAGCCACTTCATGGTTAAGGAGGGGATTGTCTTAGGACATATTGTCTCAGAGAGAGGGATAGAGGTAGAAAAAGCCAAGATAAATCTCATTTCTGAATTGCCTCCTCCCAACTCTGTCAAACAAATTCGATCCTTCCTTGGTCATGCTGAATTCTATAGGAGGTTCATCAAAGACTTTTCCAAAATTGCAAGACCATTGACTTCCTTGTTAAAAGACACTCCTTTCATTTTTGACAAAGCTTGTAATAAAGCATTTGAGGACTTAAAATACATTTTGACCAGAGCTCCAATTCTACAATCTCCAGACTGGTCATTACCATTTGAGATAATGTGTGATGCTTCAGACTTTGCAATAAGTGCAATTTTGGGTCAGAAAACTGATAAAGGATCTGTAGTGATTTATTATGCAAGCAGAACATTGAATGACACTCAGATTCGATACACAACCACTGAGAAAGAGCTCCTAGCTGTTGTCTTTGCCTTAGAGAAGTTCAGATCCTACCTTTTAGGAGCCAAAATCATTGTTTTCACTGACCATGCTGCCTTAAGGCATTTGCTTGCCAAAAAGGATGCCAAGCCTAGGTTGATCAGATGGATTCTATTGTTACAGGAGTTTGATTTGGAAATTCATGATAAGGAAGGGTCCAAGAATGTGGTAGCTGACCATTTGTCCAGAATATTTACCCCGGACTCTATGCCTATTAGAGATGCTTTCCCAGATGAGTACATTTTAGCTGTCTCTAATATTTCATCTCCATGGTACGCTCACATTGTGAATTATAAAGTCATTGGATGAGTACCTGGAGATTGGACCAAAAATGAAAGAGAGAGATTCTTTGCTAGGGACAAGTATTTTATTTGGGAGGACCCGGAGCTATTTTTCATAGGACCAGACCAAGTGATGAGAAGATGTGTCCCTGAGAGTGAGCATCAAAGTGTCCTCAAGTTTTGCCATTCTCTTGCTTGTGGAGGGCATTTTTAGGAAAGAAAACCGCTGCTAAGGTCTTAGACTCTGGTTTCTATTGGCCACATTGTTTAAGGATGCCCACCAATTTTGTAAGGCCTGTCTTAGATGTCAAACCATGAGAAATATTTCTAAGAGGGACATGATGCCTCTTAACCCCATTTTGGTTGTAGAAATTTTTGATGTATAAGGGGTAGACTTTATAGGACCTTTTCCACCGTCCTTTGGATACACATACATTTTAGTTGCTGTTGATTATGTGTCCAAATGGATAGAGGCCATTGCCACAAAGACCAATGATCATAAGGTGGTTATCAAATTTGTTCAGAAAAACATCTTTTCTAGATTTGGGTGGCCCAAGGCAATCATTAGTGATGGAGGGCCACTTTTCATTAACACTCAGTTTAGGACCCTCCTAAGGAAGTATGGGATCACCCATAAGCTGGCAACACCTTACCATCCACAAACCAGTGGCCAGGTGGAAGTATCAAACAAGGAGATTAAGAACATTCTTCAGAAGTCAGTTAGGCCTGATAGGAAAGATTGGTCAGAAAGGTTAGATGATGCATTGTGGGCCTACCGAACCGCTTTCAAAACTCCCATTGGAATGTCCCCTTACCGGCTTGTTTTTGGAAAATCTTGTCATCTGCCGGTAGAACTTGAGCATAGAGCCTATTGGGCTATTAAACAGGTAAATCTTGATTTAGCCCAAGCTGGTCAACAAAGGACCCTTCAGCTGAATGAGCTAGAAGAGCACATAAATGAAGCCTATGAAAGTTCCAAGATCTATAAAGCCAAAGCCAAAGCATTCCATGACAAACACATTCATAGAAAAACTTTTCAAGTGCATGATAAGGTTTGGTTGTTTAATTCTAGGCTTCGTCTATTTTCGGGAAAATTGAACTCCCGATGGGATGGTCCTTATACTGTCGTCAAAGCTTGTGACAATGGTGCTGTCACTATTCTTGATCCTAAAAATGGACAATCATTTACTGTTAATGGGCAAAGGTTAAAGCACTTCTTTGAAAGCCCACCTTTCTTGAAAATTGAGTCTACCAAGCTAGCTGAGCCAAATGAAGCTTAATTGCGTCTGGCTGAAGATGATAAACTTAGTGCTCTTGGGAGGCAACCCAAGTGTACAGATTTCTTTTACCAGGTAATTCTTTGTCTTACTTTATTTTTCCTGTAAATAAGTAGGGGGGAGAGGTAGAATAAACATGCATTCATAGTCCCCATCCTAACCAATGCTTCGTTTTCTTTCTTTATATTGAGATTGTGCAAATAAAAAGAAAATTTCACAATGTTTCATCTTTGAATAAAAAAATTGCTTGGCATTACGAAGCACAGACTATATGTCTGATCTTTAACCAATAAAATTTTGTAGTTGTCACATTCCTTTGCAAACATCCATGTTAGGTAGCCTCTAGTAAAGGATTACATGTACTCCCTATCTACCTTATGTAAGGATTTATGGCAAGAAGTTTTTATACACACACTACAGACTAGCTGAACCCGAATGTAGCAAATTTGTTAAAGCTAGTAGAAGAGAGGCGATTGGTTTTCTCCCTTCCCCTTAAGTGAATTGTGAAGGAAGTGAAGGCATGTGATCAAGGAACCTGACTGTCCATCCTTCCTTTAAGAGGAAAATAAAAGAAGAGAAAAGAAAAAGCAAAAAAAAAAAAAAACCATGAAAAATGCCCCGGATCTGAGTAAAGCTGAACTCTTGAAAAGTGATGGGTTGTGCAGCATTATGGATGAAAAAGAAAGGAAAAATTCTGAGTGCACAAAGTGCAAATAAAGGGGCAAAGTCCTCAACTCAGAGAAATAATCCTCAAGGAAGTTGGGCAGAATGGAACTGAGAGAAACAACCTAATCTGACTGAGCAAGGATCTTATTTCACAATTCTTTTCTTCTCCCTCGAATTAATCTAATCTCAAATAGTAGCTGAGGTAGAGGAGCTTCAGGAGGGCTGATGTGAACTCTTAAGTGAGCTATCATTCGTGCACTAATTTCTTGCCATAAGCCCTTATAACTAGGACCGACATATCTCTACATTAACATTTTACATGATGGCTGTTTAGCATGAGACATTGCATCTTCTAAGTCTTACATTTGGAGTAATTTGTATTGCTAAGGGACTAGCAATGTTCAAGTAGGGGGGAGTGATAACTGCACAATTTTTCGTGTTAAATTTCATAGATATAGTAATTTTAGACATCTTTTGTCTGTAAATAATGTGCAGTTTGATTTTAATTCTCATTTCATCCAAGAATAGATTTTTGAACATGTTAGTTGATAATGGGTTAGAATACACATGTTAGTTTTTCATTTAATAAATCATTTCTTTCAGATTGACTAATTAGATTCATTTTGGGAGATAAAAGATCTTTTGTAAATAAACATTGTATATAAATAATTTTCATCACAATAATATTTTGTAAATATCTTTTAAGAGTAGATAGGTATAAATTTGTAAATAAATAATATTCTTTTACCCCACCCAATACTATCAAGCCACATACCCCTCCCCCTCATAAGTCCATTGCACCAGAATTCTTTCATTGGCACATTGCACCATCACCCTTTCTCTCATCCAACTTCTTTTGGCCACGTACACCACTGCCTTACCTATTTTTTCTTCTTCTTCCCATCAGGTTGACGGAAGCATCCAGAAGCAAAGTTGTGCATCTGGATGGAGCTCTGGCGATGGAGCTCCGGGGCGATTTGGCAGAGCTCGGGTCCAAGGCGATGGAGGCGTGAGCAGCTACGCAGTAGCTCGTGCAAGGCTGGCAATGAAGGTGGGTGTACAGCGGATGACAGCTGGGCTGCGCGGCGGATCTGAGGTTGGTGCGGGCTGGAGCCCGTGCGTGCGGATGGGTATGCGGATGGAGCCTGGAGCTGAGGTGGCGGCGGCGTGGCTTGCTGGAGGTGAGGCGGCCTGCTGGAACTGGCGGGAAGAGGAGTTCGTGCGTGAGCTGGCAGAGCTCGTGCGTCAGCAAGAGCTGGTTCGTGTAGAGCCGGTGGATGCGATGGAACCCAGGCGTGTGAAGCTGGTGATCGTGCGACGCAGAGGCTGGAGCTCGCACGGGAGGGCGCCTATAAAAGGACCCCTAGGTCCTCAGTGCTGGGTGTTCAATTTTTAGGATTTTTAGTTTTTATTTCTTCTGTAAAAGGCGGGGAGAGGTAGACAGTTTAGCTTTGTTCTTTCTTCCTGTATTAGCATTTCGAGGATTTCTCTTGTTCAGCATTTGGGAGAGTTCGGCTACAGGGGAGGGAGAGTTAGAATTTTTCTTCTTTTCTTGGTTTGTTATGAGAGCTGGGGGAGATGGTTCTGCTCTTGAGATTGTTCTGCTCTCCCAGAGGAGATAGAATTTTTCTTTCTTTTTTGTTCAGCATTAGTTCGACATTTTGGATTGTTATGTTCTTGTCTGGTTTGTGCTGCAGGATTTCATTTCTTTCATCTCTTCTAGTTGAGCATCTGGTATTTGGTTCAGTTTTTGTTCTGTTCTATTGTTTGGGTGGGAGGAGATCGTTGCTTCTGGGAGGGGAATTTAGTTTCCATTTCTTTTGTATGGATTTTTCCATTTCTTCTGTGCTTAGAAGAGTTCGATCCAGTGGTGTTTATTGCATTTAGTTCTGATTACATTGCTTCTGCTGTTGAGAAGGGGTTGGCTGGTGCGATATTTGGTAGTTTTCCTTTCTTTGATTCAGCATTTCAGGGGGGTTTTAGGTTCAGATTTTGAGTTTTTTTTTTTTACTGTAAGGATCTGGGAATTCAGTATTTTGGGGGGCTTTTGTTTGAGTTCTGTTCTTCCTGGGTTCAGCATCTGTTCTTACTCAATATTATTTTGGAGGATTTTGGCTGCCTGGAGGGTGATCCAGGGGCAATTGCTTTGTCCATTTCTTCTGCATTGCCTCTTTCTCTTGCTGCTCGGAGGACTACTGTAATTTTTCTTATGGCTTCTTCTTTTCTTCTGTAAGCTACTGGGAGGAGGTTTCAGCATCAGGAGATTGGGAAATTGGTTTGATTGCTTTTGCCATTTCTTCTATTTTGGAGGTCGAGACAGTAGAATTTCTGTTTTCTTCTGTGTTCTGTGAAGGCTTCCGGAGGGCGATTGAATTTATTCTCCATTTCTCTGCGTTGGGGAGATCGATTTAGGTGTGCTGCAGAGGAGGGTCCAGAGAGACTAAGGGAATCTATCTTTGACTTGTTCTGGGTTATCTGGCGTCTAGGAGTAGCAGAGAACATGTGAGACATCAGAGAACTTGGTTCCTCTTCCTGTCTTCTTTATTTTGTTTTGAGATTTCTATTCCGTAGTGTTCTTATTTTTTTCCCCTCTGTATAGATCAGGAGTTTGACATTATAGTTTAAATTTCTTTTACTGTTTTCTTAACTGATTCATCAGACCGTAGGGTATAGAAATCTGTTGTGTTCCTTCTTGTTGTTTTGAAGCTGATTGCATTTTATTCTTCATCCCTCGAGCTGTGAGGGTATAGTGATCTGAACTTTTATGGTTTATCTAGTTCTCAAAGTAAATTTCTAATTGATTTCTTGATTTTTTTTTAGTCTCATTCAGATCTTTGAGTTAAAATGGAATGGTCAATTGAATGTGATATTGAAGGGCTCTAATCACAGTGGAATTTTTTAGTGAACTGAATGGATTCACATGAAACTTTACTGTTGGATATTTTTGGTTTCAAGTCAAAGTAGTTTAAGTCAAACTTTATTCAGTCTCCCTGTGGAAATGACCTGCTCTCACCACCTTGCTAGTTCATCTTTGCTATTTTAAATTTGTGAGATAGTTTAGAGAAGGTGAGCATCATGATTTGTGCAAGGGACTCTAGATAATGAAAGTGCACAATCAACAATGCCGCGTTCAGTGGCCAGCCATGGCCCACCTCAACTCTAAGCGTAGCCCGCTAATGAACCTCTCGGTATGAGCCTACTCACTAGCTGCCACGTGAGGGACGTGTCGAAGTAGCTGCAGAAACCTCTGGTGGTACTGTGCTACAGTCAAGTCTCCCTGCACCAACTCATGGAACTGGTCCCTCCTCTCACGACAAGCGTAGTCGGGGAAGAACTTGCCATGAAAGGCCACTAGGAACTCTGCCCAAGTGATCTGGTCTAGCCTCCTACCCTGAAAACTGGTTTGCCTCACAGCTCTCCACCACTCATGGGCTGACCCCTTCAGCTATACTCCCAATCTGACCTGGTCCACCTCTGCACAGTCCATGGTCTCGAAGGTGTGCTCGAGCTCATGGACCCAACTCTCTGCCCGGTCTGGATCACGGTCACCAGAAAAAGTCGGAGGCCGAAGATGAAGAAACCTTTCCAGAAGTGCCGTGCAGTCCTCAGGAGCTGCTGCTGCAACTGGAGTCTGTTTCCGTACTACGGGGGGTACCTCTGGCTGAACAGGTGCTGCCTGCGGGGTCGGTGGTGGCTGCTCCTCTGCTGCCATCTCTGCAAACTGCTGTCCTCCAGCTGGCATTTGCTAGTACGACTGGTACTGAGGGTACTGGGGGTACTGTGGGTACTACTGGCACTGCGGGTACTACCACGGACACTGAAACATTGCTCTCCACCACTGCTCCATGGCGGCCGGTGGGGGCTGGGGCAGAAACCACTGCTGCTGCTGTGGCTCTCCCTACCGCAATGGAACGCCCTGCGGCAACGGGTCCCCAGGCTGCTCGAATTGCTGGGGCTGAGCGTCGATCGGCACGTGCTCGGCTGCAACCGACCTGTCCGACTTGAACTCCTGACGCTCCACCAGCTCATGAACCTGCCTGCGAGTGCGTGGAGGCATGTTCTGCAAAACAGACACAATAAGCAGTTAATAGATAAAACTCCAGTGGCTAGCAGTGTTTACTTGTACTTCCTAAGGGACTTTACGTCATTACTTATTTCCACTACAAGTCTTGATAGACCCCTGAGCTCTGATACCACTGTAACGGCCCCGGCGCCGGGATCCTCGATTCTCACCAAGGATCCGAACACCGGCACCGCCGCCCATGGGTCCGGAGACCCGGAAGGGCTAACGGATCGGTCTAACAAGATATGTAACAAAAATAAATAACAACAAACGTACTAAAGTGCACCACAAGTGAACGAAGAGTGTCCAACACTAAGTAACAGTCTAGTACAGTCCTAAAGTAAATAAAGTACAAGTACTGAAATAAACGGGAAAGAACACGTCCCTTAGGGGCATACTCCGAGGGTGAAGTACAACTGCTGGGGGAACACTGCCACTAGAGACACCGACTACTATGGGCCCATCTCCTCAGTCCGCCGCGGAGGGAGCTGTTGTGAAGTCTCACCTACAAAACAGGGAGTGAGCTTCACGAAGAAGCCCAGTAGGGACTACCAATCTCCCACTGGTTCTAACAGTAGAATAGAACTAAGGTGCAATAATTAAATAAATCAGTAAAGTCTATTCTACTAAACAGAGTCAAGTGCGGAAGCGTGAAAGAAACTACATGGTCGTCGATCTAAGCTACTCAGTGGAACCGAAAAACCCGTGTACACCAAGGCACCACAAGAACCCAGCTGTAAACACAGACAGTAGAAACTGCCTGGACAAACACGCTAGCTACAGAACGCTACACTAGTCAGCCAGTCAGGTGCGCCACGTGCCTTACCCTCGACCAACGGTCCATGTCTAGCACCTCCCGTCGGAGTGAGACACGAAACTAAGAACAAACACAACTGCTGTAGTCTGGCCAGACTACGATCCCATGCCTGACCCCTCTAAATGGTTCCGGAACCACGTAGAGTGAGGCAGTGAGAAAGGACTAACTGGTCCGCACCGTAAGAGCACCACACTACCTCAGAGAACCAGACCAGCTAAGAGAGCTCTATAAACGACTCCATGCCGCTGTCCCCACCGTTTTCCCCTTCTGCTCCATGTCCGTGACTTGAGCATGCCTGCCGCCCGGAGAACTCCCTCTAACAGACGCGTGGGAATGGGGGTCCCAGGTAACGGTAACAACCTGTCTCATGGACAAGCCCTCAAGTGCCTAGCACCGGGCGAAGAGACTAGAGTAGCACTGCACTAGGAACAACACAGGTGCCAAGAAACCAGAGTCGCAGTAGAAACGGAAAACACAGCAGGTCGACAAATCAGCTCTCGGTCAGAGAGGCGATGTATCGACCCGTCGCGACCAAAACATGACGGTTCTGCCTATCACGACAAGAAACACGAAGGCAACCCTTGAGCCCATCGCGATAAGATCACGACGACTATGGGCGCCGCAACAAGCCCTTGTCCCCTGAACCCGACATGCACCCCGTCGCGATCACATCACGACGGCGACGGCGGTCGCGTTCCAGTGAGACCCTGAACTCCTGAACGCTGACCATGTACTCCGTCGCGTTTGCTAGACACGACGGGTGCAGGGGCGCGCTCAGAGAGAACGCGACGCAACGATACGTCGCGACCTGGTCGCGACTGGGAACCCTGTCGTGACCAAAGCCGAGTGCCCAAATAGAGCCCCCGCTGCCACCCCAACTAAACCACATGATACAAACGGGGGAGGGGAGCATGCCACACGATAAAAACTGCTCAAAAAGGTAACAAACCACCCTTAAATGACCCCATGCATGCCAAGGAAAGCCACTACACTCATTATCCTCACATGCAACATGGATCACACTTCTCACAAACCCCTCACAAGCATGAAAACATCCAAGCAACACCATGAATTCATAACACATGAATCAAGGAGCACAGTGCACATCCTAAACAAGATTTCTAGGCTTGGAAGGAAGGTTGGGAACCTAGCATGGAGAACTAGGTAGAGGTTTAGGTCCCTACCTCAATATGAAGATCCACCCAAGATGGGCCTTCTCGTAGGCTAGCACCCCTCCGCCTCCGAGCTCCAACGCTCCAAGTGCCGCCCACGAACTGAGCTCGACCTCCTCCTTCATGCACCAAGAGAAGAAGAACCACTATGCAAGAAGAAGAAGGGGAAGATGAGGAAGAAGCACAAACACACACAAAACCATGCAATAGATCCATGCACTTACCTACACAATGCAAACACCCCACAAGGTCTTCCCAAACAACCCGGAGCCACCAGCCTTCGGAATCGCCAGAGGGAAGAAACACCAAAGGAAGGGCCAAAGGGGTTTCTGCTCTCGGCCAGAGCAACTTAAACACAGACATTGGGAATGTGACAGACCTGGCCGTCACGTTACCAATGCTAACGCGACACCCACCTACGTCGCGATCTGGAACAGTCAGCCAGTCAACCACCCAATCGACGTGCATGCAAAACTAACAGCAAGATCGCGACGGCCAACCATGACACGTTCATGCATGCACTTCAACATGTGGTGCAACTGTCCCGACAGCAAGATGACAAGGAGACAGTCTGCTGTCAGGGTCTTGTCGCGACAGGGGCGGTCGGCGCGTTTCGAAACAGAACGCGACAATCACCTATGTCGCGTTCAGAATGCGACGGGTCTCTATGTCGTGACCACAGTCGGGAGGGCTAACCCCCAAAGGTAACGGGATGTTACAGTTTGGCATTACACTCGAGTGCTATCTATCTCGACTATCTAAATGATAATCAAAAGTGCTATATTCTCTCGTTGACAAAAGTGCTATGTTCTCTCATTGTCTATTGACAAAAGTGCTATATTCTCTCGTTATCTATTGACAAAGTGCTATACTATACCCGTTGTGCTATTGCTATACTTTGTGCTATGGCCATCTTGTTATTTGTGCTATACTCGACACTTGTGCTATACTTAGAAAGCTTGTGCTATTTCCATCATGTGCTATCTTGCTATCTTTTACTTGACTCTCTCGCTCTGTCATTAGTTACTCTGCCTTTAATGCATTAATTATTTAAAGCCTGCTTGACTATTGAGATTTAAGTCCTACTGGGCGTTATCGCTCATCCTGCGTTATTTGTCGTTGTGTTCTCAGGTGAGACCGAGGATGACACATACACTCAAGAGGACGGGAACGACCAGGTGTGATGTCAAGAGTACCCTAGTGTCTTAGTATTATGATTAGAGTGTTAGTTTAGTCTTTACTTTTATTTCAATGTAATTGGGCCCTATAGAATGGCTCTGATATTAGTGATTGTAACTAGACATTGGAAAGTTATTAATGAGAAGAATTTGCTTTAGTATTTATTCAATGCTCAATGGTTTGATGTCTAGTACTTGCTCTGTACCCGTTTACTTGCAACTGCCTCGCATTCCGATATTCCGTGTCGGGGCGTGACACATCCATATAATTTGTGCATATGGGTTGTTTATAATTATCAAGATGTTATTGTAATGTGGATTAATATATTTACATTTAAAGTTGTATGGTTTGAATATGTGGATCTACTAATTCATATGTTGATGTCACATAGATGTTTTTGAATTACCGATTTTAAATTCGATTCTGTTTTGATTTTTCGTTAAAAAGTGAAAATGGATGTGGAAGCGAAAACATTCATTTTCATTTCTGATTCTATTTTTACTACTTCTTATAAGATGTGGAAGAGAAAATACTTACTTTCAATTTTGAATCTGACTCGTTGGCAGCCCTACTCATCGAGCATATTGATTCATTTACACTCTTAGCCCTTTCTTCAATTCCCCATGGCTTCGTAAGCGGGTTCACTTGGAAAGTTCTGAAAGTTGTTTGGGGTGATTGGTATTTGATGCCACTACTGCTAATCATGATGATGGCTCTCCATGCAGTGGTGTCAGAATTTGATGCAGATGACTTATTCTAAGTAATTCACATAACTTTTTTTTAAATTTTTTAGAGGGTACTAAATAATTTTTTCTAGATGAGGTTGAAAAGGATCATGTTGAAAGATCAGAGCTGCATGAAGAAAGATAGGCTCTCGAGGGCTGAACGGTTTGGGTGTTAAACAAAACATGTAGCAACTCTAAAATTTGAATAATTATAAATAAATTTAAATTAGAACAAAATGAGAATAATTAAACCCATTAAGTCAAAATAAGAGATGGGTTTATACTAATGGTCCATGTATGGATTAATGGGCTAAAAGCTAAGAGTCCAATATTGGATTAGAGATAATTAAGTATAATTTCATACCCTAAATATTAATAAACATAAAAAGGTTAAGATAATCATTATTTTAACTCATAATTATCCTTAAAGGAGTCCTAGACCTATCCCAATCCCTTAGCCACGGATCTAGAGTCCACCTATGCCTAATGGGAGGATAAATGCTCGGAAAAAGGGAGATAAATATGGGAAATTCGGAGTTGGATGAGAGGGGAGAGTTTTAAGAGAGTAGGAGACCTATAACATACAAATACTCTCTCATTTCATGCCTAACCAACCCTAGACCTTTTCTGGAGCTTGGAGGATGAGGAAGTGAAGGTTTTGGACAAGTGAATCAGGAAGGAGGAGGCTAGGAACAAAGAGCTTCTTCACGGTCTTCTCATTCAAACCCTAGGATCTCAAAGCATTAAAAGGTAGACAATCTTTCAAGCAAAAACAAATTAACTTCGACCCTAGGTAGACCATGTTCCCACCTTCAAAAGCCCTATGTTTTTCCTAATTTTTATCGTGCCTATTATGGATATTTCATGCCCAAAGTAATGTTGAGAACATGTGACAGTCCCCTCATGTTCGCCCTAATTCTATGTTCATACTTGATGTCGTGACATGAAACTTGTACTGTACACTCCACATGTCGTTGGGGATCTAATGATTCCATTTTCCCCAATTTTTACCATATATCCTATTCGAATTTATTCGTTTTCTATCACTGTATCAGATTTTTGGTTCATCGCAAAGTACCTTGTATATAGCATGATCATATCTTGACAGAAATCTAATTACTCTTTTTTGTTAATACTTCTACACATCTAATTTTATTTAAAATTGATTTCATGATTTTTCATACTATATACGAATTTATATGTATTTTTGAATAGCCCTGTGTCAAGTCCATGGAGGACTGGACCAAGTTCCAAATTGAACCAGTTCACTTTTGGGGCTCGGCCAGACCCTCTGAGAACACGACGGCCTGACCCGTCGCGATTCTCAGAAGGTCGCGATAGAGGGTTATGTCGCAACATGAACGCGACGGCCCGACACGTCGTGTTCTTCATGTCCAGTACTGATTGGCCTAAACGCGACAGCCCCTTACGTCGCATTCTGGATCGTTGCTCAAATCACGATCGGTCACCCCGTCGCGATTACATCATCAATCGATTGCTTGATCTAGTTCTTATGAATGCGACCGACCTGCCCGTCGCGTTTTCACTGTGTCAAACAGAAACCCTAATTCTTCCTGCAAATTATGTAATTAGGCCATTAATCATTGTTAACTCTACCATATTGTGATGAACAGTAACGACATGTTATGGATAATGGGCAATGTTCATATGATTTCTATTAATAAAGATGTGTGCACGATTATCTCTTGCTAAATTGATCCTCTTACACATGCACACACTAAACCTAATTTTGCCATGAGACCTTACTGAAAATTACTCAATAATATATCAGGTAACTAAGTGCAATTATTCATATAAACTTCTTAATTATTTTAAATGAACTTGTCTTCATTTTAATCGCTTGATTTAACATCGTTATCGCGTCCCTCTGTATTTGAGCACTTGAGGCAAGACGGACAACGTTTCTTACACACTTCCATCTCGGCTTGGATGACCTCTCCGTGGGATACTTCTGACAGGACTAGTCGAGGCCTCTGTAAGACTTCTTGGCTTTGGCGGACGTCCATTGCCGACGAGCAGGTTGTACCATCAATACCTATTTTACCCTTAGGGATTAGCATGATCCAACGGCCTTAGAATGTTCCCTGTTACCTTAAGATCATGCGGACCTCTGGCCTGTATTCGTTGCACGACTATGGCGGTTGTGATTCTACCGGACTATCGGCACACGATTGTGCTGTGCAACTATTACTATCGCTTATTTTATCGTAAATTTATGAATATGTTCCTAGCTCTTATCTATGTTGGATCGAGATGGCACTAATGGTGTCCTAGAGGGGGGGGGGGGTGAATAGGACTTCTTGCGCTTTAAAATTTTTATCTAAAAGTAGACAACACTAAATAAGGTTGTTAGTGTTTAGTGTAGTGTGTGAAACAAGTGTGAATTGGCGAAAACAATCACACAGATGTACAAGAAATTTTATCTTAGTTCGGCCCATCCCACATGGAAGTCCTACGTCCAGTCCTCAAGCAAACCACTTGAGATTTTACTAACTGCCAAGAATACTTGGCCTTCCATCACCCTTGAGAGGTATTATAAGCCCACTTGCTCCCAAGCGAGTCTTCCCTTAACAGGGTTATAAAGACTACCTTCAAAAAGGTCTTCCCTTCACAAGAGGGGCACTGCAAAAACAAACCTCCTATGGGTTGCACAGACAGAAATGAAAGACTGGTGTGCCTGCTCACAAGAATGAGCAAACACAGAGGATTCAGATAGGATTACAAAAGGGACTTCAGCTCTAACACTTTCTAAATCTAACAAGGGTGGACTGAAGAGAAGATCAAGGATTTCAATGCCACTCAACAGAAACAAGACTTCTAAGAAATGGAGAGCCTGGAAGTTTTTAGACTATGGAAAACAACTCTCTATCTTTCAATTCAGTGGAAGGCTTGAGAAGACTCTTGCTAGCAGAATGCAGATGTGAGTTGAGTGTGTTGCTAATTGGTCTAACTGTCCCCATGTCTTATTCAAAACTTCGACTTCTATATATGCTTCAGAAGAAGTTTCGGTTTGAAACTGTCCGTTAGAGAACTAGCTGTTTGAAGAGAGCCGTTGATCCTTTGAATGTAGGTGCTGTTGAGTACTTTTTGTTATTCATTAGCTTTCCAACGACTACAGGTTATGTTAATAGCTTCACAGCTTGAAAGACAGTCTTCATTAAATGTTCTGTGAAACTCCATGCTGAAAACATGCTTCATAAATGTTCTGTAACAAAGGACAAGACAAGAGAAAAGATACCTCCATACTTTTTACGGTAGGTGAGTTAGAAATATATGTAAAGTATAAGAACCTTAGATGGACAGATGTTCATTGCAATAAAAGGCAGACAGACAGTTGCATCCAGAAAATAAGGTGAGGTGCTGATAGTGGTAGGTGAGCCTCTGACAGACACCCCATGCGGCTAATCGCATTTACTGCAAGACAACTATCTAATAAAGAAAAACTGAACTTCTGACAAAAAGCAAGAGACCAATTTGTATAAATATTTATGATCTTTTTAAATATAACTTTTGTGGTCATTTTGAATATAATATATCCTACCTAACAGAATATAAATGATGGTAATAAGACAAATTATTATTCTGTAGGATATGCAGTAATATATATTCTATAAAAGACCCATAAGAATAACAAACACATGTATGTCACAATCAAGATTCATGGATTTTATGAAATAGTAATTATATATATAAATTATTAAGTGTCATGAATACAGAGGTTTTCAGGAGAGTCGGAGTCAGAGAGACATGAACTTTGACTCTACAGAAGTCGTAGTGAGACTGATAAAAGAATTCGACTTTGGGAAAGTCGGAGTGAAAAAACACAATTGGTTATACTTGTCTTCTGGGGACTCGGAGTGAGATCTTCGACTTTCAGAGAAGTTGTGAAATAAAACTTGCAGACAGTCGACTTCTAAGTCGGAGTGAGGACTTTGACTTCTTTGAATCGGAGTGAGGCAACGATGGTTCAACACTTCGACTTTTCTAAGTCCGAGAGTCCCGTCGGGTTAGTATGATACATAGTATTACTCTGTGACTTGGAAATTTCGAGATAGTGTTGACACATAGTATTAACAAAATTTTATTTCTTTGTGATATATTCCACTAGATTGTTTGTAGGAGTCTTTAATAGAGTTTGTCATAGCAAAAAACACCATGTTAAACAGTTGAAAGTCTTAAAAATTTTCCGAAGGGATAGTGCTCAATGATATATCACAATATCATGAATAATCATGCCATTTTGATGACTAATACTGATAAATTCATATGATTTCTATTATCATGAACGTTAATTGATTAAATTCAATTATGTGTTGTATTTGCAGGTTAATGGGCCACTTTATGAAGTGCTTAACGGGCCAATGAATCAAGCAATCCAACAGGGGCAAATCTGGCATATACAAAAAGTTACAAAACCCTAGCCACCTTCCTTCTTCTTTCTCTCTCTTCTTTCTATTTTTTAAATATTCTCTCCCTATTTTAAAATCTCTCTCCTCTCATCTATTTAAAAAAAACCCCTCTCTCTCACCCGCACACAATTTTCCTCTCCACTTTCTCTTCTTCTCTCTCCCTTTTCCTCTCTTTCCTCGCACACACCTTCCTCCTCTTTCTTTTCTCCTCCGATCCCTCCTTTTTTCCCTCTCTTCTTCCTCTCTCTCCGGCCTCTCTCTTCTACGCAGAAGCAGCAAGCAGCACAGCAGCAGCCGCACGCCCGGCGGCCTGCCTGGCACCGCCCGCGCCCAGGCGCCAGCCCCGCCAGCCCCGGTCGCCCCGCGCCGCCAGCGCCCCCCCGCGCCCGCCAGCGCCCCGCGCACGCGCCCTGCCGCGTGCCCTGCGCCTGCAGCCCCGCGCCGCGCCCTGCCGCGTGGCCCCCTGCCGCCCCGCGCGCCCCGCCTGGCCCGCCCGGCGCCAGCTGCTGCCGCCCTCCCCTCACGTTGCATGCATGCAACGTGAGGGCGCCGCGCGCCCTCTCTCTCCTATCGCGCTCTCTCCTCTCGCGCCTCTTCTCTCTCCTCTATCGCCGCCTCTCTCTCTCTCTCCTCTATCGCTCTCTCTTTCTCTCTCTTTCTCTATCCTCTCTCTCCTCTTTCTCTCTCACGCGCTCTCTCTCTCTCTTTCTCTCTACTTCATCTCTCTCTCTTGTTT